>CM053590.1:89943900-89978519 GCA_028646515.1 Pseudochirops corinnae
TACTTAACTAGATTATTGCTATTATGCTCCTATTAGCCTTCTCATTTATATTTTTCTCTTGCCCAAGTCACTATTGGCACCACTGCTAGGCCATTCTTCTTGATATGACACAAATAAAGAATTCTGCAAACCTTAAAACACTATATGCATATTAGTTACTATTTTTAGCAAATTGTTAATGGCTCCCAAATAATTTTCCACATATTTCCACACAAGTTTCCACAGGACTCCAAGGCTTTTCACAATCCGATCCCACCCTAATTTTCTAATCATTACTTATTACTCTTCAAACAAATGAGACTACTAGCTAATTCCATATATGTTCTGTACATTACTATCTTCTTTGTTTATCATGCCAATTGTTTTTTTTTTTTCTCTTGCCTTTTACCTGATAATAAAATCTTAATTATCCATTAAATTTCAGGTAAAAAATTACTTCCTCCAAGAATCTTTCTCTGATCTTTCATGGCAACAGTGGTCTCTTTTTCACATTTATGCTTATATATATACTTTTCACTTTTCTTATCTATATGCCATGTATTATTCTGTATTCTAATTATCTATGATTATATAATATCCCTTTTAAAAAATTTAAAGTCCTTGAGGATAGGAAATATGTTTTGTTTAACATTCATATTTCTCCAAGCTTACCTGCTGAGCATAGCACTGTGTATATAATACATATTTGTAAACAAAGCAGCATTTAAATGAGTTGTTATTGGCACTCTTGTCCAATGGTTGAATGAATGACAAAAGCAATAAAATTGAATTAGTATACATGAAATGAAAACATCATTCTTTAAAAGGTAATATTTCTATACTCCTCTCTTTTGTCCTTCATTTTTATCCTTCAGCATTAAACTTTGAGAAGAGTCAAAGATGAAACCCACAGGAAATGCTAAAAGTGAATAAATATAACTAGTGCCTAACACTTCCTCTCCTCAACACTGTTAGAGAGAAACAACATTTCTTTCTTAAAACTGATGCCTTTGAAAAGCTTTAGTCTGGAAATACATGAGAGGTTTCTTAACATACAGATCTCCCCCCTTCCCCCATCTACTAAGCATAGAATGAGTGGGAAAGAATGGTTGGCAGAGTAGTCAGTATTTCCTTGTATATTCAGTCTGTAGCACATCCTAAACATTCCTGAGACACTAAGATCAGTCTATCTCTAACTTCTTCATAGAAAGATCATTTTATGATTTACCTCGATTGCTCAATAAATACATAGTTAGGAAAATCATTCTTATATTTAGCTAAAATCTCTTATTATTTAAATCTACTTCTGTTTTCAGTATATGCTGGAAAAGAGATAGTCCCCTTTGGCATAACAAAGGCTAGCAATCCTTGGTTGACTAATTCTCCATCTTAGGTTACAGTAAGGGAAGCATCATTTCTAGAATAAATGACAAAGTTTGGTGTAGGAAAATCTTGCTTTAACCTGCTCTTAGGAAGACTATTTCTAAAGTACTATGTGAAGTTCCAGGTACCACCTTTTAGTAGGGACCTTCTCTATCTGGACTATCTACAAAAGAAAGAAAATAGCCTGAGGAAAAGTCATTACATGGTGATTGGGTGGATAAATTAGAAATATTTACTCTAAAGAAGAGAAGAACTTGGTCGGGCAGGAGGCATGAGTAGGAGAATATAAGTTGACTTGAAGAAATGGAAAGTTCCTTATGTGGAAGAGGCATAAGACTTATTTTTCTTATTCCCAAAGGACAGAATTATGAAGAGTTAGATTTAATGTTTTTAAATAGCACATAATTCATTATTTTTAATACTAATGCTAAATAGTATTTAATATATAATTTAGTATTTTTTAAAATATATTTTTATTAGTATATTTTATTTTTTTCATCAGTGATATTTCCCAATGTACTCCTTAACCATGCCCATTCCAATAAATTATAAAAGCACCTGATTCAGGCCTAATGTAAGGAAGAAATTTCTAAAAATTAGTGCTATCCTAAAGTGCAATTGAGAGGCACTAAATTTGTCATTACTTGATACCTTCAACAAGAAGCTAGAAAATTACTATAATGTAAAGATATTGAAACATTCTTCCTCAGTCTCTGTTTGGATTAGCTGTCCTCTAAGGTTCCCTCCAATTCATAGATTCTGTGATTCTGTCCTTCTGGGTCAGAATCTGTAAAGCCTGAAGTTCCTGATGCAGGGCCTTATGCTTATACCCCTGTATATAACTGGGAAGGATGATGACTTTGCTTATATCACAAACAATTAATTGACTATCTACTTCACATAAGGGAAGTTATTAAACTGAACTTTGACTATGTGATACTTAACTGATTTATTAGTAATCTTTGATTAGGCAGAGCCAAGATGGCAGAATAAAGGCAGGAACTCTCCTGAGTTATCCCAAGTTCCCCTCCAAACATCTTTAAAATAATACCTCAAAATGAATTCTGGAGAGGCAGAACCAACAATTGGGTGGGTTGAAACACTTTTCCACTCCAAAACAACTTAAAAGTCCATCAGGAAAGGTCTGTTTCACTGGGATGATAGAAAATGCAAGTATAGGCAGAGCCTGGTAAGTCAGTGGCAGGTCTTGGGGCAATCAAATTTGTGGAGGTGACTTCTAGAAACCTCAGCTCACAAATGGTAAGGAGATCAGACAACTGGCAGATTACAGGGAACTTTTTGCTGGCAGTAGGTGTAAGACTCTGTTGCATTGCTCATACTCAGTTCCAAGTGGCCCTAGTTACAAGGTAAGGAGGGGCACTAGGGCACTGGGGAGCTAGAATCTTGATCACAGTTCAAGGGAGGAAGAGAGTACTTGTGGTGGTTAACAGACCAGAAAACAGGCCAGGAACCTCTCCTTAGATTGTACCAACATGGAAGAAGTGAAAATTTACAGCTCCCCACAACTAGCTATGAAAATAGCAATGTGTGTGCATCCATGCATGCACAGGCACACACACACACACACACACACACACACACACACATACAAATACAAACACATAAACACATACAACAAAAAACCCCTTAAGCTTGAGGTTGAAGCTTCCCTTCACCTTGGGAACAGAGCCCATCTTTAATTTAAAATTACAAGTCAAGAATTAGGCTGGGAAAATGAGCAAACGACAACCACAACAAACCCAAAAAGTTACCATGGCGACAGGGAAGATCAAAACAAACTTAGACGGCTACAACATCAAAATACTTATATCAAAAGCACTAAAGAAAAATGTGAACTATTCTCAAGCCCCCCCCCCCCCAAATTCTAAGAGCACAAATTAAATAAGTAAATACGAAGTAAGAGAAATAGAGGGAAAATTGGGTAATAAAATGAGAGTGATGCAACAAAATCATGAAAAAGGTGTCAGCAGCTTGATAGAGAAAGCACACATGAAAAAGAAATGCCAAAGAAAATGGCATCTTAAAAAAGCAAAAAACACCAAATGGCAAAAAGGTATGAAAATTCATTGAAGAGAACTTGAAAAGCAGAACTGGTCAAATGGAAAATGAGTTAGAAAAGCTCACCAAAGGAAATAATTTGTTAATAAATAGAATTTGGCAAATAGAAGGTAAGGTTTCAAGGGAACATCAAGAAATAAAAAAAGAAAATCAAAATAATGAAAAAAATAAAAGAAAATTTGAAATATCTCTTTGGAAAAACAACTAACCTAGAAAATAGTTTGAAGAGAATAAGTTAAGAACTATGAGACTACCTGAAAACCATGATCAGAAAAAGAACATAGACATCATATATCAAGAAATTATTAAGGCATACTCTCCTGATATACTAGAAACAGAGGCTAATACTAAAATTTAAGGAATCCACGTATGACCTTCTGAAAAAGATCCCAAAATGAACATTCCCAACAACGTGATAGCCAAATACCAGAGCTCCTAGGTCAAGAAAAACATATTGCAAGTAGTCAGGGAGGGAAAATCAAATATTGAAAATTGAGGTGATATCCATCAATTGGGGAATGGTTAAAGAAGTTGTGGTATATGAATGTGATAGAATACTATTGTGCTATAAGAAATGATGAACAGGTAAATTTAAGAAAATCTGGATTTACATGAACTGATACAAAGTAAAGTGAACAAAACTAGGAGAACCATGTACACAGTAACAGCGATATTGTATTATGATAAAGTATGAGTGACTTAGCTCTTCTCAGCAATACAATGACAGAAGACAATTTGGAAGGACTTATGATAAACATGCTATCCACTTCCAGATAAAGAACTGATGGAGTATGAATGCAGATCAGTACATAATTTTCTTTTTTAAAACTTTCTTTTCCTTCTTCTTTTCTTGTCTATGTTTTCTTTCACAACATGACTAATACTGAAATATGTTTTGAATGACTGCACATGAATGACCTATTTCAAATTACCTGCCTTCTCAATAAGGGGGGAGTGAAGAGAGGATGGGAGAGAGATAATTTGGAACTCAAAATTTTAATAAATGAATGTTAAAATGTTATTTTACATGTAATTGGGAAAAATAATACATTAAAAATAATTATCATCGCTTTGAAATTTAATTTAGTTCACTTCATAAGGAGCTGAACTTGGAGTCAAGAAGAGCTGAATTCAAGTCTTGTTTCTTAGAAATAATAGCTGTGTGACAAGAGCTAAACAATTTGACTTCATAATGTTGCAGGTAATGAGTCTGTTCAATACTAAAATGATGAACATTTGCTGTGACTGGAGGCAGTTTCCAGAGTTTCCCAAACTGATGAAATCACAGATTGATCCTGAGCAACAATAAAATCAACCAGCATGAAAATCACATTTATCTAGCGCTTTTCAATTTTATATATTTTTTCCTAACAGTGTAAGGAATAAGCATCAGACCTTTAGAGTTAGTTCCTCTGATTCTGGTCAATGTTTTTAGATATATTATTTTTGTGTTATTTTAATAACCAATTACCAAATGAAGAGCCAGGATTTTTCATCTCTGTTTCTTCATTGAGACCCAGCTCCTGTGGAAGGTCAGCTTCTGAAAGACATGGCTGATTAGATTACCCCTAACACTGAGGGAACACAGTCTTTGATTTGGGCCATCCTTCACCCAACTAGGAGACCTTACTTCTGTTTAGAATATAAACAGAAACTAGTCTAGGAAAGTTCTTACTCCAAAGGAAATGAGCCCCTGTCCTTGCACCCTTCTATTAGAGTTTTGTGTGACTCAGTTCTTAAAGAAGAAACCAGAGCGCTCTGGATGGAGATAGATAACTCTGTCCAGATTGGTGGAGGTGGCTAAATCTCATGAACAAGCCACATTCTCAGTAGGAGGAACTAAAGACTCTCCCTCATTATAGCTCCACATGCTCATTGTATGTCCAACAATCAGGTTTCATTTTCACTTGTCCCTTTTACAAAGGTATTTAAGGCATTCAGTGTCTTTGTTTATTGAAAGAAACTACTGTCCATCAATTAATTGATTATTAGCTGGCTGAATTAATAAATTTATTAGTAATTACCAGACAAAGTCTGTCTCTGATTTTTTACTCACTGTAGTTCTTTCCCCTGTACTATAATGACAAGATGACACAGTGAGTAGAAATCCAGGATGACCTGGGTTCAAGATCCACCTCTGATATTCACTGACTGTGTAACTCTGGGCAAGTTATTTGTGCTGTCAGAGTTATGCCACTTAAAGGCTTTCAGACATTGACAACCTAAATGAATAGATGGAGTTTCCTCAGCTAGTGTTCCCTATATTAATGGAATAAAGGCCCTATTTCTCTTCCTGATCTGGGAGGCAAATGGCTCAAGTTTTGCTACTCCCAATTTAAGGATGTGTTCATAAAAGTATAGAAGATAGGATTTACTTTCCCAAACTCACTGAGGCAGAATTTTATAACTCCATATCCATATGCAGGGTTTTTAGACAACTCCAAATTGTTTTTCTAACTTTTGCTGCTTTTCAATTAATTTTGTTCAGTGGTTCTACATACTAGCCATTTACTTATCATCATTTCTTTCTCTTAAATCCTCTCCACTGTCTCAGAATCTTTTAAGAACATTTGTAGGTCATCCTTCAATGGCTAACATCATTACCTTGAAAGCTAATCACTGTAGCTAAAATGGAGAGGTACAGTGAAGGTAGACTAGCAAAATTCTGGATGCAAAGTTACTTTTCCAGGCTCTTCTATTCTGTACACACTTGTATTTAAACTATTTAACGCAACTCCCCAGTACATTCAAATGTCTTCCGGTCATCCCTCTGGCTGAAGTGTGTTCCTATGTGGTTCACCAGCACTTAAGTAAGTTGTTATCTCCTTTCTTTCTAAATCCAGATCTTATCTTCTAGGGCTAATATAATGAACTGATTTGAAGAAGATATTAGTAGTTAGCTAGAAATCCTGAGTTTTTTTTTCAAATACATCTAGTGAAATGGCTCATATATTTGGAGAACAGCTTCTATATATGGGGAGAAGACATGATTAAAAACTGTAAAAATGGAGGAGATATGGAGAGGTTCCAGTTTATTCCAGCAGAGGGAGGACTCTTGTCCACAAATTCATAGATTCATAGAAATATCAATGTGTTCATATTTGGTATTAGCTTCATGAAATAATCAATTAATGAGCATTCATAAGGCAGTTACCATGTGCCGTGCACTGTGCTAAGCACTGGAGACAAAGATAAAAGTGAAATTCAACCTATGGCCTTAAAAAACTTATATTATGAAAGGGAAACTGGTTTACACATATAGTTATAAACCACAAATTGTTAGAAGGATTGGGAAAAGCATTCTTTTTTAGCAGTGTGTCAAACTCAAATAGAAATTGGGGCCATTAAACTATACTTAAGCATCTCTGAAGGCTGTATATTGAGTTAATATATTACATATTTGCATTTTTTGCTTTTTTATTTTTTTAATTAATTTTGTAAAATATTTTTCAATTACATTTTATTTTGATTCAGACTCTACTTAGAAGTGCTGGTTGTGTTTGAAATCCTTGCTTTAAGGTGGCTGTTAACTTTTAAGAAATCCATTGATTCCAGAAGGTGGAGACAGTTTGAGAGAACATTACTGGGATTAGTGTCAACCATTACAAAGATAGAGAGACTTGGAACATGATTTGTGAGGAATGTAAAGTAGGCCAGTAAAGTGGACATGGAGGATGGTAAGCTCTATGAAGACTAGAGATTTAAGAAGTGCCTTACTATGAAGAGCTTTAAAAACCAAATAGAGGAGTCTATTGTAGATCCTAGAAGTAATAGTACATCATTGAAGTATATTGAGTTGTTGTGGCAGGTGTTGTGATTGGACCTGCATCTTTTGGGGGGAATGGAGGAAATGCTTTGTTAGCTGTGTGGGGATATACTGGAGAGTAGAAGAGACCAAATAGGAACTTCTTACAATAGTCCAGGAGAGAGATGATGAAAATCTGAACTGGAATACTGACTGAGTGAGTGAAGAGAAAAGGATGGATGTGACAAATTTTATGTACATAAAAATGGCAAGATTTGGCAACTTTTCATATCTGTCAGAAGAGTCAGAATGAGAAGTTAAGATTGACACCAAGTTTGCAAATCTGTTGCAGTTGTCCTTAATAGTATTAGGCGAATTTGGAAGAGGTGTGGTTAGGGAGAAAATATAACAATTTAACCCTTCCAGACTTTTTTAAAGAAGAATTTTCTTTGCCTTGTTTCCAAAATACTGTAGTGTGAACTTTCAGTACCCTAGAATGCTGATGAGAAAGATAGATTAGGGACAGTTAAGGCATTTTAGTCTTCATCAAACGACAGAATGTATGAAGCCATTTACTGTTGATGTACACTATTACAGGACCTCAAGGTAGAAGATTATATAGAAACCATCTTAGCCAATCCTCTCATTTTACAGATGAAGAAAGTGAGGTCCAGAGTGACTAACCCAATGTAAAGTATGGCATTAGTGGTAGACCTAGATTTTAACCTAGATCTTATGACTACAAGTGTGATGCTTATTTTCCTAGATTCGAAATATTACTTTTTATTTTCAGATAAAGAGACTGAGGCACATAAAGAATTAAATGAAACTATTAGAATTAGAGACATAATCTTTAAATAAGTAACCAGTGATAATGTGCAGTGTTCCTCATGCTTTATTTCTAAATTCTCAATGGATTTCTGATGTTATCTTGCTCAGATAGTAACTCCTTCACCCCTAGTCCCTATTCTCATTCCCACAGCACCAGGGAGTCTCATTTTGTATGTAATGAAGCAAGCAGGGATGAATAATGGCATTTTAAACTTCCCTTTTGTCTGAAACATTACATTTTAGTTAAGTGATTCCACCAATCTGTATGTGATTTTTCATTTGCCTAATCACTATGTTCCCATTCTCTATTTACTGTTCCATTGCCTGCTTCTGGCAGTGTCATTTACTTTAATCATTCCCTTTGTATCCAGGATGTTGAAAAGAAAATGTAAAACCAATCCTGATGTTTCACCTTTATGATATTTAAACAATATTTTCTTTTTTCTCACTTCCATCCACTCTCGCACATACCTCTGTACCTCTTTTCTTTATTCACGGGGTTAACATTAGGAGAATTTGCCAACTTCTATAGTTCATTTCAGAGTCCAAGGGAAATAAAACTTTGCAATTGGGAAGGGTGATGTAGAAGAGAATCTCAGAATGGGAAAGGTCCTCAGGAGTCAACTAGTTCAACAGTTACCAGAAGCATGGATGCTATCTATTGCATCCATGAAAAGTATTCATCTAGCATCTGCTTGAACACCCCCAGTGATGGGGGACCTACTGCTCATTCTATTTCTGAGTTGTAATCGTTGTTGAGAATTTCCTTACACTGAGTGAAAATCTGCCTATCATCTACACAAGTTCTATTTCTACCCTCTGCAGCAAATTTTGAATCACATTTCTATGCTTTAAATACTTTTAAAAACATCATTATATGCCCCATAAGTATTTCCTTTGTAGACTACATCCTTCAACCAATACTCATATGGAGTGGTCTCTAACACTCTCAACCTTCTATTCATCTTCTATATGTACTTCAGTTTGTCAAGTCTTCTTAAAATGTGCACCTATAACTTCTTTATTCAAAGTAGAACTTAGTGTCCTGAATACTATCATTCTAATAGCACAACCTAAGGTTGGTGTGATTTTTGGCTAATGCACACACCATAATAATACCTCATGTTGCACTTGCAATCCAATAAAATCATGTTAATGAGAATTGCTGTCTCTCCATTCTTTCCCTATGAAAAGGCAACTATATATTAGAATAATTCTTTGTGCTATAGTCAAGAAAGAACTTAATTTAAATCCTGGCTCTCACTTTCTTGATGTGTGACCTTGGTTAAGTCATATTAATTCTCTGGAATTCCATTTTCTCCTCAAGGGTATATTCTGAGGAAAGTATTCAAACTGTATGGTATTTTAGAAATATTAATTATTACTAGCACAATATTTTGGAGATACAAGAGACCTTATATATCATTTTATCCAACCTACTTATTATACATTTGAAGAAAAAAAGGAACTGAGAAGGGAAATTTCTTGCCAAAGAGTAATGAAGCCACATTTAGGAGACCTGGATTCAAATCTCAGCTCTTGCATATTTTATTTAATTAACAATACTTGTATTCCAGTTTCTCTTTGTAAAGAGAATATATACAATAGGCACTCAATAACTGCTTGTTTAGTTCAATTGATATGAATATTTTTTTTAATTGAAGAATTTATAAACTTCCCATAAAAATTGTATTTTCTGATGTTAGGTCAAAAGGGATCCATCTCACATTTGTTCTATACTTGATATTTGTACATTAACAAATGCAACATGTACAATGAAGATACCTGCATTTGAATCACAGTTCTTGTATATACAATCTACATGAAATTAGCAAGTCACAACCTCAATGAACCTTGTTTTCCTCATTTGTAAAATGGGGGTGATAATATTTAAACAACCAATTTCACACAGTGCTTGTGAGGAAAGCATTTAGTAAACTATTAAGCACTAAGTAAAGGTTAATTTTTCATCATTTTGAATCTTACCTACATTATGCTGTTTGAGCTTCATAACAACTGTTTGAGCTTCATAACAACTACCAAGCAAGAGAGTCGTTATGATTATCTCCTGTTCTTGAATTTGTAGAATTCAGAACCATGTCTTCTCTAATTCAGGCATATATCAAAACTTCCTTAATAACCTAGGACCTCTTTGATTTGGATTGACCTACTGTCTATGTGACCTACTCACCTTGGAATATTCCTCTGCAAGGCCTACTCCCATTCTCCCACTCATATGGCCCTCCTAGGGCCTTCATTTTGTTGAAGATGCCAAGCCAATCTGGCTTCATTCTCCTTCAGGCCCTATTCCTGATTTCTTGTCCTTGCTGGACACCATTCTGCTCCTCCTCCTCCCTTTCTTTTGTGTGTGTATTGCTTTACCTCATTAGAATATAAGCTTCTTAAGGGCAGTGATTGATGATCCTGTTTCACATATTTCTTGACTTGTGTCTTCAGTGCTTTGCACTGTGCCCAGCACATAGTAATAAATTAATAAATGTTTCCTTCATTTTTCAGATAAAGAAACTTTTTCAAAATGTTGACATGGTCATGAAGATGATCATGGTGATGCCAAAATCTCAAATGTTAGAATAGAAAGGTAAAATTGATAAGAAGCAGTAATAACAACAAACCTATCACATTTTCTATTCTTATTTTGAAAAATCCTATTACCCTTAATACCAACAGAGGCCATCTGTTTATCAAGTCTGTTTTCATGTTTTAGTGGAAAAACTAGGGTCTTGTTGACATAGTTACAATGGATTCTGAACTATTATTAATCATGCCCAACAAAGACTTTCTCTGACCTCCTTTGTTGTAGATATTGAGAGAGAACAGTTTGTTCCTGTAACAAAAAACACTCATTTATATATTAGAGAGAGAAGAGCTTAACTCTTCACAGTTCTTTTATTATGTCAATCATAGTTAACTACCTTTCAGTAACTTTGATGTTTGTGTAATAATGGTGACTCATGGTTTCTTTTGTGCTTTATGGTTAACAAAAGTTTTTTCTTGACAACAACTTTGTGAACCAGGATTACAAATGCTGTTAATTCTCTAATACAGATAAGGAAACTGAGGTTGAGAAGTAAAGTCAATTATTCACGATTACACAATTTTTAAGTGATAGATTTGAACCAAGGTCTCTGGACTCTAAATCCAGTAATCATTCCATTATACCAAAATGTTACACTTCTTTCTTCACCTTGCCCTTAATAAATAGCATAATTAATTATTTCATGAAATCTTTCTTGTTCTCTCCTGCTATTAGTGCCCCCTGCCCCCAAATTATTTCTAGAGCATTTGGTCTTGTCATAGACTCCTAATAGAATTTAACTTTTTTGATGGAAGAACTTTTTATTTCATTTTTGCTTTTGTATCTTCAGTGCTAAACACAGGTGTGTGTGTGTGTGTGTGTGTGTGTGTGTGTGTGTGTGTGTGTGTAATTACTAGCTCTGTGACCAAGGGTGAGTCACTTATCCCTATTTACCTCAATGTCCTCATCTGTAAAATGAGCTGAAAAAGGAAATGGCAAATCACTTCAGTATCTTTGCCAAGAGAATCCCAATTGAGGTCACGAAGAGTCAGACAAGACTAAATAATGACAACAATGTGTTATTCTTCATTATCTCCAAATACATCCACAAAGGGGGAAAACACACAAACACATACACACACACACACACACACACACACATACACTAAAGGTCTATTACTAGTTTTGTTCTTTTTCATGTTTTTATTTTTATTCTTTTAGGGTATTAATCTAGTACTAAGTCCCTCAGATCATAACTGGTCCACTTTGTTTTCCAAACCCACATTTCCTTATCACATGCAAACCAGCACTGGAAATGTTTTTACTTTTTTACAGTACCACAAGAAAAATATTGGATTTAATAAGATTAGTCTGCCGGTCAAGAAGAATCTTGGGACTACTCAAATTATATTCAGCCTTCTATATGCAACCCAGTCTACTTATTTTCTCCTATTAAATGCTAATCCTCATTTACTGCCCATGTATGGTATCAATCCAAGATCTAATATATGCACGAGTTAAATCAATGAGGCATTCACCTAATTGCATGTCAACATATTAACTGTGCCTTCTAACATTGTGTCATTTGAAAATTTGGTAAATGTGCTGTTCATGCTTTCAGTCAAGCCATTAATAAGAATATAAACACAAGAAAACAAAATATAGGGCTAAGTAGAGATCTGAAACACACTGAACTTGAAACCTGTTTCCCTTTTCAACATTGGTTTGGTCATCCAACCAGTTCCATGGCACAGTAGGGTCTCCTCTGTTTTCATCTCGGCATAGGAAAATGCCTTCCACAAAGTAGACTTTTAATATTTTTCAATGTGAAATTAATAGTCTAGCCTATGTCTTTTCATCTGTTCCATAAGGATCACAGAGACCATACCAAAAACCTTACCAAACTCTAGATAAACAATGTCAACAGAATTCCTTTGATCCCATAGTGTAGCAAGTTAAATAAACTGGCCTTTATTAAGCATTCACTACTTGCCAGGCACTGTATTAAGTGCTGGGAATAAAAATATGAACAAAAAATAAATAGCTCCTTCATAGATCTACATTCTAATGGGAGAAGATGACACATAAAAGGAAGCTTAAAAGGTGGAGCTTAAGAGAGACTCCAGTTAGTGTCATGGGCTACTTGAGTACCAGCCCCAAGTGTGAGCAGAGCCGTGAGAGAATTAACCAGGCGGTGTGGGTAGTTCAAGGAAGAACCATGAACTCCCTTTAATGATGATTTGAACAATATATTTAAAGATCCAAAAGACAAAGATTCAAGTATTCTCATCAATAAATTTAGTTTGTCACATCCTGGGATGTTATCATAGTTTTATCATTACAATAATCTTATACACCCTGGAAGTAGCTCAGATAAAATCAAGCTCCTTAATTCTAGGCACCAAAAAGTCTTGGGAAAATCAACAGATCTTTGGAAAGTCAGTTAGCCTTTTAAAAGGATAACAAAGGGTATGCAAAGAGAACAGGCTTCCAAGCATCTAGGTTTGTCCAGGTGTAATCATTGTCTTTTATATCCTGGAACCTACACAGGATAGATAAACTAATAAGAGACAAGTCTTTTTAGGTGTCTGAAGTTTTGAGAGTAAAGGCCTTGATGTCAGGGTCTCAAACAAAAGTCCTTTAAAGTGTATTCCCAGGGCGCCAGTCTTTTCAAGCCACAGTCACCTGGAGAGGTATACCATCAAGATCTTTATCTGAGTCCTGGATTCAGCCTCTTTGGCTCCCCACAAGTTAGAATCTGAGACCAGGGAGGAATAAATGAGTAAACATTGCTGGCCTAGGCAATTTCCTTAAAATAGAGGTTCTAGGAGGAACTGACCAATCAGAGGAAGGCATCACAAGGAAAGAGTGATCTTCCTGGGTGAGAGTCCTGCTAGAGTGATCCACACTAACAAAGAAAGAAAATTAGATCAGTCTAGCAATGCATGTTCCTGGTGAAGCCATGAAGATCTTCTATAGCCAATGATTCACTTAAAAAAAAATATTATAAACTATTCCATTAATTGATGTTCATACACTACCACTTTCTAGATTTTTTTTTCCAGGAATTCAATTCAAACTCAGTGGCCTATGATTTACAAACTTCATACTTTGCTTTTTTTGAAAATCAGGACATTGTTCCTTCTTTGATCATTTTTCTCCTCTCCTATTGTTCAGGATAATTCAGAGACTGATTATTTCACCTCAATAATAACATCTGCCTTTCTTTCTCTGCTCTCCTGTCTTGGTAATTCCCCACCCCAGCTCAGGATATTGTTCTTTTCAGTCTGGTAACATGAACTAAGAAAAGGATGGCTAGGTGCTCTCTCATGATCTCCACATTAATCTTGGGTAACAACTCTTTATTATCCCTAATATTCTGTTTTTCCCCAAAAAAATACATTCTGCATATCAGATATTTACATTACGATTCATAACAATAGCAAAATTACAGTTATGAAGTAGCAACGAAAATAATTTTATGGTTAGAGGGTCACCAAAACACGAGGAACTGTATTAAAGGGTCGTGGCATTAGGAAGGTTGAGAACCACTGCCCTAGAGTCATTTTGGTATCTTGGGGCCCATCCCAACAAACCTCAATGATATCAATAAGTTCAAATTTGCTTCCTTTCCTAAGCATATTTAGTTCACTCTTCATGTATTTTCATAAAGACACCTAAGGCCATGATCAGTTTTGTGTTTTTTTAATCTCTCCTTAGATTTTTGTCTTCTGTAAATTCTTGAGTGTCTCTACTGCTACTTTTTTTCTTTATGCTATATACCTACTGTGAATGGTTTAAACCTACTGTTGATGATCTCTGACTTGGTAGACACATATCATTTTGTCATTTTGTTTATCATCTTCAGCTTAAAATGATTTGAATATATTTTCATAACTTCAGGAAAATACATTTTAATAGCCCCTATTAGGCACACTCTATTTCTATCCAAGGACTCATCAATCATATATTTCATGCTGTACTGTAGAAATCCAATTTTTTTATAATACATGATCTTCTCAACCTTATCTTCACTGCCTCCAAAGTCCTTCCCTTCAGTTAGAAGCAATGTTGAAAACATCTCTTGCCCAGGACTTCATAATTGTTAGCAATTCTTTCAATGTTCATTTTGTTATTTAATCTACATGCATCACTCCAATTGAATTATGATCATCAGGCTTGAGAAATCTTATAATGTTCTTTATCATATCCAGGATACATATTCTGGGAAGACAGTACACTTCTCTGTTTTTCATGTCAGGTCATTAAAAAGCTACCTTGGATGCCCTAAATAGAAATCACCAACGATGACTTCTCATTTCCTTTGACTTAACTTTTACTGAATAATCATTTTTCTAACCCTGTACTAGCTGCAGTTTTGTCCCTTCCTAATCTTATTCCCAGTTCAATTCTATATCGTCCCTTTCTTTTGAGTCCCTTCCTCCTCGTTTTATTAACAATTTTGCCAGCCCAGGCCTTAACCTTGTGTCACACCCACATCTACTGCCTCCATTCCTATATAGGTACCACTAAGAGAAGCTAGAGAAAAATCAAGAAACCTTACTGGTAATACCACTACCCTGGTGCAAGTCCTCATCACCTTACTCCTTTTACTTGAGAAAGTAATAGAGCTTTTGAAATTTAGAAAGTTTGTTTTTGTGTTGTTGTTTTTTTAAATCTCATCTCTTAGGAGTTCAAATCTCATATCAAGCATGGCCAATTTGTTTGCTCAACCATATTTGTTAAAAGGCTTTTTTGGAGGGTCTTAAAGAGGGTAGGTGGGGAGGAGAGAAAATTAGTTTAACTGCAAAAAGTCAAATAAAATAAAATTAAAAACTAAAAACATGGGATTTAGAATCAGAATACCTGTTTCAGATTCGAGTTTCTCTATTTACTTATTATAGGACTTAGGATTTCAACTCCCTGTCCACTGTTAGAGTATTTGGGGAGTATCATCCTTAAAGTCATTTTATAATGACATTCACTATAGTAGAATTACTATGAAACATGCCATTTGTTCCATCAGACCCAGGTCTAACTTAATGACCTAAGTAAAGTTCCACCCAGATTTTCTTTACCCTTGCTCAGTGGCTTGAGTCCTTGTTTATTTCTTGCTATAACAATAGTTTAAATAATGTGTATGGAGCAGTTTTATTAACAAGGGTACCTCAGACCCTCCATTATTTTAGCATTGATTGGCAGTAATGCAAATAGGAAAATGAATGCACTTTCAGATGCTTCCAGAAACTCTTGGGACTGGCTACTTTATATTCTCAGGCTTCAGTGCATGACTCATCCAAGGGCAGGCCTCTCAGGAAACTATCAGTACTCTTAACCTTCAAGGTTGAGCAAGAAAGATGATCAATCAAAGAGCCTAGAACTAGTTATTGTTCCAGTAATAGCAAGACCCAAATCAGTAGGAGACGTGTCCTTCCAGGGCAGCATATTCCAGATAGTAGTTTACGTTACATATTTGTAGAAAAACTGATAAAGGGAGTAAGGATGCCCCATAGCTACTGAATAATAATGTATTTCCTGACCTTTAAAAAATAAAATAACTGGATGTATGTGATTGGAGCAATTCAAATAGGATATCCTTTTTTTTTTTTTTTTAAATCCTTTTCTATTAAAGTACTCAAGGGCTGTTGAAGCTTTAAGAAGCAGTTTTCATCTTGTTTTCTTGGAGTTCAAGACTCTGATTAAACATGAACATAACATGGGAATCTGCTTTGTTTGACAATCAATATTTGTTTCACAGGTTTAGATTCTTTTTATATCCTTTTCCCCATCTAATTAAGGAGAATATAAGAAGGAGAAAATATTAATGATTAGTAATTGGAAGAAACAAATTTTACACAAAAATTTCTGATTTGGAATCAGAAATTCAAGATTTCAGATTCTAGTTCTGCTGAGTAATGATTGTGTGATATTAAACAAATCACTTAAAACTTTGAGGGTCTAAAGTTTCACATTTATAATATGAGAGGGGGTTGGATTAGATGATCTTTGTACTTTTTTTGAGCTCTAAATCTTTGTATTTCCTGAGGAAAAACAGAGGAGAGGAGACAAATAGGGGAGTAGAAAAGTGCTTATTAAATGATTACTGAAGAAATAGCTTATTAGCATTTGGTTTAAGTCCAGGTTGAAAGCGTCAAGAATTCCCAATGAAAGTTGCAATCCAAATGCCACTGCTGCTGTTAAAGACAAGTAAGAAAGTTGGAGAGGCAGAAATGGCACTTTAGGCCTTGGACCACTTTAGGACTCAACTCATACTATACCAAGTATAATGCAGAAATGTCCATATTTTTCTGGACTGTTATTTGATACTTGTGAAAAGAGCAATCAACATGGAAAGAAATTAAATAGAAAGTTCAAGAGGTTTTGCAATCATTGCAGAAAGGAAAGCACTTGACTCTTAATAGCAAGCGAAGTAAGAATAGATTACCATTACAGCAGCAGCAGACCCAAAAAATGTTGTCAGTGGATTGCTTCTCATAGAACTTTATTCTTCAAAACAATATTTTCACCAAGTTCTAAGCCCAAAAGAGCTCTTTAGCAATGGCTACATTAGCCTGTAAGACATAAGGACCCATCAGATTTTGGAACTATTGAAGGAGTTTGACCAGATAGCCGAATGACTTTGTAGGCTTAAGCAGCCCCCAGATGTGAAAGCCAGTGTTGATTGTCTTTGGCTACATAGTCCCCTTCCTTTCAGGTGAAGTTTATCACTTGATTATAGCAATCAATCAACCTTTATTAAGCCCATACTTCAGGCCAGATTCTGCTTAGGGCTGGGGGGAAAACAAACAAAAAAGTCCTACCCTCAAGGATCTTTTGTTATGAAGTAGAAGGAACTTAAGTAAATTTGTCAGGGATATAGTGAGGTTCAAACCCTAGTTTCAACTCCAGAGAACAAGATGTCCCTCCCAAGATAACCTCATCACTGCAATATAACCCAAGCATTATTGAAACCACCTTCATCAGTTTCCTCTCCACTGTGATTGGAGGACAGGTACGAGACTATGTTTTCCTTTATAGAGGTCAGAATTTGGACTCTTGGTTCCTTACTCCATTTTGCATCTGTTACGCTGTCTGGTTTCAGCTCCACAGAACAACATGTCTATAAGACACCTGCTTTCTTGCATCGTTTTTGGGGTGGCCTCTCCCTTTAGACTGTCAATTCCTTGATGGTAGGGACTGTTTTTTGGTTGTTTTAAATTATTATTAATTATGCTTAGCACAGTGCCTGACAATTAGTAGCCATTTACTAACTGTTTATTGTATTGTATTGGAAATGAAATAATGGATATAAAGTACTTTGCAAACCTTAAAAAAAAACCACAATGTAAATGCTATTTACCAAAATTTTAGCCACTAGTAACCAGGCCTCTATTCTAGTGATGACTTCCAGCTGTCCTCATGCTAAGCTCAAGAAATGTTAATAGAGTAATACAATTCAGGGGTATGTTCCTAAATGTCTAACAGCTGGGCTTTGGTGGGCATGGTAGAAAAGCAAGGAATGTATGTGCATGAGTGTGCACTCATGCATGCATACACGCTCACACACACACACACACAGACACACACCCTTTATGTTTAATATGCGTTAACACAATATTAGATCTAGGAAATGAACAAAACAAATAAAGCTCTGATTTGTAGTGATTTCTAATTTCTGGAGTGTAAATACTGTCACTGAAAATTTAACAGTTAATTTTTATAAGCCAGTTAGAACTAGTTTCAGTACACCTGTGAAGTCCATCAAAACCTAGGCTTGGAAACCCTCTGGCTTCCCAACCACTCTTATTTCCTCCAAGCTGTGCTATCACCTATCCTATCAATTTACTATAAAACTAAATAAACTAGTAAACAAAGGAAACCCTCCTCTTTGAAAATTGCTGCAGTTTCCAACATGTTTTCCCTGTTACATAAACTTTAATAGCTTTCAATCTTTTCTTTACTTGTGAAGTCATTTTAGTTCTGTCTGTTTGTGACCAGTTTGGGGTTTTCTTGGTGAAGATACTGGAGTGGTTCACATTGCCTTCTCTTTGTAATGTGTTCATACTGATAACCCCACAATATCGGTTTCACTGCGCTACTTCTGTTGCTGAAATCCCTTCAATGGCTCATAATTGGCTATAGAAAAAAGTCAGAGATACTCAGCTTTAGATCCCAGGTCTTCCAAGAACTGGACCCCACCTACCTGTTACATATGCCAGACTCTGTCTCCTCAAAGTACTCCTGAACTTGGGTACTCCTGAAGCTAAAGTGCTTTGTTATTGGACCCACAACTTTTGAAGAGACTTGTTATATTATGTGCTGCCCACATGGTATCACTGATTCTCTACAACAAATCAGAAAAGATTTCCTGAGTGCCTGAGTGCTGTCTCCTTTCATCCAATGAGTGAAGTAATTCAATCCTCCCAAACTGGTCAAGTACTTCTTAACACCTGGTTTAAACTTTCCCAAGAAGTCTTGGCTTTCTATCTTTATATGATGCTGAATATACCCCTATTCTTAGACAATCTTCTCATTTTTTGTTAAATGCAGTTGTTAAAATATTTTAGTGATTAAAATATTATGAACAATAACATCTCCTTTGATATTTATATGTGAGGTTATAGGACATATAAGGACAGGTAGGTGATGCAGTGGATTGAGTGCTGGGATTGAAGTCAGAAAGCCCTGAGTTCAAATCTAGCCTCAGAGACTTCCTAGCTGTGTGACCCTGGGCAAATCTTTTTTGTTGTTGTTGTTGTTGTTGTTGATACATTGGCATCTATTATTTGAATTGAAGAACAGGTTATGAAGGGGGAGGGGCCTAGAGGAAAAGGAAGAAGGGAGGAGACAGGGAGACTAGAGCCTCTCATCTGTGTCTGCCCTAGATGGTGTTGATCCTGATTTCTGGTCCAGGGCACACAAAGAAGCACACAATAAGATGAGGTTCCAGGGGTACAGATTTAGAAAAACTTTGGGGGTGGCCAGAGTTACACATCCAGCCAGAGGTGGGGGCCAGGATTCTCCTTGGATCAACAGGACCACTTCCTTTTAGGAACTGAAGCACAGTAATAAGTTCCATCCCACACATTTCAGCTCTTTTAAAACATTCTTGTAGTTAAAAGTCTTTGTCCTAAAGACTTCTCTCATCACCTCTCTAACTCTTGTACTTTGCTTCTAGTTTCTTTGAATATGCATCCGACTTGTAAACTGCCTGCTCAAGAGCTGCTACTTACTCCTCAATTAAAGTGATCTGATCCAGAGAAGGCTGAAGTGCTGCAGATTTCTGGTTTAAGTCCTTTAGGTTTCTACTTATGTTTACTGTAATGTCTTTCATTTCTAGATACTGCAAGCTAGTTAGTTTGTTCATATTTTCCAGAAGTTCATAATCTTCACTGGTGACTGTCGGCTTACCCTTCAGGTATGTGGCTATTTTGGAGAACATGTCCTGGCATAGCCCCATGATGTCCACCTCAGATGTCTCCTCAGATGTCTACACCATGGCATCATCTAGGCTGGGGAAGGGAAGAAGGAGAAAAAATGGAGGGAAAGATAGAGAGAAGGGAGAAGGAAAGAGGCAAGGTGATAAGGAAGAGGCGAAAAGGGGAAAGGTGAGGAGTTGGAGAGGCAGACAAGAGGAGGGGGCCTGGGCAAATCATTTCACCCTGTTTGTCTCAGTTTCCTCATATATAAAATGAGCTAGAGAAGGAAATGGCAAATCACTCTTGTATCTTTGCCAAGAAAACCCCAAATGGGGCATGAAGTCTCAAACACAACTGAACAACAAGAAAAAGGTAGATGTAATTTTATAGGATTTTAAAATATATATATTAGTTATATCAACTGTGAAAGCTTATTGTAGAATTTACTATTTCTAGACCAGAGCTGAATAGAAAATTGACTTTCAAATATAAGACTCAAGAGAAGTATAAAAAGGTAAATGGGAAAAGGAAATCATAAGAGACTTAATAAGGTTAAACTGTTTACATTCCTACATGGGAAGATGATAATTGATCATAAGACCACTCTCATTATTAGGGTAGTTAGAAGGGTGGGCACTGGTGTGAATTGAATATGAAGGGATGATATCTAAAAAAATAAAATTAAGGGGTGAGGAATGTACTGGAAGAAAGAGAAAGGGAGAGGAAGAATGGGATAAATTATTTCCAATAAAAGAGGTAAGAAAAAGCTTTTACATTGGAGGGGAAGAGGGGGGAGTTGAGAGGAAGTGAGTTAACCTTATTCTCATTAAAACTGGCTCAAAGAGGGAATAATATACACATTACTGGGGTATAGAAATCTATCTTACATTATAGGAAAGCAAGAGGGGAAGAGGATAAGAGAAGAGTGTGTGGGGTAGAGGGAGGAGAGGCTGATTGAAAGGAGGCCAGATTGGGTGAGGGAGTAGTCAGAAGCAAAACAGGTTAGAGGAGGGATAGAGTGAAAGGAGAAAATAGAATAAACAGGAGGTGGATAAGATAGAAGAAAATACAATTAGCAATAATAAGTATGAAAAAATTTTGAATGAAATTTCTCTGATAAAAGCCTCATTTTTCAGACAGAGAATCAAGTCAAATTTATAAAAATAGGAGTCATTCCCCCAGTTGATAAATGATCAAAGGATATGATGTTTTCAGATGAAGTAATCAAAGCTATCTATAGCCATATGAAAGGTGCTCTGACTCCCTATTGATTGGAAAAATGCAAATTGAAACAGTTCTGAGGTACTACCTCATATGTATTAGATTGGTTAATAGGGCAGAGGATGTAAATAGCAAGTGTTGAGAGGATGTGGGAAAAATGAGACACTGATACACTGTTGGAGTTTTGAATTGATTCAGCCATTCTGTAGAGCACTTCGGAGCTATGCCCCAAAGGCCCTTTGACCTAGCAACACCTCTGCTAGGTCTGTATCCCAAAAGATATAAAAAGAAACAAAGGGGAAAGGGACCAATATGTACAAAGATATTTATAGCAGCTCATTTTGGGGGGCAAAGAATTGGAAATTTAGAGGATACCCATCAAATGGGCGATAACTGAGCAAGTTGTGGTGTGTGGTTGTGATGGAATACTATGGTACCATGAGAAATGATTGTAGGATGTTCTCAGAAAAACCTGGAAAGACTTGCGTGGGCTGTTGCAAAGTGAAATGTACTGTGTACAAGGTAATATGTAAGATGATAAGTTGTGAATGATTTACCTATTCTCAGAAATACAATAATCTAAGACTACTCTGAAGGACTTATGATGAAAAACACTATCCATCCCCAGAGAAAGAACTGATGGTGTCTTAATAAAGATTGAAGCATACTTTTTTTGAAACTTTATTTTTCTTGAGGTTTTTTTTTTGTATATGTTTTCTTTTATAACATGACTATTATGGGTACATTTTACCTGACTACACATATATAATCTTGATTAAACTACTTGCCTTCTCAATGAGGGGGGTAGAGAGAGAGAGGGAGGGAGAGAATATGGAAAAATTAAAGATTTTAAAAACAAATGCTGCAAATTGCTTTTACATGTAACTGGCTAAAAATAAGAAAATAAAATACTAAAAAAATTACTATTTCTGTTCATCTTCATAAAGGTATAAAAGCAATGGATAGCTGTCCACTTGTCACTGATTAATGCCTTGGGCAAGACTGGAAGAGATATTTAGTGGCCAAAGTTTCCTCAAACTCATAAAAATAAATGAATAAATGAATAGCTAAATAAGCAAAAAAGTAAATACATATATAAATGAATAGATAAATGAGGCAATAAATAAACTAATTACCAAGTCAGATGAATTTTAAAGCACAGAATCAGGTAAAAATTAAAAGTGCATTGTTAGGAGAAATTTTAAAGCACTCAATCAGCTGAAAATAAAAGTGTCCATCTATATAAATTTAAGTGTTCCAGTTTAGACAAATTGGAGAGTGCTAAGTCAGGAAAGAATTAAAGTGCCAAGTTTGTTGAATTTTAAAGGTATAATCATATCCCAGAAAACAGTATTGCATCTTCCCTTTAAAAAAACAAAGACGAATGTCATGTTTCCTCAAAATGCATTGTGTTGAGCCTGCTAAAAGTGCTTATTCATGTTAAAATCTTCTGGTTGCTGAGTCAATGTGCCAACAATATGCTTATTCATCTACAATGTCAATGTACTGTGCCACTCTAGTATTGTGCTGAGTCAAATGAAGACACTGTGTTGAGTTATACCCAGGTTCTTGCCATCTACGTCAATAATACACCAATGCCTCAATCTGCTTATTCTGTGCCTAGAGAAGATGACTGAATTGCCATAGGTGTTCTGTTTGAAATTGGGGGTAAATCACTTCACCCTCTTTGCCTCAAAATACTGATTTATAAGTTCAATTTATAAATGTGAATAGGTCACAGCTAGTGTCCTTTCCAAATCCAGGTGCCTTCATTGTGAGTTTTGGCTTTTACTTGACATATTTATTCTACCAAGTAATTATGCACTTACACATGTTGACCTATTACACTTCTATCATTATACAGTATTTTTGAGATATGCCTTGTGCACACTGTCATAAGCTCCTTAACAATAAGAACTAATTTACTTTGTTTTTGCCTCCTCAGCATCAAGGGCATATAGTAGGCACCCAGTAGTTCACTGAGCAATACAACATTTGGAGTGTATGTAGATGAAAAAAGGAAACACAATTGTATTGCCTTTCCAATCCAAGGTCTGGGCAATGGGAGGAGGGAGCTGTTTGCAGGGATGAAAATCCACCCCCCACCCCCAGCTCCCTCCTCCCAGTTTTATGCACTCATGAAACCACATGGTAAAGCATGGAAGAATTCTGAAATTCCTGCGTCTTTGAAGTCTTTAAATATGTTCGTGTCATTGTAGTATTCCCCACAAGTCTGTTTCTTATACTTACTTTAAAATAAAGAACAGTTGTCAGCTGCCCATTTTCAATGACCAGAACCCAAAGGGAATTAAAAAAAAATCAGTTTCAGTCATTCAAAAACATTTTTAGTTGATGCTCTCTCTGGTTTGGCAGTCATTACCACTAAAGTTAGGAGCACTTAAATTGTGTAGAGACTTTAAAATACAAGCATTAAAAAAGTTATTAGTTTTAAAAATGATCCTTTTAGCAGTTAAATGTTCTTGAGTACTAATTATAACTTTTAATGATGGCGAAGTGCCCCGGGAGACTTGAATGAAGGAGGCTATAAGAATGTGATTCCACTGTAAAAATTTTCTCCCTATACACCATGGTAAAGATGAGAAAAAGGTGTTTTAAAACCCAAAGGAAAGAGCTAATTGTTTAAAGTTCACTAAATGTTAACAGTTTCTCTATGACCCAGGAGTCATGTGAAAGAATTTACAGACACATGTTCTGAAAAATCTTTGACAGAATTCTAACCTAGAGTGAAGGAGAAGTACTTCAAAAAAATTAAACAAAGATTTTGCTTCCTTGGCCTGTAAAAGATACTGTGTAAGCCAAAAAAAAAAAACCAAAAAAACCCAAAAAAACAAAAAAACACTGGGATAAAGATACAGCAATCTATACTCTTGACAGGGGGATTCTTACTTGTTTCCAATGGGCTAAAGGGAAACTGTGTTTTTTCAGCAATTCATCTTTAAATGGAAATTGCTCTCAAGTGCTTTGGAGGTCAGGGTCTGTGGCACTTTGAATTCGGGACAATTCACAATTGGACAAGGTAGAGCTGCCTAAAGGCAAACATTATTTCCTATACTAAATTTGAAGCCCTCTTTTCAAATTCCTTTCTGTCATGGTTCATTTGCACTCTATTTTCTGAAATCATGGACTCCAAACTTGTGTTCTCTAACGACTTTGCAATCTTCAGAGGGTAAGAGGTGTTATTACTCTTAATTGTTGTCAGAAGTCAGCCACGTTGTAAAGATGGAAGAGTAAGATAGTCTTCTTCTTGGGGAAAAAAATCAACTCACATAGAGCCTTATTTTATTTCTCACACAGACATAGATAGAGTACTTGTGTGGGATAGTTTATCTCAAATGGCCATTACAAATGGCAGTGTATTTTTCCAATTTACTCTCCAGTGGTTGTTCTTTTCTTGAGGGGAATCCAGACCAGTAATTTAGTGTAGAGAAGTCCCAGTGTGGAAATAATCTCCAACAAAGCATAACAATTTGCTTATAATTTATAGTCTTTGAAAGTTGTTTTATACAGTGAGAGATCAAGTGACTTACACATCTAAGAACAGACAATTGGGGAGGAACAGAAGGAAGATTTGAATTCAAGCTTCCTTGGCTTCAAGGCAAACTCTCAAACACTATTCTACAGTGTTTCTTATCATTGTTAATATTAAAAATAATGGACTCAAATTTATAATTTATAATGAACTCTATGGTTTTCAAATTCAGGTCTGTGAAGCAATTTTTCCATTTCTTCTACTATCAACACATAATAGATATGGCCAAGTGTTAAAACAGAAGTAGAGCTATGCACAGTGGTATAAGCCTGTCATCCTTCTACTGAGGGAGCTGAGGCCACTGGATCATGTGAATTCAGGAGCTCAGAGCTCCAGTAGGGCTAAAATCAATAGAATGGTCAAACCAAATCTGGTACGAGCATAGTGAGTTTCTAAGACAAATGACTAAGCTATCTAAGGAGAAACAAACTGGACCAGGTAAGAAAAAAAGTGGAGCAGGTTAAAAATTCTATGCTAATAAGTTTTATGATAGGGCCTATGAGTGTTGCTGCAGGTCCAGCTTGGGTAGGAAAAAAAGATTAAGGCTAAAAAGTACTATTGCTGTTCTAGATCTAAATAATCTTATGATTGGTCATTTCAGAAGTTGTATGTTTATCCATCAATAAAATCTGGTGTGGCTGTTCACAAAAATGAATGTTAGGGTCAAAGAGCTGATCAGCACTTCTCCCCCTTCCTCTCATGAAATGATAGAAGTGGAAGAAACCAACCTATTCATCACAGGGATGAGAAAACTGAGGCACAGTAAGGCAAAGTGAATTACTTAGGATACTGCAGTGAATTACAGCTGTCTGCCCCTTACTAGCATATAGCTTTACATAAGTCACTCAAATTCTCTGGTACTCGGTTTCCTCCTCTGTAAAAAAAGAAGTCAGATAAGATGACCATGGAATACCTTCTGTCTCTTAATATATAATCTGTGGTGAAAAGGCAATTCCAAGGTCAATAAGAAGAAACGATTTTCAACTGAGATATTTTGCTCAGTTTTCCTTCCTTGACTTTTGATGTTGTATAGTTGTTTCATGTCAGATTCTTTGTGACCCCATTTGAGGTTTTCTTGACAAAGATACTGAAGTGGTTTGTCATTTCTTTTCCCAGCTCATTTTACAGATGAGGAAATTGAAGTAAACAGGGGGTATGTGACTTGCCCAGGGTCACACAGCTAGTAAATGTCTTACTTCATATTTTAATTCGGATCTTCCTGTGTCCAGGCCTGGTGCTCTATTCACTGCACCACATAGCCACCCCTTCCTTAACTTTAGGTTTTCATTTTCTGGGCCAGAGTGCACTATAAGCCAAAATACAGGTTGAAATTTCCTTTAAAAGTGATTCTGGTACCCAGGACAAGGACAAAAATTTCAGATGAAAGTGGTGCCAAGTACACTGCCAAATCTGTTGTTGCTGGCAAATATATTAGCATAATTTAAGGCAGCCCCAAGGTAGAACTGGAAAGACAGGGGCAAGGAGGAGCTTCTCTTGGGGATACAGTTATAGTTGAGGAATGAAGTCATATGCTAGTTTCCCATTTTAAATAATAATTGTTTCTAGGTTTTAAGCTCAATTGCTCCTATGCTGCTAAAGAGATGCATGTGTTATAAGTGGGCTTTGCTTTTCTGGACTCTTAGGTAAGACCCCATTTGAGCTTCTGTAACATGAGAAGTCTGGGCTAGGTTACCTCTAGGTCCCTTCTGCCTCTGAACCTATGATCCTGTGATTCTTTTTTATCAGATTTTCTAACCATTGAAGTATGTTTCTAAAATGTAAAAAGAATCCATTTGTCTTAGATTCTTCTTTGAGTACACTGGGAGATGTAAATTTACTGTTTGCTAAAGTCTGAGGATAAACTAAACCAATTAAGGTATTTCAGTGTGAAAAGATGAAAGCTGAAAGAGGATATCAAGGTTCATAAAATCATAAAGGGTATAGATAGAGTACCAGTCAAACTGCTGAAATCTGCAATCCTAGAATTAATAAGCATCCTTTGATTTCCAAAGAGATAGTTCCAGGGTGAATAAAACCAAATGCCATTGCATTCCATAAAGAATATATGTAAAGAATTCATTACCCTTAAGTAGTGGTAACAGGCTGAATAGACAAATTCAAATAAGCTTAGAAAGGATTTAGATAAATTCACTATGAGTTAAAAACAGAAACTGGGAAAATTTGATGTAATGCTCTTAACTTTTGGAGTGGAGCATTGTGGAGGATAATTCCCATGTTCCATTAGGATCCTCAGGACCATTTTCAGTCTTTGAAGAGCTCTGCATGAAGAGTTGTAGCTAATGATACTAGCACCAAGGACATATTAAACTTTGCAACACACCATACTTCGAAGAGTCTAACCTAACAATCGGTCTCGTGGGAATGGGGGGTAGAGGGATCAGCCTGTCCCTTTACTCTTATCTTCCAATAACCTCCACCCCATGAACTTATTCCTTTATACTCTCCCAGGGCTTATCTTTCCCTTGACAGTTCCCATAAAATTATGATCTCTCAGAGGACTATGAGAAATAGGTATATTGTTCTCTGGGTTATGTCTCCCATATTAATGACAATGTTTGAGGGCAAAGCCTCAGTTGCTCCAACCTAGTTATGGCTCTGCCAATTCACAATTAGTCCTTTGTGGCATTTGTGTGCCAACTGGGAGAGGTATTACTAAAATTTAAAGGTGCTTTAAAAAGAGCATGCATTGTTCTGTGGGTTGTACGTAAATTACAATTACATTATTGAGTATGTGGGATGTAGTCTTTGTTAAAAACCTGTAATACTATGGATAATTTATCAACTGTTCACACATAGAGATAAAGTGCTGATCCATATATCTACGTGCTAGGGTCTAATGAGAAAGAAACAGGGCTAATGGCAAATTTATTCTACTCTTCTCTATATCCACTTCCCTTAGTACTCTTGGGAATTTTTGTTTGTGGGGGAAGATGTTGCTTCAAATAGATGTTTCTGTTCTTTTAGCCTCCTCACAATGAGGGGTGCCAAATGGAAAGAATGAGTAAGCAGGACACTGTGACATTACAAAATGTGGGTCAGGCTGATGTAAAAGTTTTCTTCCAAAGAGAATTGGGTCAACTGATTAAAAATGATTTGCAAGTCTGTCTATAGCTCAAGTCAAATCTTTTCCTCTTCTAGAAAATTAATAAGGTAAATAGGCACCTGAGTTTGGCTGTTACAAAACAGATTTTTGAAAAACTGTCTCTTACCATTTGGAATCTCAAGTATTCCCAAATACACTCTACTATGTGAAGTTATAGGCAGTGATGAAGGATAGCTTTAGGAATTGTAATATTTTGTCATTATATGAAATGTGCTGTACATTTATGCACATATATGGAAAATTAAATAAAATCATTAAATGATAGATATATAGGTGACTTTCAGGCTCATATATTAGTTTGTTAAGACCTACCAGAACCTGTGTTCTGCTGCCATTACCTTTGATAAACCAAGGTCACTCGAATAACCTGATCTTTTATTTAAAAGTTAATTTATTTATTTCTAGTTTTCAACATTCATTTCCATAAGTTTTAAATTTTCTCCCCCTCCCTCCATTCCTCCCTCCCCAAAACAGCACTCAATCTGAAATAGGCCCTACTTATAGATTCCTATTAAATATATTTTCACATTAGTCATGTTCTATAGAAGAATTAGAATGAATAAGAGGAACAATGAGAAACAAAACAAAAAAAAGAAAAATGTCTGCTTCGCTCTGCATTCAGATTCCATAGTTCTTTCTCTGGATGTGGATGAAGTTTTCCATCTTGAGCCCTTTGGAATTGTTTTAGGTCCTTGAATTGCTGAGAAGAGCTAAGTCTATCAAAGTCAGTCATCATACAATAAGACTGTTACTGTGTACAGTGTTCTCCTGATTCTGCTCATTTCACATATCATGAGTTCATATATGTCTTTCCAGATATTTCTGATGTCTGCCTGTTCATCATTTCTTATAGCACAATAGTATTCCATTACATTCATATACCACAACTTGTTCAGCCATTCCCCAACTGATGGGCATCCCCTCAATTTCTAGTTCTTGATCACCATAAAAAGAGCTGCTATAAATATTTTTGTACATGTACCACAATGTGATCTTAAAATTTAATGTATGATTTGACTGACAGAAAAAAAATGGGGGGAGGGGCTAGTCATGGTGATTCAGTAAATAAAATTCATTATGGAATGGAGAATCAAAGCAAAATATTTCAAGGAACAGGCAACCCAATAAAGAAGAAACTTAAAAGAGAAGTTTAAGAAATAACAGTTCAGAAACCGGGTGGTAACAAGTTTTTAACCCCTAAGAGAAACTATTTCATGGGATATGAGATGCCCTTATATCCACTTACACTTTTCCTTTTTTCTTTTCTTTTCTTTTCCTTTCCTTTTCCTTCCTTTCACCTTTTAGTTGCTGGTGATTTCCTTCCCCTCAAATGTAATCTTGTATTGTATATGTGTAAACACACATATATGTGCGCACATATGCATATATACACACAACACACACATGAACATACATGTATGTATATACCCACACATATATCCACATATACATATGCACATACATGTGTGTATACGTGTGCATCTGTGTATGTATATATAGAGATAGTGTTGTCCTCTTTAGTCCAATGCAAGTCCTTGAGGATAACATTTCATTTTACTTGTCATTGTGTTATCAACACTTACCACAGTACCAGGCCCATCAAAGAAACATAATAAGTGATTGTTAATTGATTGATAGATGCTTGCAGTAGTGTATAAAGCTTTGGTCTAATAATAAGAAAGATCTGAATTTGAATCTTGCCTCAGATACTGAATGGCTGTGTGAGCTTGGGCAAATCACTTAACTTCTCCTGGTCTCCCTTTTCTCATCTGTAAAATGAAGGGGTTGGACTCGATAACATCCCGCTGACATTCATGATATTATGATCCAATGATCCTTCCATATCTTGGTGAGTTGATTTTTGTGAGCAAAATGATTCATCACACCATGATAAATGGTCAAGTTGGCAAGCCTCTCTTGTGTTATCTAGGATGGTGCTCAATAAGTCAATCAGTAAGTATTTGTTAATGTCATAATACCTATAAGACCCAGTAGAAACCCTCAAAATAATGGAAGTTATCATTACATGAAATATGTTGCATGAAAACTGCACATTTACTGAAAATTAAATAAAATCATTGTATAACAGACATATATGTCACTGTCAGGCTCTTATCATTGTTTGGTAGAACATACCAGAACTTTAGATCTGCTGTCATAACCTTTGACAAACCAGGGTAATTCCTACATTATGATGAAGCAAGAGAAGATGTTTTCATAAGACCATAGATATTTCATGTGGTTTTATTTATTCTATACACCCTGATATCCTAATCTTCTCAAATTGAATTTTATTTTGTCAGATATGTAGAGACAATTCACTGCTTTCTCTTCTCGGCTCAGATGAAGGAATAGTGGAATAGTACATAAACTATCTGACTTCGTTAAAATGTCTGTTAGCTTTTCTGAATTACTCCCCCACCACCTCTTTTTATTTTTCATTCTTTACAAAATAAGGGTTGCTGGGTTATGGGAAGGGGAAGAAATACATTTGGAAATGAAGATGATGTGAAAACCAAAGACATCAATATAATTTTTTAAAATGAAATGTCAAAAAGGTTTATCACTCAGTCCCCTGAGTAAGATTAACATTTTAAGGAAGGAACAGTAAACATTCCAACTAAATAGAGGCTAATAACTATGAAGTAGTTTAATAGTTGATTGTCATTGAGGAAATATAATAAATAAAATAATATAATAAATTCCTATATTTAGAGTTGTCATTTAAATATATTAGTCATTTTGCTATTGAGGTCATCTGGGGTTCATAAAAGCTGTTCCAATGGAGCACAAGCTCTTGGAGGTTATTTTGTCTTTGAAAGATAGAATTATCTTTTTATGATTGTAAGAATCTGCCTCTTTTATGAGAGGACCAACCTAGGTAAGGACAGGGAGGTTCAACACGAGTAAATTGACCAGTAAGTGATGAATTCTTTGCCCTTGACAATCCTTTTGAAGTATATCTTAGGTCAAGACATTCACAATGAATTTCAAGCACTTCACAGTGTATAATTTAGCTATAGTTATGAAAAGACTCTATGGATTCCTGTCCTGAGATTTCCTTTCTATACTTCCCTGCTTCAGAAATATCAGGGTCTCATAGGTTTTATGAGAGCTGGAACTGAAAGAGACCTTAGAGAACTTGAAGTCTAAATTATTTTTAAAATGCAGAAACTGAGGCACAAAGAGAAATGACTAGCCTATGCCCTTGACCCTTCCTGTAGTCTTGGACCTCCCAGAATGAAACTGAAACTGAAACTGAGAGGTGAGGAGATCTACTACCACCAGTGATGCTGCTCTTTTCTCTAGTACCTTCCCTTTCTCTTCCCATAGCCCCAGCACACTCAGATCCCAACTGGGCTGCTTGAATGCTCAGACAAATTGGATGAAATGAGAATCACTGATTTGCTCCTTTCAGTGAGATGGAGGACCACCAGAACTGATGATTTTCAGCCTTCCAGATCCTTGTGACTATCATCTGACTAACTGATGGACCCTTGATAGGGCCTCCTAGGGCTTGCTATCTGTATTATTGCTTCACTTTTACAACAGAGGTAGTCTCACTTTTTCTATTTTTCTCCAAGGCATGTAGCACAGTGCTTGGCATATTATAGTTGCTTCATAAATGTTTTTTCACTCACTCACACCCACATTAATAAATAAATTAATTATTTCCTCCCCATTTTATTGTACTTTATTGCATTTCTCAGATACTGTGGATGATTGTTTTTCATCTTATTTTTAATTGAATAAAGCAAGTATTTCTATAACATTATATAATAAAAAGATTATTGCATATGAAACTATAAATCTACTATGTATAACTTGTTATCTCAATAAAATATAAAATAAAACTATCACATAAATTTATTTTTTCTTCCCTCTCATTTCACTCATTGATTCATGCAAGTATTTTCATGTTCTGCTAAGATCATCAAGGTCTTCATTTCTTATAGTACAGTAGTATTCCATCACAATCATATACCACAACTTGTTCAGCATTCCCAATTGATGGCTATCCTTGCAATTTCCAGTTCTTTGCTACCACAAAGAGAGCTGCTATAAACATTTCAGAACATATAGGTTCTTTTCATTATCCTATTATTATTATTAATTCCTTTTCCAATGTTACAGCGATAGGGTTGAAGGAGAGCAGCCAAACTGCAATCAGTCATAAATCCAACCCATGTCCCCTCCATCATTATTTTTCTTGTATAAAGATGGAGAAATTACAGATGGACAAGATAAAAGCAAAGTATTTTCCCTCAGTTTCAGCTATAGTGATCAATATCCGCTCTTCCAGGTAATGATGAGCCCTAAAACCTAGCAACTAGCTTAACCCTCTTGATGTCTTGGAAACCTATATGCCTCCTAGACATACCAAGGGGCAATCTATGTAAAAGAAACTACCTTAATTAGCCTCACATGAAGTCTAGCCAAAGCTGGCCATCGATACCAGATTACCCTTCTGTAGTGGTTCTTTATTTGGAGTTTGAGTTTATATTTTTAATATTTTCATAATTGTATTTCAATACAATAGATTTCTTTTATGACCCTTTGTATTTTATGCCTTTAAAATCATTATTCTATGAAATGGTCTACTGGTTTCACTAGACTCTCAAAGTTGTCCAAGACACACAAATAAAAAGTTTAAAGGACCCCTGTTATCCTTTCTCAGAGCCTCTTGAAGGACCTTAACCAGTTGCTGAAAACACAAATTTATTCCTATTCAAAAGAAGTTATTTTTGACATCACACTGGGATCTTTGCTATCATGATGCTCCCAAAATTCAAACCTCAAACCTAGGTCCCTTGTCTATTGCATTTCCCAAATTACTGGTCAGAAATATGATAATTTTCTACCATAGTTTCACTAAAATGTTAGAAAATTCAGCCATAGTTCTTAGGATGATAATACTCCCAATTCTTCTTGCTCTAATTTATAATAACATCCCTCTACTGGTACAAAGCAATGCCTGGACATCTTGTGTTGAAAATAAAATGCCGACTTCAAAATATTGAGCTGAGACAATGTGCTTCTGTCCTTTGCATAGATGGTATTTTCTCTCAAACTGAGACAGCAAAAGTTTTGGCAGTAAAGAAATTTCAGCACAGGTTCCCCGCCCTTCACTCTGGATGGAAGTAGTTCACCCAGTCCTCCTTCCTCCTCCTACATTCACTCTAAGCATTACTAGAGCCAACTGCTGCAGCTATATTACTGTTTACTGTTTAACAAACTGAATGTTTGGATTTTGCACAGAGGAAACAAAAAAAAATTATGCTTAAAATGCTCCTGGCTCTTCAAACCAGGCTCAGACAACCTCAGTTACTCAATTGCTTTGTGGCCCAATGTATGTTTCTGAGGCTTTTTCCTCCTATTTCCTTATTTTTCTCTGTTTTCTCATTTTTAACATGGGAACAATAGTCCTACATTATCTACCCCAGCAGAATATTGTATAGATTCACTAGTCAATGTCTTTATAGTGTTTTGAAGTTCAGAAAGACTCCATCAATGTTATTATTGATTTTTATTTCATTTTCCACAACTATTCAGAATCCAAGAATTTTCACCCAACATATTTCATGTCATGATAACTTCAATTACTTTGAGTGCTCCTACTAGGTCTTATATTAGATTATGTTACTCTGTTCCTACAAAAACTAAAACAAAAATATTATATGTCCTATATTCACTTTGGAAAATGAATGCTTTGGTTTAAGAGAAATATTTCCTTCCAGAGATAATTGTTGAATGCCTTTTGCCACTTCATAAGATTCACACACACACACACACACACACACACACACGAGACTAAGGAAATATATATTAAGGAAGCCAAAATACAGAGATGACAATCACAGAAACTCATGAAATCATGAGGTCCATAATTAATAAATAAAATATACAACACTTGAGAAGCTATATTATGCACTGTGTTTTCAGTTATGAAAATGTTCTGAATGAGAAAATGTATTTTTTTATCACAACTTTGTTAAAAGGGTTACAGAATTTGAAACAAGGAATTTAGCACTTATTTATACAGAATTCATATAGAGAAAAGAGAAATGAGAAATTCTATTTGCCTATATAGAATCTTGACTTTAGAAAATACCTGAATGGCCATTTGGCACAAAAGCAACAATGCCCAGCACAACATTCAAACTTAATAAATTTCTGACTTCATTTTGAATACATACATTGACAGGAAGCTTATATTTTCCCAGGTTACCCCTTCCAATGTACATAGATTAAATTATTTGTAAAGTTTACCTACTGCCAGCTGAAGCCTATCTCTCTCAAGCTTTCACTCACTCATTGACCTTAGTTGTGGAGTACAAGGCAATTTAAAGTAAGTCCTCTATGTTAGAGATATAGGACATTTTAAAAATGTGGTCTGTGGAACCTTGTGAGTCCCTGAGATCTTTTTAAGATCAAAACTATTTTCATAATAATATTAAGATGTTACTTATCTTAAAAAATATTCCTCCATTTTCCAATTATGTATCAGTGTGAGAATATATTTTCTTTATATAGTCCAACCAAAATAACACATCACAATAGACTGAAAACAGATTTAGAAAGAAGAATCTGATTATTTTTCTATTAATATACACATTAAGGATATTTGGGAAAATACGTACAATAATGTCATACTTTTTATTATCTTTCAGTTTTTATTAAAGTTATTTTTCATAAAATAAGTTATTCATGTTAACTTCTGATGGGTTTATATAATTTTAAACAAATTAATA
>CM053590.1:89979019-89997656 GCA_028646515.1 Pseudochirops corinnae
ATATATACCCTTGAACCCATCCTTTTTTTCTGTGCTATCTGACAGAGCATCACCAGTATCACTCCTCCCTCCCTCCTTTTATTTCTTCCTTTTTATTTATACTTTACCTTATACCTAAAAATACACATGATGTCCCCATCTTGCAGCAACAGCAACAAACTACCATCTCATGTATTGTCTTTCTAGGAAAAAATCAATCAGACTCTAATGCCTTAACAATATTATTCTTATTTTAAGACAAGATGCAGATGACCAACTAGGCCATACTTTCTAGCATTCAGTTGTTTCTTCAGTTAAACCGGACAAATAGTCATTGTCCAGAAAGCAAAGAAATTTTGTTGACTGTAAAAAAGGCTTAATAAATTATTAATTCATTTTATAGGGATTTACCTACAATACAGCAACTGACAAATGAATAGGAAGACTACCAAAGGAATTTAAGTTAGGATTAATCCTTTTATAAAAGAAAAAGAAACATTTTCAAGACGAGTAAAATTTGATGAGTAGAGTCACAATGTCCTCAAGAGAAATAGTTTATTTATTCTTTGTCCTTGAACTTACAATCTTAAGTTCATATTTTCCAAAAAATATTATGTATTAGTCAGTTACGGAGATGATTTATCTATTTCCTTCTCTTCCTTTTCCTCAAACCCTTCATCATCTCAAAAATGAGTAGTGTATACTCATATTTTTCACAATAAATATTTTGTTTTATTAGCCTTACTATATAATATAAACTGGTACTATTCCCTAAAGACACTGACATTTGGCACTGTGGCTTAAAGACACTGAAATCCAGAAGTAACTCTGATGTGCCACACCTGAAACAATGGAGGAATCATGGATCAATGACAAGAGTTCTGAATTTGGAGGCAGAAGATACAGACTTACTTACTACTTGCTATCTATGTGACATTAAAGGAGTCTCAACCTGGGCCTCAGTCTTATCATCCATAAAATATGGGGTATCAACTAAAGGACCCTTGTAGTTCTATACCATTGACCCTATGCTCTTATGATACATTTCTGCAATTTTTCTCTTAAAATGATTATATTTAGCCTAGAAACTTATCATTGTAGTCCAAATGATACTTCATTGTGTCTCAAAAGAATATTTACTTTAGTTTAAAAAAACTCATACCTTTTTCTTTTTATTTCTACTAAATTACAAATGAATATTAAATAAAATTTTTTATTTGTTTTCCCTTTGGAAATGTTTTGCCTTAAAAAATGTAAATAACATAGATACCCATCAGTAGGTTAATGACCAAATTAATTTGGACATATGAGTAGAATGAAAGAATAAATGAAAAAAGCTATTAATTACCATCAAGCCCCACAACAACCCTTGATGATAAAGTTACAAAATACAGAATGATCATATTAATGTGGGAAATTAAACCTTAAAAAGAATAGCACCTAGACAAGGGTCATGGAATCTTATTGTGTCATTAGAAATAATGAAAGTATGAAATTTATAGAAATTTTGGATGACTTGTATGCACTGAAGCATGATAATTTAAGAATAGCCAGGAAAAATCAAATTAAAGGATGAATAATGTAAAGAAAAATAATGTTAAAACAAAGTTCAATACCATATAATTATAATGATCAGATGTGGTCTGGTGAAGATATAAAGAATGTGATTTCAATCAATCAACAAATGTGGGAAATGTCTGGGGGTAGAGTCAAGATGGCAGAGTAGAAGCAGGAAAACTTCTTGAGCTCTCCCCATAATGACCTAAAATACCTAGAAAATGTGGCTCTAAAATTTTAGAGCTCCAGAACCCACAAAATAACAGAGAAACAAAGCTCCCACTGAAGGCACTCTTGCAGGCAGACAGGAAAGGTTCATTGCAGCATGCTGGGAGCCACGACCACCAGCAGTTTTAGCACCAGGGCAGGCAGGACCAACCATGGCTTGAGCATTCACATGAGTGGATCACTGTCAGCAGTGGTGGTTTCCAGAATTGTCAACCCATAAATGCCAAAGACAAAGTGAAAGGTCAGTGGAACTTGACTGAATTTGGGGGAGCGAATCCTGCTAAGTGCTCTTGCCCTAACCAGGCAGTATTGTGGTCTTGGATGGTGGTCCTCAGGTGCATGACCAGTGAGCCAAAGCTGGTAGGAGCTGTAGAGATGGTACCCTACTACTAGCTCTGGCAGCTGCAAAAACCCCAGAAATTTGGGACAAAGCTTTCTCCTCTGGAAGCAGAGTTCTACTGTGGCTCAAAAGTCAAGTTGATTGACTGGTAACATGAACAGGCAAAGGAAGCAAAGTAAGCACAGCAATCCAACTTTTGATTCCTTTTTGGGGGACAAAAAGGATCAAAGCATGGAACAGGAGGAAGACAACACAGTAAGAAAACCTGCACCAAAACCTTCCAAGAAAAATATGAACTGGTTACAGGCCATAGAGGAGCTTATGCAGGATTTTTAAAACCAAATAAGAGAAGTGGAGGAAAAATTGGGAAGAGAAATGAGAATGATGCAAGAAAATCATGAAAAGAGAGTCAACAACATGATTGAAGAAAATAACACCTTAAAAAATAGACTAATTCAAATGGCAAAAGAGGCCCCAAAAGCCAGTGAGGAGAAGAATGTCTTAAAAAGCCAAAATTGCCAGATGGAAAAAGAATCTCAAAAGTTCACTGAAGAGAATAATTGCTTCAGAATTAGAGTGGAGCAAATTGAAGCTAATGACTTTATGAGAAATCAAGATACTATTAAACAGATCCAAACAAATGAAAAAAAAAATAGATGGCATTGTGAAATACCTCATTGGAAAAACCACTGACCTGGAAAATAGATCCAGGAGAAACAATTTAAAAATTATATGATCAAAAAAAGCACCTTGAAATCATCCTTCAAGAAATTGTCGAGGAAAATTGCCCTGATATCTTAGAACCAGAGGGCAAAATTGAAATTGAAAGTATTCACTGATCACCTCTTGAAAAAGACCCCGAAAAGAAAACTCCTAGTAATGTTAAAGCCAGGTTGCAGAGTTCCCAGATCAAGGAGAAAATATTACAAGCTGCCAAGAAGAAATAGTTTGAATATCCTGGAAACTCAATCAGGATAATATGGGATCTAGCAGCTTCTACATTAAGGGATCAAAGGGCCTGGAGTATGATATTCCAGAGTTTAAAGGAGCTAGGACTAAAACCAAGAATCACTTACCAAGCAAAATTGAGTACAATGTTTCATGGGAAAATAAGGTCATTCAATCATATGGAGAACTTTAAATCATTCTTGTTGAAAAACCCAGAGCTGAATAGAAAGTTTGACATTCAAATACAAGAAGCATGAGAAGGTAAAGAGGGAAAAGAAATCCTAAGGAATTTATCAAAGTTGGGCTATTTGCATGCCTACATGGAAAAATGATAATTGTAACTTATGAAACTTTTCTCAGTATAAGGATAGTTGAAGGGAATATAAATGTGTGTGTGTGTGTGTACACATACACACATATACACACATTCACATACATATGTGTGTATGTGTATATATATATGTATATATATACATACACACATGTCTATATAGGAGGGTATATATTCATATGAATACATATGTGAGTGTCTATATATATATATATATATATATATGTTTAGGTATACATATACAGAGGGCACAGAATCAATTGAATAGGAAGAGACAATATTTAAAAGGTGAAATTGAGAGGTGTAAGAAGAATATAATGAGAGGAGATAGGGAGAGACAGAATGGGGTTAATCATTTCATATAGAAGAGGCAAGGGATAACTGTTACAATGGAGGGGAAGATCAGAAAGGCAAAAGGGAATGGGTCAACCTTACTCTCATTGAATTTGGCTTAGGGAGGGAATGACATATACTCTAAATTGGGTATCTTGCCCTACAGGAGACTAGGTGGGAATGGGATGAGAGGGGGAATGATGGAGGGCAGGGGAGGGTTTGGGGAGGGTTGTTAGAAGCACACACTTTTGTAAAGAGACAGGGACAAAGTAGAGAATAGAACAAGTTTAGGGCAGCATAGGATGTAGGGAAATATAGGCAGTCTTTCACGACATGTCTATTGTGGAGATGTTTTGCATAACTACACATATATGGCCTGTTTTGAATTGCTTGTCTTCTCAGTGGGAGCAGGGAACAAGGGAGGAAGGGAAAGAATCTAGAATTTAAAGTTTTAAAATCAAAAGTTTTAAATAAATAAATAAATAAATTATAATAGTAATTATTATTATTATTAACATGCAACTGGGAAATAAGATATACAGGTATTGGGGTAGGGAGATCCATCTTGCCCTACTGGAAAGTCACAGAGATAATGGCAGAGGATATAGGAGAGAGCAGTTTGGGGGAAGGGGGATACTGTGGGATCACTGGTTTGGGATGGTGGGTAGGGGAAAGATGGCAAGAAAATTTGCAACTCAAAATCTTGTGGAAATGAATGATGCAAACTAAAATGAAGAAAAGTTAATTTTAAAAAAGAAAAAAAAAACAAATGTTGTGCATGTACAAATGGTTGAATGAGCTCACAACACAACCAATAGTGCGTTAATGTCTCATTTTTCCCACATCCCCCTTAACATTTGTCATTTACCTTTTCTGCACAATTAATCAATCTGATAGGTATTAGGCAGTACCTCAAAATTGTTTTAATTTGTATTTCTCCAATCAATAGTGATTTAGAACATTTTTTTTCATATGGCTATAGAGAGCTTTGATTACTTCATCTGAAAATTGATCATATCTTTTGATCATTTATCAGTTTGGGAACTGCTATTATTTTTATAAATTTAACTAAGTTCTCTATATGTTAAAAAAATGAGATCTTTATCAGAGAAACTTGATTCAGTTTTTTTCACAATTATTATTTCTAACTGAATTTACCTCCATCCTGTCCCCACTTTCATTATATTTCCTCTCTCATTTCACCCTGTCCCTCCTCAAAAAGTGTTTTGCTTCTCCCCCAATCTGCCTCCCTTCTATCATGCCCTACTCCTTCTTTTATCCCCTATCTATCATACTTTCCTGTGGAATAAGATAGATTTCTATACCCAATTGAGTGTGCATGTTATTTTCTCTCTGATTCAATTCTGATGAGAATAATGTTCACTCACTCCCCTTTCCTTCTCCCCTCTTCTCCTATACTGGAAGAGCTTTTTTCTCCTCTTTTATGTGAAACAATGTTATCCATTCTACTTCTCCATTTTTCTTTCTCTCACTACATTCCTCTCTTACCCCATAATTTTATTTTTTTTAGGTATCATTCCTTCATATTCAATTCCTACCTGTGATCTCTTGTTATAAATATTCCTTCTAACTACTCGATTAATGAAAGAGGTCTTATGAGTTACAAATATCATCTCCTTATGTAGGAATATAAAGAATTTAAGCTTATCAAATCCCTTATAATTTCTCTTTTTGGTTTACCTTTTTATGCTTCTCTTGAATCTTATATTTGAAAGTCAAATTTTCTGTTCATCTGTGGTCTTTTCATCAAGAATGTTTTAAAGTCCTCTAAATCATTGAATGTCCATTTTTCTTTACCTTGAAAGACTATACTCATTTTTGCTGGGTAGGTGATTCTTGGTTTTAATGGTAGCTCCTTTGCCTTAGGGAATATAGTGTTCCAAGCACTCCAGTCCTTTAATGTAGAAGCTGTTAAGGCTTGTGTTACCATGACTGTGGCTCCATGATACTTGAAATACTTCTTTCTGGCTGCTTATAATATTTTCTCTTTGACCTGGGAATTCTGCAATTTTGCTATAATATTCCCAGCAGTTTTCATTTTGGGATCTCTTTTAGAAGATGATCTGTGGATTCTTTTCACTTCCATTTTGCCTATTGGTTCTAGAATTTCAGGTCAGTTTTCCTAGAAAATTTCTTGAAAGATGATGTCCAAGTTGAGAGCTCTAGAAGCAGTTGCTGCCACTTCCACGGCTAATTCAGTCACTCCCAAATTTACTCCTGGTTTGCTGGGACTGGGGCTGTGCTGACATGGCCTTCACTGGCCTGTGTCACATCTCTACCATGTACAACAGACCTTTCCTACTGATCTTCAATGTTGTCTTTTTGGTCTTTTGGCTGAGAGGTCTGGAAACTGCTACTGCTGCCATTGATTCAGTTGCCCCAGACCTTTTCTGGGTTTGCTGGGGTCCAGTCTGTGCTTGTGTGGACTGTGAACCTCTCTCATCCTGGTGCAATAGACCTTTCCTGTCAACCTTCTAAGTTGTCTTGGGCTGGAAATTTGTTTCACTCTATTTTTTTGTTGGTTCTGCTACTTTAGAAATTGTTGAGAGTCATTTTGTAAATGTATTTGGAAGGAGTAGGGGAGAATTCAGGGAAGCCCTTGCTTTTTACTTCTCCATCTTGACTCTGCTTTCTGTTGTTCTCTCTTTACACTATTGCTGATGAGAGTAAAGTTCTAGTACTACCTGCCTTCCCCCCTACTACCTTCTTCTGTATCAAATTTTCTTTTTATGCCTCATTTGTATGAGATAATTACTCCTTTTTATTTTTCCTTACATAGTTCTATTTTTTTTAGAATCACCTCATCATACTCAGCTCAGATCATGCCTTTCTTTCAAACTGTTCAAATAATGATGACAATCATAAGAGAACTGCTAATATTTTCACATATATGAAGTAAGCAATTTGGCCTTATTTATTTTCTTATAGTTCTTCTTTAATGTTTACTTTATATTTATCCTGAATTTCTGTAAAGCCAAGTACAAGCAGCTTTCCAAAGGACTGCTGCTATAAATATCTTTCAGGTTCTGATCATTTAGTATAGCGAACTCTCTACTCAGCAGTATACTAAAACAAAACATTCACACAAACCAAAGTACGGCATTCACAATGGTATAACATATCAACTTATCACTAAAGTGGCCACATAGTATTCACCAAAGTTGCAAGCCTCCTTAAGAGACACGAAGCACAAAGTCAAATTCTCCACCCCCATGTCACATTGTCTTAATCTCTCAGTCAAAAAGTATTCTTTCTTCTCTATTGGAGCTTAGTTTCCAATAATCCTTAATTCAATCATCCTTAAGAGGTACAAGGTACAGAACACAAAGTTCTCCTACCCCTGGGCCACAATAAATCCCAATCTTCTCATTCAGCACTAAGTACATGAGGAGAGGTCTTTTCATGTGAGGTCTTTACATTTGAGAGGCTGGCTCTCAGATTCCATGGTTCCTCTTCCATGGTCCCAGTTTTTGCCTGAATTTACCCAACTGTCACCTGGATTCAAAGGTAGGCAGCTCTCAGCTCCTTGTCCAGTTCCTTGTCTAGTTCCCATTTTATATTGAAGTTCACAGTGTCCAGTCCATCTCAAATCCTTCACAGTTTCTGTTTCTGGGGAAACAAAGCTTAACCAAGCCAGAACAACATTCATACATATTTTCGGCACCACCATCAATTCACTTTCTGCCTGTGAAATCAACACAGACCCACAAACGATATTTGAGAATGCAACACAAATTGTCAGTATAGTCCTAGGACCTCTGAAACCCTCCTCCAGGACTTTTGTAAACAGTCAAGAAAATCCTCTTTCAGGGCTTCCAGTAAGGTCCCAGGGTTTTTGTACAAAGCATTACAAACACAAACCAACACAGACAGAACAGACATTGTACCAGGATACCACAAGTTGTTTCCTTTTCAACTCTGCCACCACAATTATTCCCTTCTCAGTTCTGCTCTTTACCTGCTTGAGCTTCTCCATATATATGGCCATTAGCTCCACCCTGTTCCACCCACCTCTTGTGTCCTTCCTGTTCCTGTCTTTGGCAAGTCCCTCCCACTGTGATTTTCACAAGTTCTGTTTCTTAACAAAGACTATATAATCACTGGCAAAGTTCAAAAGAAACTTGAACTGAAATAAAATGCTAAATAATTTAATAGCTGAAACAATTAATTAATTAATTGTTTGCTTGCCACTGCAATGTCACATGTCAACTTTTCCATTAAGTTCTGGTGTTTTGTCAGAAAAACCTGAATCTCTTTGAGTTTCTTAAATTGTCCATTTTTTTCCCCATTCAGACTATTCTTAACTTTGCTGAATAAATTACCTTTGGTTTTAACTCCAGCTCTTTTGTGCTATGCCAAGATCTATTGTCCTTTAATATAGCAACTGCTAGAACTTTTGCAATTTTTACTGTAGTTTCATGATATCTTTTTCTCATTACTTCCAATATTTCCCCTTAACCTGGAAGCTTTTAAACTTGACTATGATGTCCCTGTAATTTTTCCTTCTGGGATCTCTTTCATGTGTTGATCAGTGGATTTTTTCTATTTCTACTTTGCCTTCTTGTTCTAGAACTTCCAGGCACTTGATAATTTCTTGTGACATTGTATTAAGATTCATTTTTTATTATAATTTTCAGGTAGTTCAATTATTCTTATATTATTTCTCCCCGATCTGTACTCCAGATTGATTGTTTTTCTGATTAATGTTTCTAATGAGAATGGGAATTTGGAGATCTTCCCTGCCCCTTAATAGACCTGTGGGGCTTTTGAAGACCTCCCCTGCTTTGAAAGTAACTCTGTCCCCTAATAAGCTGGATGTAATCACATGGAGCCAGCAATGGAGGGAATTTGCTGAAGGGTGGAGCAGAGCCCACAGGAAGCTACCCTGCTGTGAAGATAAACTTTGCCCCCCTAATAGGCTAAATATGGTCACATGGAGCTTGTGGTGCAAGGAGTTTTTGAAGGAAAGCAGAGCTCACAGGAATTTGAGAGTAAGAGCTAGCAAGATGGTGGGGGAGAGAGGATGCTCAGGCAAGGAGTCAGATAAACTGGGGAGTAGATATTAATCTTGTATTGGTTTGTGGGAAGGCTGAAGGATGATGTGGCTCTCAGCGTTATTATGGCTTCTTAATGTCTGGTACTCTTATGGAATCAGCTTACTGGTTTTGAGATTTGGTTCCCTGGTGTCTAAATAAATGCTTCAGTTCTGTCCTCTATATGGAAAGTTTGGTATATTTTGCAATTGAATGTTATGCAATACTTGCAGTCACAGTCTTTATTGTGATTATGGGCACTGTAGATATTGCATTGGCACTACAATATTTCAATTTCTCTTCTATTTTTTTATTGTTCTTATTTTGTTTTATGATTTCTTGGTGTCTTAAAACTTCATTAGCTTCCCCTTCCCCAAATCTAATTATCAAGGAATTATTTTCTTCCTTAAGTTTCTGATTCTCTATTTTCAATTTCTTGACTTTCTTTTCATAATTTTCTTGATTTTCTTGGATTGCTCTTATATTTTATTCTATTCCCCCCCCCCCGCCCCTTGATCTCTCTTATTTGATTTTTAAAATCCTTTTAAAGTTCTTCCAAGGGCTCTTTTTTGTACTTAGAACCATTCGATACTTCTCATTGAAAAAGGTGTGTCTCTCTTTTTTTGGCTTGATTATCTTCCTCTGAGTATGGACTAAGATCTTCTCTATTGCCATAATGATGATCCATGGTTAGGTACTTTCTTCTTTGCTTACTCATTTTTGTTTACTTATTTGTTTGTTTAGTTTATAGCAACTATTAGTGCAATCAAGTTGTAGTGCCAAGGTATGGGTAATGATGCCCCAAGCCTCAGGTTCTTCGTATTGTTATTTTCTGAGGTCTATGTTGGGGCCCAACTTTGGGCTGGCCTCTCTATTTCTAAGTCATAGCTGGTACTCCCAGCCACACTGTCCCAAGAATGATCTTGCTATATGATGTCCCTCTGTTGGCTGCAAACTACAGCTGTTCTCTCTGCTCTAGAACTGAAACTGGGGACTCTGCTCTCCTGTAAATGCCCACAGCTAACAGGGTCCCTTCCGCTTACTCCTACATTCACCAAGTATGTGCTAGCTCCTTTTCCCCACAGCCACAGCCCAGGTTGCCTCTGATCTCCCTCTACAGTTGAAGATCCTTCAATCTTCTCCTTCTCAGCAGTCAGTCCCTCACACTGCCTTTGAGATGCAAGTTCATGAGGCTAAAGCTGCCTCTCACCACATATGTCCCCATATGTTGTTTGTTGATTCTTCAGTGTTAGCCTGTAGGTATTTGCACTTTACCCTGGCCAAACCTCCATCTCAGGAGTTTGAGTCTTTCCTGGAGTCTTCTCATATTGTTTTACGTAGGAGGACAACTGCTTTACCCTGTGTTTATTTCTGCCACTCTGAGGTAATGTTCTTTATTTTTTTTTCATGGAGAAAATTTGAAGAGTTAAGTCTTCTGACCTATACTGACATGTTCCTCTCCTGTATCACATAATTTAAAAATATATATATTCTTTTTTTATTTGACTACTCTAAAAACAAAGAAGGAAAGAAGCACCTTCATTTAATTATGATCCCCTATGTGCATGTATATTAGTGTCAGTAACTCCATGAAAAGATAAATGTTATAGTTAGCTGAAAAATCCAGGATATCTTCCCTCAAATCCTAGGTATTAAAAAATAGAATGCACTGAACGACAGAATTCCCAAAGAGTATTCATTACAAAACAGTAATGCAGACCCTAAGGTAACAAAGTCTATAAGGTTTATTCATTATATTTTCAACTGCCTCAAGACGTCTATACCAAGCTGTCCCAACTACCTCAAACAATATGTGTCCAAAGCTGAGCTGTTAACTCTTTTCTTAAACCTGTTCTTCTATTCTGTTATTTCTTTCCTTTCCTCTAGTATTCCATGTTTGAAACTTTAATGTTATTTTTGAGACTTTCCTCTCATTCACCTCTTATATTCAATTGGTTAACAAGTACACCTCTCCATTTATTTGCAACCTTTTGGAACTATTCCACTAAATCCATAGAAGAATTGAGGTTTCCCTTTTCTTCCTACTCTTCTTCTTCCTTCATATTACTAAAAGAATATTCTTTCTCATTTATTTTCCTGGCCACTCCTTTGCTCATAATTTTTTAGCGTCTCCCTATAGACTAGTACACAAATCTTTACCTGACTTAGCTTTCTAGCATCATACCATGGTTTATGTACTCATTAAATAAGACAACTATCTGTTTCCCAGAAACCCTCTGTACTTTTCTAATACTTTTTCTTTGCCTAAATGTTCACTATGTCTAGGTTACTATGTCCTTCCATTAATCTCTTCTCCTGTTAAATACCTATAATACAATTAAAGCTTAATTGCAATATCTTCTTCCTCAATGAAATCTCTGATCTTCATGAAATGGAGACCATTATCCCCACAGAAGACACAGACATTTTGTTTTGTACGTCTTTGATGTGCATATTATGCATTTTACTTTTCTTGTATGTTTATAGATACATACTGCCTTACTTGACACCTCAAGCTTCCTAAGAAGGTTAGTGTTGTATCTAAACTATTGTTTCCCCAGTACACACAGTAATTATTCAATAAATGTTTGTTGAATTGAATTGAATTGAGAACAGTTTGCAAATTAATATTTTCCATTTGTGTCTTCTGCAGGTAAGCCCCTAATGAATTAGATCTAGGATTAAATAACCCTCAATGTACATTTTTTAGATCTATAGTGACATCCATTCAAAACAAGAATTGAAAAGCTATTAAAGCTACTTCTGTCAACAGCAGACATTCTCAAAATAGATAAAAGAAATCTTGCATTGGACAAGTTTCTATTGAGGACCTACTAAGTAAATTAGTTTTGGTGTAACAGCCATGCATTGTTAACATTCACATCACGAGCATTGACCCCAGAGGTTTAATGTAGTATATTTCTAATTAGGACCTTTTTCATAGGAAAGATGAATCAAAATTTTGAAACACTGATATATAGCATTTTAGTGCACTGACCTTTCAGGAGAGGTATATACTTGATTAGAAAACATTTGAACTGCCCTTGCCATTGGATGACAGGGTACTAAATGGTAAAAGCTGTAAAATGAGCTACCAAACCAATGTAGACTATGGAAAGGTCAAAGTGGAGTAGCCCATCTATTTAACTGCCATAATATATGAGGCATTCAACCTAGGATAGGGCAGCCTCGTGACAAAGAACATAAAACAAAAAACAATGAATGACATTTCATTAATCTACTTTTATAGCCTAGATTAACAAGGGGAAAAGCTGTATTTTTTGCACACAAACATAGTCACACATACAGACCTACACACACACACACTTTAATAAATGAGGATATCCATGATGATTTCATCAGTATTGGTGTTACTGCACTGATTAGTATAGGTTGCGTTGCTATTAAATCTTTCCTAGGTCATTTGTACCCATTGCTGTCACTAAAAATATTTATTTCTTAGTGGTAAGGTATTGAAAAAAGTAATGAATCTCTTCAAATACAACCGGGCTCATCCTTAGGAACTATATGTCACTGGAACCATGTTCAAATTTAGTAGCATTGTCTAAACTTCATACTGTTCTGTGCATAGCCTTTGAATCTGTTTTCTTATATATACTCACGTATTCCTATGTTTTGTGTAATATGCATTTTGGGGGCAGAGATGGGAAGGAAAAAATAAAGGTTACTCCACATCTAAAATCTGTATTCTCTATTGAGTCACTATATGCAGAGTCAGGTATCCTATTATTCATGTTTGAGCAAATTTAAAAGAAATCTAAACTGTGTATTTATGGTTTTTTTTTCCTTTTCCTAGAGAATTCCAGGTAAGGATATGAAAAACAAGGAAAGAAAATTACCCTCTTTGGGTGAGAAGCCAGAGATCAATCACAGTCCATACAGATACAGAACCCTTTTGTGGGTGAGAGAAGAGAATGTTGTTTTGAGTCAAAGGCTTACATTCACTATATCTGTATTCATTGTGCATCTAAGAGGTACAAGGGATAGAGCACTAGGCCTAGAGTCAGAAAGACCTGAATTCAAATGCAGCTTCAATCACTTACTAGCTGTGTGATCCCAGGCAAGTCTGTTTACTCCCACTCTCCTCATCTGTAAAGTGGAGGCAGTAACAACTACCTCTCAGGTTGTTGTGATGATCAAATGGGATAATATTGATAGGGCATTTAACACAGTGCCTGGCATATAGTAGACATTCTATAAATAATAGTTATTTTGAAGGTGATGATGATGATGATATATTCAATTCAACCAAAATTAATTACTTATTCTTATGTATAGTAGCACTTGGGTTAACTAAAAAATGGAAAGTGAGTGCCCTGAAAGTGAGAAATAGATAGACAGGTTGTCATATATCAGCACAATGGAATAGCATTATGCCATAAAAAGATAAAAATCATTAGGAAATTAGCATTTATTAAGCACCTACTATGTGCCAGGCATTGTGTGAAGTTCTGAGGACACAAAAAGGAGCAAAAGATAGTCTCTGCTCTCAAGAATCTTACAATATGATAGGCCAAATAGGAAGAATACAGAAAGACCTAGGAAGACTTGAATAATTCTATGCAAAGTGCAGAAAATAGAACCAAGAATACAATTTATGACCAAAACAATGTAAAAGGAATCAATATTGCAAGACATCAACCCTCAGGCAAACGCTGTGTATAATATCCATTAAAGGGTAGATAGTGAAATATTCTACAACAACAACAAAAAAATTGGTATAGAATGTGGGATGAGGCAGGCATCAGTCATGAACAATGTTTTGGTTTATTTTACTTAACATTTGTTATATTCTAGGACGCTATTAGAGAAGAAATACATGGCATCCTTGGAATGTGATAGCAATGTCAAGAAAAAAACATCTTCTTTAAAAAATGCCTACTATACACAAGGAAACGATGCTATGTTCTAGAGACAATAAAATATCTCACCCGCCCCCCAAACCAGCCTTTTCCTGTGTTCAAGGAATTTACATTTTACTAGAATTTACATTTTACTAGAAAGATATCATGCATATATAGGTAAGTAAATCTTATGGAGAGGGGAATGGTTTTGGTAGAAAAAGACTCTTACAGGAGGTAGTAGTTAAGCTGAATCTTGAAGGAAGAATTGTTACTAAGAAGTGGATATAAAAAATAAGTGAATTACAGGTATGAGTGCCAAACTGAGGATATGCAGGGGGTTGGAGATCGAATGTGTTATATGGTGAATATTAGTCCAGTTTGGCTGGGAGATAAAGGAAGTAAGAGGGAACAATGAGAATAAGTCTGTAAAGTTAGGCTGCCGCACGATTGCAAAAGTGCCAAATAGAGGAAGTGAAATTTCATCTTAGCAGCAATAGAGAGCCATTCTTTGTTAGGCATGTGATACATTAATTTTATGTATATAGGTTATACACATACACACACATACATATAAATATATATATATATACACATACCTGCACACATACATACATATGCATTCACATATACACACATACATATACATGTGTGCATATGTAAATATGTATATGAATAAAGATTTCCCTATGTGTGTCTCTGTGTCTCTGTATACACATATATGCATACATACATATATATATTTATATGCACATATATGGTCATTTTCATTGCTTCATATATATTTCACCTATGTACACACAGAGAAACATGTGACATACTTATGAGATAGTAGTGCCTTATTGTTCCTGGGACAAAATATAAACTTCTCTACTTGCCATTTAAACACCTTTTCAGCTATATTCCTGCTTTCTTTCCATACTTATTTCTCATTGGTACTTCTCACATCCACTATCTTCTAGCCGAAGTGTTATAGTTGCTAATTTACCACAAAGCATATTCATTTTCCCATCCCAGTGATTCTTCCTTAGATATGTTTGTGTGGTTATGAGTGTACACAGGCATGTGTATGTGAGTATGTAAAAGAGTCAGAATGGCATAGTTGATAGAGATCTGACCTCTAAGTCAGGTCAACATGGGTTTAAGCTCCAATTTTGACAAAGGCTTTATGACCCAGAAAAGTTATTTAACCTCTCAGTCATGCCTCCGTGTTAACTCTGAGACTATATATTCCAGAACAGGCATGATTAGATCATTTTCCTTTCATAAGATTTGACTGAAAAAATCTCATTTTGACTTAACTTGACCGAGTAATTTACACCACTACAGTCTTTTGGTGAGACTCCATCAGTATATGGAGTCTCATATATCAGGCTATATAGTACCATCTCACAGAAGAAAATCCCCTAACTAAAGTTCTGTCTCATACAACTAATGGATTGTTTTTCTGCTCTGTTGATTTGAAGTTCCCTGAAGTGACACTTCCTCTAAACCACTGCCTAGTAATGATGCCTCCAGAAAGGCTGCCTCAGCAAAACAATGGAGTTGACAAACTACTGAATGTAAATATAAAAGGAAAATGGGAAGGATGATTTAAACATAGGGATATTCTAGCTGCACTCCCCAAAGTGAGGTAGAACTCAGAGTTTTAAGGGTACCAATTGAGGGATTAGGAGTATCATTATCTAATTCTTTGCTATGGGCTCAAGTTCTAATTCCAGTGGGATTCTGCCCCTTTATAAGCTGGTGACTAGCACCCTAGTTCTGTTTAGCTAATTAACAACAACTGGCTTTTACAAATGAGTTTTTTTTTTTATTTTAATGATATAGCTAGGATAATAATCCAAGAATCTTCTCATCATCTGGGGAGCGTGTTCCAGTGTTTATCACTCTGGAATCTAAGGAAATAGTCTCATACTTTTAATGCATTTTCTACATAGCATTTGTCCCATCGAGTTAGTCAATAAACATTTATTAAGTACCTACTGTGTACCATGCATTGTGCTAAGGACTGGACATACACACATGAAAAAAGAAAGATGGCCCCTGCCCTTAAGGAACTTGGCAATCTAATGGGAGAAAGACAAGAAACAAATGGAATCTGAAAAGTGGGTTGGCAGGGAGGGTATATGGTACCAGATACAGGGGCTTTATGGATTCTAGTCTAAGGAGTTGAAGCTTATGGGAAATGAACAAATGACTGGCCTCTTTAAATGGAGGCTTTGGGAGGATTTCTTTGTTCCACCATCCAGGCTTGCACTCAGAGGGGCAAAGGGTATTGATGAGGTATGAGTGCCAAAGCCAATGCAATCTTTAAGGATAATGAGTTTCCTGATGGTCAGTTAACAACTGGTTGAGTCCCTGATCCTTGGAATACCTTGGATGTGACTCCTTGCTCTTTAGGGTACTGACACTGGATGGACTGACTGTGAACACTAGGCTAGGCTCTGATCCCAGGCTTCCATCTCCAATTGCCTTCAGCAGTTCTCAACCTGTGGGTTATGTTCAATTTGTAACAATGAAAATACATCCTGCATATCAGATAGATTCATAACAGTAGCAAAATTACATTTATGAAGTAGTAACAAAAATAATTTTATGGTCGGGGGTCACCACAACAAGAGGAACTGTATTAAAGGGTCATGGTATCAGGAAGGTTGAGAACCACTGAAAAATCAAAAGAACAAGTGTAGGAGCAAAGAACTAAGACCCATATTCAAAGGCCACATGTTAGTCTTCTATGTGAAATAACATCAGAACATTCTATCTTTTCTCTCACCTGGAAGTCAGACATAGAAGTGGGCGAAGTTCTAGTCAACCAGTGCCTTTTGAATGTTCCACCAGTTCCAACTCTGCAGTCAGTCACAGAGACTCCTCTTCAACATATGTTTAGCAGAACAGAGCCAGTTACAGAATATCTACATATTCTACAAAATACATATGGTGATTAAATGAACAGAGCACTTTGTGTCTGCTCTTAAGGACTGAACTAATGGGCTCATCACCTATTTCATAAAGAACAGAAGTTTAGTTCTTTTAATCTATAGACTCCTAATCCAAGTTTTGCATATCCAAAGATATCTCTAATGATCTGAATGGAGGGGGAGAATGAATCTGAAATTGGTGAAACAAAATTAGTTTTAATTTATTTAAATTTAATTCATATGAGGGTTTTAGGAGGAAAGAAGTTTTGTGAAATCAAACAAGCAATGACAGGGTGTTTGTATGGTAGCTTAAAAAGAAAGCAATGCAATCAAGATTAGAAGGAAAGCAGAAATGTGGGAAACAATTTTCATAGCAAGTTTCTCTGATACAGGCCTAATTTGTCAAATATATAGAGAACTGAGTCAAATTTATAAGAATACAAGAAATTCCCCAATTAAAAAATGGCCAAAGCATATGGACAAGTGTCCAGGCCAGCCAAACTCAAGAATTCCAGGGGTCCCAAAGTACCTACCGTAGCCCCACAGTTGCACACGGTCGCCCCAATGACCCTGCAGGTGCTCTCAGGTGCCCCGATGACTCTTGAGAGTAGAACTCCGGATATGGACTGAATAGTCCGACGCACCTCAGTGGAGTGGCCAAGCGTCTTTATTGTCTTACAAATATCTTCTTGCTGCTGCCCCCCAAACCTTATTCGCCTGCCCCTTTTATTCCCTTTCCGTCTGCCCTTTTGTCAGGTGTCCCAACAACAGGATCCTGATAGGTGGGGAGTGCTTCTCCATTGATGGTGCATGCTCAATGCCCCCATGTTTGACGTGCAGTCATTGAGGCAGAATACAGACCTGGATGCCTCTTACCCACCTTAGGTTTTCCTTGTCAGCAAGGGCACACTGACCAAGTTCAGACATCTAGGCAGCTCTAAGTGGCCCTTACAGACAGGGAGTTTTCTGATCAAGAAATCAAAGTTATCTGTATTCATATAAAAAATGTTCTAAATCAATATTAATCAGAGAAATGCAAATTACAACAGCCTTACTCTCTCTCAGATTGACTTATATGACAGAAAAGAAAATGACAAATATCGAAGGGAATGTGGGAAAATTGGGAGATGGGGTCAAAGGATGTTTTTTTTTAATTTTTTTTTTATTTTTTAATTGATTTTTTATTTTACTTTAGTTTACATGAAATTTTGAGTTACAAATTTTCTCCCCATCTTTACCCTACCCACTGCCCCAAAACAGCCATCCCAGTGTTTCCCCACACTCCCAATCTATTCTTTCCTATGTCTTCCCCCTCACCCCTCTGACTTTTCAATAGGGCAGGATGGATCTCCCAACCATAGTGCCTGTGTATCTCAAGTTCCAGTCGGATGTAGTCAATAATAATAATTATAATAATTGTATATATATATATATATATATACACATATACACATATATATTTTTAACATTTGATTATAGAACTTTAAATTCTAGATTCTTTCTCTTCCTCCTTCGTCACCCACCCCCACTGGAAGGACAAGCAATCAAATACAGGCTGAACATGTATAATGATGCAGAACTTCTCCACAGTGAGCATATTGGAAGAGTGTGATTACATGTCCCTTCTTCCTATCCTTCCCCCCCATCCACTCTCTACCCTGACCCTGTTCCTGTCCCTCTACAGAAGTGTGAACTTTCATCAGCCTTCCCCCCCACCTTGCCCTCCCCTCCATCACCACACCTCTCATCCCCCTTACCAACCCTACTCTTCTATGTGGCAAGATGCCCAGTTTAGAGTTTATGTCATTCCTTCCCTAAACCAAATTCTGTGAGAGTAAGGTTGATTCTTTCCCTTTTGCCTACCTGTTCTCACCCTCTATTGTAACAATTATCTCTTGCCTCTTCCATGAGATGCTCAACCCCATTCTGACTCTCCCTGTCTCCTCTCAATCTAATCCTCTCTCACCTCAGAATTTCACCATTTGGAATATTATCCCTTCCTATTCAATTGATCTTATGCCTTCTATGGATTCATTTATACATATACTCAGATATGTGCTTGTTTGCATATGTAGACCCTC
>CM053590.1:89998156-90020201 GCA_028646515.1 Pseudochirops corinnae
TTTTTTTTTTTGTTCACATGCATTTTAATTTTATAGCTCTATTCTTTGGTTTAGAATTTTCCTACTCATAATTGTGAAAGGAACCTCTTTTCATTCTCCTGATTGCACCCCACTGTGTGGCTGTTATTTTTTTTAAACAGTACTCTAAGAATCCATTTGGAACTTATTGTGGAAATAAATGCTGATCTAAACATTTTCTGCCAAACATGATCAATTTCCCTATTAGTTTTTTGTCAAATAAGGAGGGTTATGGTTTCAACAATAGATACTGAATGGATGACTAGATAACTTTAAAAGTTAATACCAGCATGGTGTTAAAAGATACATAAGCTGGAATAGATGCAAGTCATTCTGCAAGCAAGAAAAGAAGTAGAGTTATGACCCTGGAAGGAAATGTATGAGGCAACAATGGGCCTATATCATAAAATCTGTGTAAAGCCAAACATGAGCAGCTTTCCAGAAGACTGCTGCCATGAACAGCTTCAAGGTTCTGATCACAAAGTATAGTGATCTATATTTATTCTCTATTTATTCAGCAGCAAATTAAGGCAACACATTCACAGAAATCAAAGTACAGCATTCACAATAACAACTTATCACTAAAATAGCCACATAATTTTAAACAAAATAGCCACATAGTTTTAAACAAAGTACAATCATTTAGTAACTCAATCCTTTAGTAAGTCCTTAAATCAATCGTCTTTAAGGAGGCTTGTCTCCTTAATGGAAACAAAGTTCAAAGGTCAAAGTTCTCCACTACTAGATCACAGTAAATCATTATCTTCTCAGGCAGCTTAAGGTACCCAAGAAGAGATCTTTTCATCTTGTCTCAAGGCTGACTCTCAGCTTCCATAGTTCCTTTCCCATGGTCCCAGCTCCTGCTCAAATCTACACAACTATTACCTGGGTTCACAGGCAAGCAGCTTCCAGTTCCTTGTCCAATTCTTCATCCAGTTTCTTGTCCAATTCCCATTCTGTATTGAAGCTCACAGTGTCCGGTCCACCTCAAGTCCTTCACAGTTCCTGTTTCTGGGAAGACAAAGCCTAGCAGAGCAAAAATAACATTCATTCACCTTGCTAGCACCATCATCAATTCACTATCTACCTGTGAAATCAACAGAGACCCACAAACAAGGTCTGGGAACTCAATAAAAATCACCAATACAGTCCCAGGACTTCTAAAGCCCTCCTCCAGGACTTCTGTAAACAAGCCACTAGAAAATCCTCTCTCAGGGATTCCAGTAAGGTCTCAGGGCTTCTGGACAAAGTATCACAAACAAACATAATCACAGATAGAACAGACAAACAGAATGCCGGAATACCACAAGTTTTTTCCTTCTCTACCACAAGAGCTCCCTTCTCAGTTCTGCTCAGTTTTTTTCAATTCTCAGTTCTTAGTTCTCAGTTCTGCCACCACAAGTTCTGTTCTCAATTCTGCTCTCTCCAGCCAGGACCTCTCTTTATATATAGCCATTAGCTCTTCCCTTTCCTTTTGCCTGAGCAACAGGAGTTCACAAGTTCTAGGGTTCACAAGTTGTGGGATTCACAAGTTCTGGATCTTAATACTTGATATAATCATGAACTGAAACAAGGTGTCACCTATTTCTGTATTAATTAAATACCTGAAACAAGGTGTTAACTACTTCTTTGCTTTCCATTACAATTAGTAGCACAGTGGACAGAATGTTGGACCTGAAGTCTGGAAAATTCATTTTCCTGACTTCAGATTTAACCTCAGACACCTACTAGCTGTGGGACCCTGAAAAAAATCAGTTAATCCTTTTTGCTGTAATTCCTCACTTGTGAAATGAGCTAGAAAAGGAAATGGAAAATTACTCTAGTATCTTTGCAAAGAAAATTCCAAATGGGGTCATGAAGATTCCAATATGACTGAAACATCTGAATAAAAATAGTTATAGTAGTGGGTTCGAATGGGTAAAAATATTATTCTTTAAAACACATATCTATTAAGGAAGAGTTCAGGCTCTACCAAGCTATCCACATTAGCCTGTCAAGGGGCCATATGTCAACACACACTGAGCAATTCCAACTGTCAACTAAAAGCTCTGATGGAATAGTTTGTTTTGTAAGTGCTTTCACTGATCTGAACCCACCACCTTCTATAGAACTCATCTTTTTTATCAATAGTATTTTCTCAGTGAGTCGAAATCAAAAATTTGAATCAATGAACATCATAATCTCCAAAGAAATGAAGTTATAGGTGACTCAAAGGACATTGGGAAGATATATGGTAGACAACTACAACATCTAACCAATAGTAATGTTCATATGAGAATCAGAGACATGATATGCACAAGCTGAGAGATTTATCAGTGCCACAGACGTATTTAAAGAGTCAGAGGAAGACTTTCAGCAGGTTGTATACATTCTCTATAGTAGATTTACTGAAATACAAAAAAAAATCACAATATTCACACAGGATGAAAAAGCCTGGAGAGATTGCAATCTTCATAGGTACTAGGTACACATATGAAACACTTTAGCATCTGGTCCTAAACTCTTGAGTATAATTTGATATTCAGTCTTTGGTGTATGGCCCCACCTCCATATAAATCAGTGGTTCATAACTGGAGGTCCATGAATTTGTAGTTGAAAATACTTTGGTAATTATATTTCAATACAATTGATTTCTTTTGTAATCCTATTTATTTTACTTTACTCGTTTAGAAACATTATTCACAGAACAGTTACAGACACATTATGTGATGATTAACTTTAATAGGCTTGGCTTTTCTCAGTAGTGCAAGGTTCTAGGACAACTCCAAGGGGCTCGTGATGGAAAGTACTGTCCACAGCCAGAGAAAGAATTACAGAGTCTGAATGCAGATGGAAACATACTATTTGCTCTTTCTCTTTTTTATTTTATTTTTTTTCTTCTTTCTTGTGGTTCATTTAATTGGTTATATTTCTTCTCTATTACAAGACTAATGTGAAAATATTTAATATGAATGTATATGTAGAACCTATATTAGATTGTACACTGTCTTGGGGAGGGCGGAGGAAGGGGTAGGAGAAAAATCTAAAACTCAAAAGCTTGTGGAACTGAATGTTTTAAACCAAAAATAAATACATATTTTTTTAAAAGAAACATTATTCAGAGGAACATATAGGCTTCACTAGATTGTCAAAGAAGTCTACCATAATGAGTTAAGAAACTGAGCAAAATTAAGATTCTTTTCTACCTCATCTCTTATACCAAAATGACCTTGATAATTGTCCTTGGTATGGTGACTTCCTTCTTGCTTTTATTTTTTGTTTTACTGAAATCATTGGTTCACTGATTTGGCCACTGCTATATCCAATTAGTAACACTGCAGCTCAGACCTTCTTTCTTTCTGGGATGCTTCTGAATTGTTTTAACCTCTGTTAGTTTTATTACCCTGTATCCTGGACAACATAACAAGACAGAGAGGGAAATGTTTTTGAGATGTGTGCCTTTTGGCAATTCTTACATAAAATTGTCTACTTTCCCCATCCATAGAAACCACCCTTTATAGTTAATGCATCTCCTATATGCCATGTAATAATATTGACAAATGATTTTATATAGTGTTGTGCCTTAGAGTTTGCAAAGGCCTTTACATTAATTATTTCATTTGGGTCTCACAACACCTCTGTGTTGAAGCCAAAATAATTATTACCACCATTTTACAAATGAAGTAACTTAGTTTCAAAGAACTTGAGGAACTTGAGGAAGGTCAGTTTTCCCTGCCCTTCATTTACTCTTATTCAGTACATGTTCTTTCTGCTTCTAGTAAAATCTAATCAATGATACTTGCTCTCTCTCTGTCTCTGTGTGTCTCTCTGTCTCTGTGTCACACGCACACACACACACACACAGTGGATTAAAAGATCCAGACGCTATGACTTAGAAGGAATTTGAAGTTTATTTGAGAGATACTGTTATAAATATGTACTCTTCTACATAATATAAATTCAAAATAGGCAAAAATTTAAAATAATTGTGGAAAGCGTTAATGGAAGAACTCAGTTCTGACTTGCAGCAACTGGGTTAAATTCTCAGAAGCTTTCTTGAAAATGATGCCCCAGTGGGGGAAAGAGGGGGAGAAAATTTGTAACTCAAAATCTTGTGGAAATGAATGATGCAAACTATAATAAAATTAAAAAAAAAAAAAAGAAGATGATGCCCTACCCTTTGGTTAGTTTCTATTGTTTTTGGAGGCAGAGAATGTAAAATACTGAAGGACAAAAAAGAAAATGAGTCACTGGGGAAGCTGACACCTCATTAGCCTTAAAAAATGCAGTCTACTTTTCCATGAATACCATTAAACCTTTGAAGAGACTAGAAGGTCCATCAAATTCCAAAGAGAGGAAGGAAGCAAAATAGAACCAACTTGTTCAAAAGCATATACCCTGTAGAACCTCAACAAAGATTAAGGCAACAACTAGTGAAAATAACTTATGTCACCCAAATCTTCTGGAAGAAAAATGGATCTGTCTTGTAAATTAGTGTTTTCATCTCTTAAATGGAAAGTGGATGTTGAAACTAAAATTATTTTTCTAGAAACAAAAAAAAGAGTGATATGAGAAGAGACCATTCTATACCAATTTTACCATACCAATATTGATGACACACATTAATTCAGCAAAGAAGTGATTGATGGCCTACCATGTGCATAGCGTTACCAATTTAATCCAGTTGAATTCCAGAAAACTGTGTAAAAGGGAACACTATATGCAAGGTCTATGGTTGCTGCCCTCAAGATAAAATAATCATAGGTTTATAGGGTATAGAGCTGGAAAAAAAAAAACCCTTAGCTATAATCTACTGAACCCTCCAACTCCTTTATTTAGAAATCCAGCCCAGAGAGGGGAAAGTATCACATCCAAGGCTACACAGGCAGAAACGCAGGAAAGTCTTTACTTGAACTCAGGTTCTTTGACTCCAAATCTAGTGCTCTTTAAAATTACATAGAGAAACACTCCTAGAGAACAACTATTTCAAGTCCTTGATTTTCAGGAATTGTTTTCCCAGGGATGTTAAGTGAATTGCATAATGGCATCAGACTCAAAATTCCCATTACTATTTTAAATTATTAATTACTATTTTCTTTATGTCATATTACTTCATCTTATAGATGGCATACTGACTTTCCATGGTCATGGAATACATATACATACAAATCATATTTAAATTTGCATAATAGATTTCTTGAAGACGAAATTTGGAAACTCATTTTGCAAGTAAGAGTCATTGGTATTTATTTTCCAGTTTTGCTGGTTTACTCTGAACTCAAACCACTTGAAGCAAACTGAAATAAAAAAAAAAAAGTAACAAAGAAACAAATACTAATGAATGTAATGAATATTTGTAATTCAATCTAATTTGCTGGTTAAACTTTAGAAAAAAGATCACACCTGCTCACCATTATTATTATTAATATCCAGGCACTAATAGTCATAGATTAGATTAGCTTACATTATTACATTGCTTAAAATCCTTGAAAAATCAGTCTGAAAGGAAGGTTTTCATATTAAGTTAATCATAAGTTTTGCCTTAGCTAAAGGTTACCAGTCCTATTAATTTCAATTAAAATGTCAGGAATCCTCTAAAGGATATTCACAGATCTGGTATAACTCCCTTTGTTAGTGTGTGCATGTGTGTGTGTGTGTGTAAGTATGTATGTATGTGCATATGTGTATGTGTGTTTATATATGTGTATAAATTCTATGTATCTGTCTATCCATCTCTCTGTAATCATTTGTCTTTATCTTTAGTATCCATAGATGATTCATAGATGAACTGGTGATAGTTCTAATCCCTCCAAGACTATAAAAAGTATATTTTCAGAAATAATGTTTGTGTTAATATAATTTTGCCTATCTTCTTGTATCAATTGAGTTTAACTGAATAAATAACAATTTGCCCACATGTCTAGCTTCTTTACACTTCCATGGGAGTTAGAAAGTAAAATTGAATTAGCATAAGGCAAACAGGTGTTTTCCCTTTGGCTTCGATGGTCCAATATAGTATTGTTCCCACACTATGAACACCCTATCCCCTGTAGCACTTATTCCTTTCCCAGACTACCTTCTCCTCTCAGACTCTACTTTCAATATAACTGTACCTCTAGGCAGACAGCCTTCTATCCTGCTTCCCTACCCTGTCCCCCAACAGGTAAATTAGACAAATTTCAGCAGGTATTCAAGGGACATGACTAAGCCATTTTCCCTTTGATATTGCCACAATTTTAGTTTAACAGGTGAGGAAAAAACATGATTATTGTTTAATATTAAATACTTGAAATATGCTAGGAAGTGTGCGTGATCTGTAGAATGGCACAATTTAAAACTGGCCAGGAACAAGTCACTCAGTGTATTAAAAAAAAATTATTAAAAAGGACAGGTTGGATTATCCTTTCTTTCTTGGTCATATATTTTACAATGGCCAATTTCCTTGGAAGAAGAAAAACAGAAGTGCTGCCACAACAGAGTATACAGTGAAACTCCATTATATACACTAAAATCCCATTAAATTATATTGATGTGTTCAAAATAATGCATAATGTGAAACAGCTATTTCCCAGTTGAGCAGACAACTCCTTGTTATATTGTTAAATGACCCTAACACTAACCTGAGGAATTGAAAGTCCATTTTTTGTGCATGTCCCTTGGGTTTAAAATTAATGAGGATTTTATAGTATATAAATAAGTATCTTGTGTCTCTAATTACTCAGATTGTGTTTTAGAAAAACTGTAATTTTTAAATCTAGAAAAATTAAATAAAGTAACAATTTTCTGTTGAAAATTAAATTTTATGCTGTGCAGCCTGAGATGTTCAATTGGGTCTGAATTTCTATTCTTTCTCATTCTGTGGTCCAAAAAGAACAATACTTTGGGTAGGAGCTGTTGATACAGCATAGCTTTCCATCTCTGGTTAACAAGCCACAGTTAATGATAAAATGACAGGACTTGTTGAATGAAATCTAAGTAGATTGGAGAGAGGTTTGCAGTGTTTCATTTTGGATACAATTGTTTTCAGGTATGGAAAATAATTTCTGTTCTGTAAACGGTCAAAAACAGTTTTGTTTGTCCATTATAGGACGCATTTTAAAGCTAATCTGCCTAATATTCTTGTATTCTTGTCAGGATACAGATGGTTTGCCTGTTGTGTTTCAGTCTTGCCACAAATGCTTGTACTTGGTCTGATTTATAATGAATCCATTTTAGAATGGTATCGCCTAGTCGTTGAATGTGCAGGAATGGACTCAAGAGCATTTTTAATTTTCACAGCTGCTAGTAGGAGATATTAAACGTCTGACTTGAATTTTGCACATGGGAATCAAAAGGGGTGAATTCACTGTGGCTGCAAAACATGTTTAAAGATTCATATCCATATTTGTTTGCCTATCGAGACATGGGTAGGTGACCATACTAGATAATCATCCATTTGAGTGCTTAAATATATGCCTACTCCCAAACTGACTTCATTCTATTCATGAAGTTTTCCAACATCTTATAGGATAAAAGATTTAAAACTATAAGAGATACTAGAGTTTCTATAATCCCAAACAAACCCTCATTTTCTAGATAAGAACACTGAGTGCTCAAATAGGTAAATGACCTAACTCTGGTCACATAGCAATTGAGATTGCCTAACTCCATCCCTCTTCCATTGCTCTGAACCAGGTATGTGCATTTGTGACTAGAAAATACAACATGCCTTCAATACAAGACAAGATTGGAGAAGTTTTCTTTGTTGAAGTGGGGTCTCTGCCCACCCTAAAACTGTTGTGGTTTCATGATGTGTTGTGGTGGAACCATCTCAAAGAATTCAGTCACACCACCTCTAATCCAAGGATAGGCATTTATTGAGATTGACACCTCTCATAAAGCCGCTAAATTCTAAGAGGAACCAGCAACTTTAGAGAAAGCAAGATGGATTTTTATAGGGTAAAGATGAAATTACATAACAGAAATTTACATAGAATAGAGGAATATCATTAATATTAAAAAGGCAGGAGAAGTTTGTTAAGGGATTAGGTAATGGAGGAGGGGTTCCATCTATGGTTCGGTGGTTAAATATTCTGGTCATTCTGCCCTCCAACTGGCTAGCTATTGTGGTCCTGTCTGGTTAAGACAGATAGTTAGGTATTGTGGTCCTGTCTCAGGCTAGATGGATGATGTGATTGTGATTGAATAATACACCTGTTTCTTTGGGAATGGGTCTAGGGGCAGTGACCAGGTAGAGGCAGTAGCTAGGTTCCCATCACATGGACACACTTACTGTTTCTGTGGGAACTAAGAGTTCAGGGACACACCTGTTGTTCCAGTGAGCAGGAAGGCATATACAAAGAAGTTAGGACATTGACAGGGGGGCTAGGTAGGTATAGTGGGCCTGCTGTTCGGTAGGGCCAGGCCTATAATGAAGTTAGAATATTGGGGCAGGGGGCAGCTTTATTAGGATTCCATCATTCCTCCCTCAAAGACTTGGGACCCAAATTCATTTGGGAGAAGGGACAAAGGTCTCAGCTTCTGTAGCTTCTTTAGGCAGAAAAAGGGGAGTAGAATGGTTCCTGTCTCAGTGGGTCTTGAGGAGAAGGTTGACTGGAACTGAGCATAGATCACATCCAGGGGATGGTAGGTAAGTATGTAACTAGTATCTACTGCTTGCTGCCAACTGTAGGTGTATTGGCCTGTAATCTGAGAGACACAAATCTGACAAGCAAGTTCAATATGCAGCTCCCAAGATATAAGGAGAAAGACAGATATATCTAGTAATAGGCAGTTGACTAGGCCAAGTACCTTTTTACAAAGCTATTTAGGTTGTAGAAAGGAATATAATTTTAGGCTTAATGGCAATAAGATAAATTGGGAAAATGTATAGATCTAAAAAAAGAGATGCCACAGAGATGAAGTTTTGAGCTCTCCAGTATGGAGAAAAGAGGACTTCCAGGGTCCCACTCACCTTGACTGAAGGTTCAAAACTCTTATTTTAAAAGAAGTTCTAAATGAAGTGAATATCTGAGTGAAGCTTACTTGAGCAAAATGTCAAAAAAAAAATACCCACTAAGATTCTCCTCCTTTTTGGCTTACCTGTGACAAGGCTAGGGCTATGGTGCCTTCTCACTGTTGTCCAGCCCTGACCAGAGTAGGGTCACAGTGAAAAGAAAGAATAAAGTAAATTTTAAAAAATGCTTAAATTTGCATTCAGAGTCCCTTAGTTCTCTATCTGCATATGAATAACATTTTTCCTTCTTGAGTCCTTTGTATTTGTCTTGGATCATTGTGTTGCTGAGAAAAGCTGAGTCATTCATAGTTGATCATCACATAATGTTGCTGATACTGGGTAAAGTATTTTCCTTGTTGTACTCATTTCACTTTGCATTAGTTTGTATGATTTTTCTTACAGATTTTTCTGATATGTGCCTAGTCATCATTTCTTATTGCACAATAGTATTCCATTTCATTCACATACCACAGCTTGTTTAGCCATTCCCCAATTGCTGGGCATCCTCTCAATGTCCAATATTTTGTCATAACAAAAAGGACTGCTATAAATGTTTTTGCACAGGTAGGTTCCCCCCTCCCCCTTTTGTGTATATCTCTGGACTAGTAGTGATATTGCAAGATCAAAGGTTATACCCTTTGGGCATAGTTCCAAATTGCTTTTTAGAATGGTTGGATAAGTTCACAACTCCACCAACAGTGTATGAGTGTCCCAATTTTCCCACATTTTCTCCAGAATGTATCATTTTGCTTTTCAATTGTATTGGGCAATCTGATAGGTATGAGGTAATACCTCAGCTTTGATTTTTTAATTTGTATGTCTCAAATCAGAAGTGATTTAGAGTACTTCTTCATATGTCCATACATAGCTTTGATTTCTTCATCTGAAAACTGCCTGTTCAAATCCTTTGACCCTTTATCAATTGGGGAATGGCTTTTATTCTTGTAAATTTGACTCACTTCTCTATATCAAAAATAGAAATGAATATCTTTATCAAATAGAAATGAAGCCTTTATAAGAGAGGCTTGCTATACAGATTATTTTCCAACTTTATATTTTCTTTCTAATCTTGGTTTCATTGGTTTAGTTTGCACAAAAACTGTTTTTAATTTAATATAATCAAAATCATCAATTTTACATTTTGTAATGCTCTGTATCTCTTGTTTTTTCTGATATTCCATTTATCGCCTTAGTTTGTTTCTTCTTTATTTTCGGGTTGGATTTAGTGAGTTCTGAGAGGGGATAGTTGAGGTTCCTCACTAGTATAATTTTGCTGTATATTTTTCCTATAACTCACTTAACTTCTTTAAGAATTTGAATACTATATCACTTGATGCACGTATGTTTAGTACTGATGTTGCTTCATTGTCAAGGGTACCTTTTTTCAAGATGTATATTCCTTCCTTATCTCTTTTTCTTAGGGCTGTTTTTGTTTTTACTTTGTCTGAGATCATATAGCAGCAAGCACACTAGCATATCCAGGATGGCTGCTAGCACAGGTTCCTTGATTTGCTTTTCTAAAGGAAAGCAACTCAAAAAGGGGTTAACCATCTTACTTTAATCAAACATATATCATTTACCTAATTCAGGGGAAAAAAGTCAGCAGCCCAAACTTCAGAGAAAACAGATGAAAGTTACAAACACACAAAAAATACAGAGAAACGGACCAACAGATAGGGATTCCAGTTGTCTGACCATTACATCCATACCTAGTTAGTTACCAGAGAGAGAAGCACTAGCATCTGGGTTTTCAAAGCTGGAGGGGCTCAATGGCTGCCCCAAGTCTCAACTGGCCAAATCACACAAATCTTTCCCAAGTAAGCCCCAAAGCAAAAGCTCACATTAGGTTATATGTAGCCTTCTCCAGGTCCAGAGAATGTCACAACCCTGGTGAACCACTGCCTAATCACAAAATAATAAGGTGTGGGCTTCCTGAAAAACACGTCTTCCCCCACATGCTCCATGTGACCACATTCAGCCTATTAGGGGCCAGAATATGTTTTTAAATCAGGGAAGGTCCTCAAATTCACTTAAGCCTATCAAGGGGCAGGGAAGATCTTCAAATTCCCATTACTATTACAGATCAGAATTCCATTTTTTCATTCTTTTGAATTTATTTGATTGATTCATGATGCCTAATAGAGTCATTAGCTTTCACTTGCCCAATTCTAACTTTCCCCCCAGAATTTATTTATTTATTTTTATTTTTAACATTCATTTCCACAAGATTTTGAGTTTCAAATTTTCTCTCCATCTCTCCCCTATCTCCCACCCCAAGATGGCAAGCATATTAATTACCCCTTAGCCCAGTTTGCTCTCTCTTCTATCCCCCTATTCCTGCCCCTTCCCCCTTACTTTCTTGTAAGGCAAGATGGATTTCTACACTCCATTGCCTAAATGTATCACTTCCCAGTTGCATGTAAAAACAATTTTTTTTAACATTTATTTTTAAAAGTTTCCATTCTAAATTCTCTCTCTTCTTCTCTTCTTACTGACCGTATCCCCACTGATAAGATAAGCAATTCAATATAGGTTGTACATGTGTAGTTATGCAAAACATTTCTTTAATAGTCATATTGTGGAAGACAGCATTTCTCTCCATCCTTTCCTGCCACATTTATTGTATTTTCTCCTTTGACTCTCTCCCTTTTCAAAAGTGTTTGCTTCTGACTATCACCTGCCCCAATCTGCCTTCCCTTCTATCAACCCAACCCCTTATCTCCTTTCTCTTGATTTTCCTATAGGGTAAGATATCCAATTGAGTGTGTGTGTTATTCCCTCCTTAAAACAAATCCAATGACAGTAAGGTTGACTCATTCCATTTCACTTTCCTGCTCTTCCCCTCCATTGTAACCACTTTCCCTTGCCTCTTTTATGCGTGATAATTTACTTTATTCTATCTCTCCCTTCCTCCTTCTCCCAATATATTTCTCTCTCATTCCTTAATTTTATTTTTTAGATATCATTCCTTCATATTTAACTCATCCTGTGCTCTCTGTCCACACACACACACACACACACACACACACACACACACACACATTCCTTTCAACTATCCTACTACTGAGAAAAGTCTCATGAGTTACAAATATTATCTTTCCATGTAGAATTATAAACAGTTCAACTTTAATAAGTTCCTTATGACTTCTCTTTCCTGTTTACCTTTTCATGCATCTCTGCAGTTTTGTGTTTGAAAGTCAGATTTTCTGTTCAGCTCTGGTCTTTTCATCAAGAATTCTTGAAAGTACTGTATTTCATTGAATATACATATTTTCCCCTGAAGTTTTCTACTCAGTTTTGCTGGGTAGGTGATTCTTGGTTTTAATCCTAGCTACTTTGTCCTCCAGAATATGTTGCAAGCCTTTTGATTCCTTAATACAGAAGCTGATAAATCTTGTGTCATGCTGATTGTGTTTCCAAAATAATTGAATTGTTTCTTCCTGACTACTTGTAATATTGTCTCCTTGACCAGGGAACTCTGGAATCTGGCTATAACATTCCAAGAAGTTTTTTTTTAGAATCTTTTTTCAAGAGGTGGCCAGTGGATTCTTTCAATTTCTATTTTACTCTCTGGTTCAAAGGGTAGTTTTCCTTGATAATTTATTGAAAGATGATGCCTAGGCTTTTTCTTTATTGTGGCTTTCTCTTTTCTTTTCTCATTTTTTTTTTACCTCCCTTATATGATAGTTAAGCTCCAGTTTGAGCTCTTCCATGAGTTATTTTTGGATTCGAGACTACTTCTCATTTTTCTTTAGGATTTGCCCATAAGTCTTTTGATATTGCTTTCCTCTTTTCAGTCTGTCTCTGTCACCATAAGAACTTCCTATGATGAGATTTTTCCTTTGTTGTCTTTTGCTCATCTTTTTTTTTTTTTTAGCCTTTTTCTTTTCTTTTAAAACTGAGATTTTCACTTGGGGTTGAAGGGTCAGCATCTCAGACTTCTTGTTCTAGTGACTGCAAGCCCCTGTGTTTACCTGGTGCTGTGGCCCCCTGTAGACTCTTGTGTTTGGTTCTGTGTTGAGGGTGTAGGGTACCATTTGGCAGCTTTCCTGGTATTGAGTCGGAAGCCTAGTGGTGATGTCTGGCATGTGTTAAGGCCTGGTGGTGTGTTTCTGCTTTTCTCCAGGGCTACATTCAAGCACATGGAGGTCTGGCTGCTTAAAGATGCCTGTTTGCCCAGGGCTACATTGAAGAACATGGAGGTTTGGACTGCTTTCTAGTCATACTGGAGGATGCCTATTTGCCCTGGGCTGTGCTGAAGCATGTGGAGGTCTGGTTGCTGTGTGCCCAGGGCTATGAAGAAGAATGTGATGGTTTTCATAGCTGGAGTCTGCCAGTTTCCCTTGCTATGCTGACACATATGGGGCTCCTGATGTTTCGGTTGCCTGTTCCACCACATTGGCACTCAGGATCTTCCACTGGTTTGCTAAGGTGGGGTGTGGTACTGGTTTGCTGGGATACTTCCTTTACTGCAATGCTTTCCCCTTTTACCCAAGTGAAACAGACCTTTCTTGCCAATCTTCCAAGTTTCTTGGGCTAGAGGACTGTTTCATCCTGTTTTTTTTGCCAGTTCTACTCTTCCAGGATTAGTTTTGGGATGGTATTTTATGGTTGTTCTGAGGTGAATATAGGAGAGTTATAGCATTTTACTGTTTATTTTGCCATCTTGACTCCTGGAAGTCTGAAACCTTCTAATCAATAAACTCCAGTGGCTCTTTATTACCTCCAGGAACAAATGCAAAACATTTTGTTTGGGAAATTAAAGCCCTTTACCATCTGTCCCTTCTTAGACTTTACATTTCTCTGCATATTCTATAATCTAAGAACAGCAGGCTTCCGGGTGCTATGCATATATAACACCCTATCTCCAACATCATACCTTTTCTTTGACAGTCCCTCAGGTCTAGAAAGCTCTCCTTCCTTACTTCTTTTGTCTGGATCAAATCTCATTCCCTCTGGGAGGCCTTTTCCAGTTGCCATCTTTTGCTAATGTCTTCCCTATGAGATTATTTTCTATCAAATCTATATCTAGCCATTATGCACATAGTCATATATATGATGTCTTGCTCATTAGAATGCAAGCTCCTCAAGTGCAAGGCCAGTATTTTTCTCCTTATCCCTAGCACAGGGCCTAGTGTGTCTCCTACAGACATTTAGTAAACTGTCATTGACTGAACTTTGAAGATAACATGTGTGAAAGAGAGAAAAGGAGGAAATGAATATCAGGCAATAGATGCAGTCAGTATTCATGAATGTCCAAATATGGGATGTAATACATCACATTTGGGCAAAGTTAATTGTAAAGTTTTGGCTGGACTGTGGACCATGTGAAGGAAAACAATGAGCGATAAGGTGGTAAAGAGGCTGTAGAAAAACTGCAAAGGAATTTTATTTTCAGGCAAAGGGATTTTTATTTGCCCTAAGGAACTAAAGAAGGTTTCTAAGAGGATGGATTGACATGGTCAGATCAGTGGCTTCGGAAATTATTTTGGCAGCTTTTTGAAGTTTTTTGCTGAAAAGAAATTGGAAACAGGAAAAGGTGTGAGGAATTTTTATTTTATCTTATTTGCAAAAGACCAGACAAGAGTTTTTGATGGCCCAAACTAAGGTGTTGGCATTGTGATAGTAAAGAAGGGGATAGGCATGAGAGAAGCTATGAGGTTAGATTTGATAACTCTCAGCAATGATTCCAATATGAGAGTAAAGAAAGGACAAGTGTAGGATGATTCAGGTTTTAAAACTTAAGGACTTGGAAAATAGTCTGTTACCAACAGAAAAATAAGGAAGTCAGAAGGAAGGAGAAGTTTATAGCAGAAGATGAGTTAAGTTTTATAAGTTCAATTTTGGACATTTTGATTTTGAGGTCCCAATGGGCTATTCAAGTAAATATGTCTAGCAAACAGCTGGATATGTGAAATTAGGATTAAGAAGATAAATTAGAGTTGGTTATAAAATTTTCAGTGTTCTTCACAGAGGTGAACATTTAACAAGGGGGAGACTAGAGCAAGGTACCAACAAACAAGGAAGATATATAGGGGTTTTGAGGTATGAAGGAAGAATTGAGGAAATTTTTTTTATAGATGGTATCAATCAAAGCAGGCAGAAACATCATTTGTGGAAAGAGAGAGGGGGCTGTATGTATAACTAGGTGGGAGAATGGGACTTACAGATAAAAGAGGATATTTGTTGTCAATTGTACAGAAATAAAAAAGATTTCAATGCAGCAGAATGCCAAAAGGTCAAGAAATTCAGAAGGGAAAAATAGTTTCCTATTGAACTGATTAATCATTGACAAAGCTATAAATCACATGGTTGTAAGAGGAGCTTTGTCTGAGGACATCAACATCTAGCACAAGGTCTTGATCAGTTACACAGAAGATACTTCTTTCCTGGAAAGAAATACCTATGAAACAACCAATGTCTGCGCATCTTTTTTCTTGGAGTCTTGTCCTGGGCTCAGTGTACTTACTTACTGCCGCCTTGCCACTGTCTCACCTCATTTTCTTTTGCTGTGCTTATCCAGAGGATTTTCTTCCCTCCAACAACCAAGGGACCAAAGGAAGGTTGAACTTTTCATGCTGTTTGATTCCTCACCTGCACCCTTGTTCCCTAGTTTGTACTTCTTGCTATTAGTCTATTTTCTCTTATCTCCTTTTAAAACCCCATCCATTTATCCATTTTAGTCATCCTCTTAAGTTTCATCATGATGTGGAGGTTACCACAGAATCTCCTATTTGGAGGTAGAGGGAGGACCAATGAAGTTATAGATCCTAGAATTATAGAAGTAATGAATATAACAATTTAAAAATCCAACAAAATGACGATGATGACAGGCAACATGAACAATGGATTGTGCCTTGCCTTACCTTATAAACAGGAAGATCTATATTCAAGAACTATTTCTGACACACTCAGGCTATGCCACTTTGGAAAATCACTCAATCTCTCAGGGTACTTGTTAACTTAGTAAGTTATAGAACAAAAGAAAAAATTGAATTCCTAGGAATTTCTTCACTGGGAGTTTCCAACTCCAAAACTGCAAAAGGGATGGACCAGTATCACCGTTTCAAATCTGTTCATCTATATTTTTTTTCGTGATGTCATCAAGACATTCACATTTTAAAAGTTTTTGGAATTTTCTCTTATTCATTAAAAAATTCAGTTTCTTGAGTGCATCTGTGTCAATTGATAAGCTAAGCTTGAAAAGTGGGAAATGAATTTTGATAAGAATAGACATTCCTGAAATTGTTGCAAAATATTTTTCTGTTGATTCCCTTATAAGAAATAGAGATCACTCTGATATATCCTTTCTGGTTTCTATTCCAGCATGATAATTTTCTGATCATTTCAAAATAAGATACTAGAGTAATGCTTTTCTTCCCTGAACAACCAAACAACCATTTATCTGAAAAATATTATTTCAAGCATAGCATAATGCTGAATCACACAAGAATAAGTTCCAAATCATAAACATTTCATGTAAAATAAGAATAATTTTATAGCAACTGAAATTTTCCTTTAAAGTACAGATTTCCTGAGAAATTTAGAATGCAATCCATTTCACTGAAGGTAGGGTAGGGAGAAGAAATCCAACAAAAAATGCTGTAAAAACTTTGACTTCTCCTGTTAATACTGCTGCTAACATTACTTTTGACAACAAAAACATTATACATATATACATATGCACATACATATATAGTCACATATATACATATACATATACATATATACACATATATATACACATATAAATACATATACATATATACAGATAGTCAGGATATATATATGCACATGTGTATATATATATATTCTTGTGCTTTGTAGATGGTCAGGAAATATATACGTGTGTGTGTGTATATATATGTATACATACATATATATATATATATTTTTATATATAAAGAACAAGAATTATTTTGTAAAGTCCCTTTAAAGAGTTGGTGTTTGTTGATTGAATGGCATAAATAATGTAGTATACAGGACATAGATCTGATCCAGCAATATCGGGGGCCCAGAAGAAGAATCTTCACAACAGCAGTTTATCATATTTCTACTTCTTCGTCAAGTTTTAGCTTTATATCTAAATTCATATTGTGGATTTCAATTTTTCAAATAAACATCTCTGCCTCTGATGCTGCTGCTGACTGTAAATTTACATTTTTAAATGAAATACACAATCTAGAATCTCCCTCAAGTTAAATCAGATACCTAATTCAAATCTGATATTTCACCACAAATAATAAAGTTTCCAATCTATCCTGAGCAAAGTTGGCATTCCCATCTGTGAAACAGCAAAGCAAAACAGTCCCTTTTCACTCATTTGAAAAAGCATCTGTTCTTGGCACTGCCCTTTAGAGGGTGCAAGTTAAAAAAAAAATTTAATCTTCCTAAATGCATTTCCCCAATATAAATTATTTCAACTCCAAGACTGATACATAGAAGAATAAAACCAGAGGACCAATAGGCAGTAATGATTTATGGAGTCATGACATTTGGGGAGTTTGGGGAGAGAGTAAACCTCCATTTAACCTCCTCCTTGACTCTCACATGGTTTAAGAATGGCTAAGGCAGTTTCATTTAAGCAGCTGATTTTAAATTGCTCCTTGAGGCTGGTTTTGTAAAACTTCTATGATATTTTATGGGTCTACAGTTTTATGAGCACTATAAATGCCACAAACTCTAGAAATGGCTTAGCATTTCAACAGGAATGTCTTTTCCTGAATCAGGGTGAAACTGTGTTACAGCATGTTGAAATCTATTAAGTCTTAGTCCTGCTTAAATTTCACCAGGCTTCTGAACACAACAGTGAGGTAAGTGTATTACTCAGGGTGCTCTCTAGTTGGGGTCATTATTATTTAAATAGTCTCCCTCCCCACCTCTCAGCAACCTTCCCATGACCTTTATGGAATACAGTATTTTCTGTATTCCGTCTTTTAAATAAAGCTGAGGAATCTATCCTGGACAAAGCCACATCTTCCTTCAAAGAGCAGTGGTGACAATGGCATCAGGGATTGACAAAACGCTAGAAACAAAGGTGATCTTTCTCTTCTTCTGATATCAAGAGACCAAGCTAAAAGAAGTATAAAATCTTTTCTTTGAAATATAGGTAAGAAGCAGAGATGAATGTGGAATTTTTGCATGTAGGATTAGCCTGGCCCTAGAAAAACTGAATCATTCAAGAAATAAAATAATAATTATTAAGGATCTACTCAATGCCAGACACCGTGCAGGTCCCGGCAATATGTATACAGAGAATGAAACAAACCTACAAAGAGGTTCACATTCTCTAGAATTATATTATAGAAGGTAATTTACTCTCAGCTGAAGGGAGTCAGGGAAAACCAACCCCAAACCAGGGAGGAGACCCTAGGAACTGGCGAGAAGTCATTTGTCCTGAGTAGAGGTTATTCTTTAGTTAGTGTCTTATTTTGACTTCTGTGGACAACTTCATGGTCCAGTGTGCTACAGATACAGGCAGTGGGGTGCTGCAGGCAGGTCCTACTGATTTACAAGAGGCAACTGTTAAATTTTCAGTGTGAGTATCTACACCTTCAAATCAGCAAATGCCACAATTCAGGGCTTGATTTATGGTTTGTTAATTTTCTGAACTTAAAAAAAGTGATGGAGAAAACATAACAATGCAGATGAAACTTAAAATTTTATGTCTCAAACACATTTTTCCTCAAGAGCTGGTTGATAAATATTTTTTCCAGCACATTCCTAGATATAGTCATTTCTACCTACAGAAGTGAGGCAAAGTAATGGACCAATCCAATATTATTGTTGTAATTATTATTGTTTAATTATTTAAATTATTTAATAATGCAAATATGTAATATTTAAATTAATTTAAATATTAAATATTTAAATAATTTAATTTAATAATTATTAAATTATTTAGAATTATTTAATTATATTTTTCAACTTTGTCTTCAAGTGTACTTCCTGTCCTGGGAGACTCCTTTTAAAGCAGAATAAACTTTGATATCAAATATGGATTATTTCTTGGTTTACATGTTAATACTATTATTGACCTGCTTTGAAGCATAGCTGCTTACAGCATTATACATTTGTGTAGTTCCAATGCAATATTTACAGTGCTGATGGTCACCATAAGTATACCTGCATAGTGCTTGATCACAAAATATAACAGATTCTCCTTATAGAAGACAGAAGCAAAACAGTTATTCACAAACCAGAAAACTGAATCCCAAAACCAGTAAGCTGATTCCATCATAGTAGCAAAGAATTTAATAAACCATAACAGCAGTGAGAGCCACAGCATCCTTTAGCCTTCTCACAAACCAACACAAGCCTAGCTGGCAAACATTAACTTTTACTCACAAACCTGTCTCCTTCAGAATTGTCCTGTCCTCCCAATTGTGTCTTTCTGCTCTGACTTCCAGCTTCCTGTGGGCTCTGCTCCACCCTTCAGCAAACTCCTCCCACCACAGGCTCCATGTGATTACATTCAGCCTATTAGGGGGCGGAATATATTTTCAAAGGAGTGAAGGTCTTCAAATTCTCTTAGGCTTATTAAGGGGCAGGGAAGATCTTCCAATTCCCATTACCATTACAATTTGTATTCCAATTGTCTTATTTTTCTTCCACATTAACTTCTGTAAAATATTTTGAGTGTTCCCTCTTATCTCTAATCTCAGAGCATGTCACTCTCTCATCCAGTCTTTCAGTGGAGAATCTTGTCTCATATTTTATAGAAAAAAAAAATGATTTCACTTGCTGTGAACTCTCTCTTCTCCTTCCTTCCTCATCTCCTATATCTCAGGTCATGCTCACTCTCTCCTCCTTCACCCCTTGTCTTACTTGAAGTGGTCTCACTTCATAGTAAAGCTAACCCTTCTACTTGTTCAAGAGAACCCATTCTATCTCTTCCAATAGATTTCCTCCTCTGTCATACCCACATTAGTATTTATTTTCAATCTCTCTCTCTCTTTATTTTTGTTCATTCCCTTCTGCCTTGCAACATGCCCATTATCCCATCCTGACCACTCTTTCTTAATCCCTTACAATCTGTCTTCTGAATTTTTCGGTCCACCAAAACTGCTTTCTCGAAAACTAATATTGATCTCTTTGCTGCCAAATTCAATGGCCTTTTCTCTATCCTCATTCCCCTTGACCTCTTTGTAAACTTTGACACTATTGATGACTCTCTCTCTTCCTTGATACTCTTTTCTCTCTTGAGTTTTCAAGATACCTATCTGACCACTCTTTCTCTGTCTCCTTTGCTGGATCCTCTTCCAGATCATACCCTTTAACTATAGGTGTTTCTCAAAGTTCTATCCTGGACCATCTTCTCTTTTTTCCTCTATACTACTCTATTTGGTGATCTCATTAGCACCAATGGATTTAATTACCATCTCTGTGTTGATAACTTTCAACTATATCGATCCTGCCCTGCACTCTCCACTGACCTCTTATATTCTATCTCTAATTGCCTTTCAGATATTTCAACATCCAGTAGACATGTTAAACTCAATACAACTGAAGCTATTCATTAACGTTATCCTTAAATTCTCTCTCCACTTACATTTCCTACAATGAAAGAGGATAACACCATCCTCCCATTCTCTCAAACTCACAATCTATGTATCACCCTAGGCTCCTCCATCTTTCTCATCCTCTTTTTGCAGCATCTCTTCCATACAGCTCTTTCTCTCCTCTGACACTGAACACTACTCTTATGCAAGCCCTCATCACATTATGACTGATCATATTGTAATAGTCTGCTATTAGGTCTGCCTGCCTCCCATTGCAATCCAACATCCAGTCACTAAAGTGATTTTCCTAAAGTTCTGATCTCACCACTTTTCCTACTCAAAAAAATCTAATAGGTCTCTTTCTCTTTAAAGAAAAAAAAAAATACAAGATATTCTATTTGATTTTTAAAGCTTTTTATAACCTAGCTACCTCCCATCTTTCCAATTTTCTTACACTTTCTTCCCTGTCAGGTTCTCTTACATCCAGTGACACTAGCTCTTTGGTTATTCTACAAACAATACATTCTATCTCTATGTTCCCAGCATTCTCTCTAGATGTTCCCCGTACCTGGAACACTCTCCCTCCTCCATTCCATCTACTGACCTCCTTTGCTTCCTTTAAGTCCCAGACTTCCCCAATCATTAATTCTAATGCTGTTGAGCAGCAGCTGCCTCCGTCACCTGCCCACCAGTTTCTTGTCTAGAAACTGGTTGAGTCCTAGAATGCGAGGCTCGCAGAGTAGCTTACCTGGCACGGAGGTTCTTGAGAACCTCCTGAGTGCCTTTCCTCTGAGAATTTCAAAGTGCTTTACAAAACCTATCTGATTTACAGTTTGTATTTCTCACAGCATCCCTGTCAGCTTCTGGCCGCCATCCGAAAAAAGTTGGTTATAGTTGGTGATGGTGCATGTGGGAAGACATGCTTGCTGATTGTTATTTAGCAAAGACCAATTCCCTGAAGTTTATGTGCCCACAGTGTCTGGAAATTATGTAGCAGATATTGAAGTGAATGGAAAACAGGTGGAGTTGGCTTTGTGCGACACAGCTGGTCAAGAAGATTATAATTCTAATGCTGTTTTTCTATTAATTAATTCTTATTCATTTTGTATATAATTTCCTTTATAATTGTTTCTCTCTTGTCTCCCTTCCGTTGGATTTTTTGCCTCTTTTTGTATCTCCAGAACTTAGAACAATAGTAGGTCTATAATAAATGTTTATTTATTGACTGACAGATTGCCAAGGACACTCTCACAATATCGTAATATAATATTTAAGCTAAGTATCCTACTTACACTAAGAAAAATTCCATCTCTTTTTTAAAATTTTTTTTATTTACTTATTTACTTTCAATTTACAAGATTCAGTTCCACAATCACTTGAGTTTCAGATTTTCTCCCCGCCCTTACCCCGCCCCCCCCATGGTGGTTTGTAATCATGTCTAGGATCTGCAAATACTTTCACATTGTACAATAATTTGGTTATATAGAAGTATTGTAACCAATGAGTGATCACTGGGAAAAGAAAAAAAAAAAAAGCAAAACCAGACATGAAA
>CM053590.1:90020701-90038611 GCA_028646515.1 Pseudochirops corinnae
GAGAGGACATTTTTGTTTCTTAATGTCTAGTGTAATTAGCTTACATTGTGGTATTGATTTTACATTAAGGAAGATAAATGTTAAAATATTGACAGCTGAATGTTGTTCTTATTGAGACTGCCTGTTTGGAGACAGAAAAATGCCAAGCCAGTGACAAGGTTGTATTTATTTTTTGGTGTGTGTATGTGTATATGTGTGTGTGATTATAATTTTTAAATTACTTTCAAGATATGATAGACCTGAGTCAGGTCTTCTAAGGCAGTAGATCTCAGACATTTAGTGTCCTAATTTAAATGTCCAGGTGAAAACTGTTATTTGGATTAAGTAAGCATAGATGCCTAGATAATGCATAAGTCACTACAAATCATACAACCTTTTTTTGTTAATGGAAAATTTATTATTGGAATGGCCTTCAGGCATTTATGTGTAGCATAACACCAACTTTTTGAAACTTTTGAATCTATTACCTCTAATATTTACTATAGATATATGTTTTAATCTTGGATTTATTTCTTACTGGTTGTGTCAGAAAAAATAAAGGAAAAAAGAAAATATGGAAAATTGAATTCATCAACTTAAACACATTTTAGAACTTCCTCCCATTATAGAAGGGGTGACCCTTTCAGGTTCTACAACACAAGTCATAGAACCTAAATATGGGAGGCATTATGGAATAGATTACATGTACTCTTTCCTCAAAGAATAAAAGTCTTCCAACACCTCCATTTTAATGCCTCCATGAAGATATGTCTATATATTATATAGAGGGATAATGTGATAAAGATCTCGATCACTCCTCAGCACACCAAATGTATGTGTAGATATTTATGATATTTTTGGGACAGAGATAGGAGCTTGCTTCATTGATATAGGGAACTCTTGGGTTAAAAAAAAATGTATCACTGTGATTCTAAGTTGTTGTATTCTATGTAATTCATGATCATACAGTGCTAACTAGAGAAATGAGAACTTAAGTGATTTGCCCAGGGTTACAACCAGAGCCAGAAAAAGGATTATAACCTAGATCCTCCTAAGTTTAAGGGCAATTTTCTATGTGTGATATCATGCTGCTTATAAAGAATACATTGGTGAGGATAAATAAAAATATTATAGTGCATATGCAAATATCTCTCTCCATAAATAATTTCCTCAACAAACATTATAATCCATATGTACTTTAGTAGATCATAGACCATGTATATCATAGATACGTTTTAGGTAGCTTAAATGGTTGTCTGATTCTCAGAGAGATGAAGTGACCTGACTGTGGTGACAGTTCTGGGAAGTATCTGAGGAACAATTTGAACTTATTTCTTCCTGACTCCAAGCTCAATGCACTATTTATTATGCCACAGCAAACCTCACATATGCATGGATTCTCATGGTCTCTGCCTCCGTGTGTCTCTGTTTCTTTTTCTGCTTCTCTCCCTCCCCCCCGTTTGTCTTTCTGTGTCTCTCTCCATGTATCTTTCTCTCTCTCTCTCTCTCTCCCTTCCCCCCTACTCCTCCCCACGAAAATTTTGGAAAATAAACCTTGAATGTACAAAATTAATTTTCATTTCTTTAAGATAGTATTGTAAGGCAGTTTTAAAATCTTTATTACGCCATCTAATGGTCACCTACATTTTGAATAAATTATCAATATGATTCCTTTAAGTCCATAATAGGAACACTTTTCTTCCCTGTGATCCAGCCTTCCTGACATTTAGAATTTTGTTTCTACATGACATGTTATTATATATTCCTTTTTTAAATCTCATTAACTGGAAGCATTTCCAAGTAAATGAAACCAACTAAAAATGGCTATGCCTGAAAGTTCATGGAATATTCTACCCATGGATTTCTACCTCTCCAAGAAAAGGAAAATGGTGGTTTTCCTCAATTCTTCTTTGGGGTCAAGATTGGTCATTTTAATTATAAAACTTGAGGTAGCTAGAATTTTAAAATTCCTTGAAGAATCAAGCAGTTTTTGAACTTGTTCCATCTAGTGGTAGGTGATGGAAAGGAAAGACTACTGAGTGAAGAAGACCTCACTTTAAATTCAGCTGTATAACTTTGACTGAAAAAAATTGAGCTCTTTATTTTTCAATTTCTCCATCTGTGAAATGGGGATAATAATAGCATTCAGTTCACAGCTTTGTTGTGGTTGTGAAGATAACATGAGATAATTTGGAAAGAGCTTTGCAAACCTGAAAACACTATATAAACGTTAAGTATCGTCATCATCCGCATATCTTCTGCTATATTTGATTATTATTTTTGCTTACCTTATTGCAATTTGTTTGTCTAATTGTACTTAATTCATTCTGTATCAGTTCATTACAGTTTGGGGGAATATCCAGTTAATCGAACAATCTCTACTCACCAAAAGCTCATGTTCTAAAGTTGGAACAATAAGCATATATCTGTATCTATAGTTATATCTATCCAACTGTATCTATAAACAAATATTTATAGGTAAATTTGGTTTGAGAAAGACATATAGATACATACTAAGGTCTTGATTAGTGTTAATTGGAGAATGGCTCATCAAATTATTAAATATGAATGTAACAGAAAATAGTGAAATAAGAAAATAGATGAAGTAGAATCCTGGGTAATATGAAGTGACACAGAATGAAGTCAGCAGAGCCAGTAGAAGAATGTATACTCTTCAACTGTTTTCAGTCATGTCTGACTCTTTGTGACCCCATTTCAAATGTTCTTGACCAAGATACTGGCTTGGTTTGTCATGTCCTTCTCTAGATAATTTAGCAGATGAAGAAACTGAGGCAAACAGAGTTAAGTAACTTGTCCAGGGTCACACAGCTAGTAAGTGTCTGAGGTCAGATCTGAACTCAGAGAGATGACTCTTCCTCACCCGAGGAAAGGCACTCTTGTCACTGCACCATCTAGCTGCCCGTATACAAGGACAAAGATAATTTAATTTTGTATATGCATATACATAGAGAGAATCCGTATATCTGTGTAAATGAGTGAGAGAAGTTAGGAATGGTAATAACAAATAAACTATCTTTGGATCCACACGATTTGAAGTCACATTCTGCTGAATATAATAATTGATTCCCGTCCAGTGTGTTACTTCACTCTGGATCCGTTCATTTTATACAGGCATCTCTAAAGTAATCTCTTTCATGATTTCTTCCCACACAACAATATTCTATTGTATGTACATTATATGGACTTAAGGCACCCCTTAGATTCTCGTTCTTCTCTTCGCTTCTTTTTCCCTTCCTGTTATTCTTCCCTTTATTATCAAGGGTATTGTTTTGCTTCCCACTAGTCCTTTCTCAGTATTATTTTCCCTTTTAATGGTCCTCTTCATCCCTACTTATGTCTATGTTGTATTTGATGCATTTCTGCATCAAACTGTGTGTTCAACTCACTTTTGTTCACTTTAATTAAAGATCATTTGATGCCCTCTCCATCCACCAATTTCTCCATTTTGTATTTTCTTCTCATAGACTCATATTTTGATAAAAGCCAAGTTCTACCCCCTCTCTCCTTCTTTCTTTATTTTTATATTTTTCATTTTGACCTCCCTTCTTTTTTCTCACTTGAAATCCTCAGAAAAATCAATGTATGCTAAGCTTCTCTCTCTTTTCTAGCTTCACTCCCACAATAACCTTTGAAGACATTAAAATTCTTAAGTGAAACTTCTTTTTTCCTTCCTTATTAGAATACTAGTACTACATTATGATGTCACTGCTGTTCAATTAAATTGTTCAAATAAATGTAATTTTATAGGTTTATCTGGGCTCTTATGTTCGTATCTCAAAGTTTCTACTCTGCTCTGATCTGAGGAGGCTATAGTACTCTCAGGAAAGGGAAATATAAGGCAGGCATGTAGATTGATTTCTGTTAAAGCACATCAACAGCATAGTTTTGAATTTTCCCATCATTTCCTTTTGTCCTCTTGAATATTGTCATATTATAATGGACTTAAAATGTCCCGCACAAGCATTTGCCATTAACCATCTTTTCACTATGTGTCTACCCTCAATTTTTTAAAAATTTCATTGATGTCTACTGTTTATACATCATAGACATTTCTGGAACTCTACACTCCCTAAGCCCACCTACTCTAAATGATCTCTCCATTATGAAAATTAAACAGTCCTTCTGGCAAAGCTTGAATGAGGCCTTAGTTGATAGAGATTAGAAGTTGTATTTCTTCCTAGCTTGCAAAGAAAAAAAAATTAGTCATTGGGATTGGTGGGGGAGGAGAGGTTCTAATATAGGAAAAGGTTTTTTTTTTTAAATATCTTTCTCTTGAGATGAGCAAAAGATACACAAAGAGGACAGGATCGAAGTCCTTCTCCCTAGCCACCTGGAAAGATAACAGGTATCGCATCAACTATTTGAAATTCCCTTTATCAAAGCCATCGTTCCTCCTGCAAAACTGAGGAAATGGAAACTAATGAGGCAAATGGCAAGGTATAAAACTCCGTGAGTATGCATGAATATATTTGTGTATGTACAAATAGATATTTGTGCGATTGTATGTATATGTGTGTATGGGCGTGCATATATGTGTGAATGCAATAGGTACAGATGTTTCCACCTCACCTATGATAGTATTACCTATTCTTCCCATTTCCACTGACAGGTCCGTATTTTAGATTCATGTATGTGTCAATGATACTCTAGGTAGAATTTCTTTAGGATCATTTCAGATGAGAGCTGTTGGTTTATTTTTTATCTTTTATAACTTATTAAATACTAGGAAATATTCACAAATACTAGGAGATGGTCCTTCACACTTTTTTTTCTGATTTCTTGGTATTCACTATAAAAATATTCTGTCATTATTATTATTATTATTACTATTATTATTATTATTGTAAGGGGCAGCTAGGTGGCTCAGTGAATAGAGCAGTGGCCTGGATTCAGGAGGACCTGAGTTCAAATCCTGCTTCCAGATACTTAACATTTACTAGCCGTGTGACCTTGGGCAAGTCACTTAACCCTGCCCTACCTTCCTTCCCCTAAAAGAAAGCAAAAAAAAACCCAAACCCATATTATTATTATTATGTTTTTGTTTGGCTGTTATTTTTTACATAATATATGGGTATGTAGAAAGTCTATGTCTTAAAAAAAATAAGTAAATGGGGGGAAATTAGGAAACACCATCAAAAATAACTGTATCTAGTTTCTTTACTAGTAATCTTCAACACAGGAGCAAGGAGAAAGATTCAAGGAAGAAATAGGGCAAGGGGAGAGGAAAATATACTACTACTTTCCTTAATGTATCAGAAGATAACAGTTGTTATAGCCCGTACCAGTCTGTCGGAATTCTGCCTTAAAATTTTCTTTTGGTAAAAATCAAAGCCCCCTCTGATTTCAATGTCAGCACACCATAGAGGCAGAACACACACACACACACACACACACACACACACACACACACACACACACACGAGTTATTACTTTAACATTAAGCTCACATCTTATTTTTAATTGGGGAGGGGATTTCCATTTGTGTCAATAGACATAGTTTGCATGTCAAAATCTGCTTACTGAAAATACTCTATTTGTTTATTTATTTGTTTTGGTTTTGTTTTTCAAAACAAATTACCTCGGATCAATAGTTTTGCTTCCTGACAACACTCCAAATTTCTACTACATTGTTTCATTTTTTATGACATAGAGCATACTAAATTCAAAATATAGAAGCTTGTTGGGGAAAAAGGGGAAATAATCACTAAGGATGCTGATACTGAATTAAGACATAGTGCATCTAACAATGCCGAGGACTTGAGATTATATAAAGAATCTAAGAAGCCTTTTTACTATGATTAATGAAAAGCAGTTTACAATGCTAGCAAATGGGGGAGGAGGGGAGAAAACAATCATTAGGTAAAGCAACTGGGTCAACTAAGTGCTTTCCCATTAGTTCTGCTATACTTGACATAAATAGGGCACAGAGGAGAACATTTTTTTTCTTGGGGTCCTGTTGATATCGACTGAATTTCATTCTGTTCTGCTTATGTGCTGTCGCCCGAAGGAGCCCTGCAGTCCTGAAGTAAATACAGTACCAGAAACCTTGATCAGTGAGTGGATCTCTTCCACTTTATTATTAAGATAATGGGTCATTTTTTTTCAGGTTAAGCAGGCAAGTTTAAATAGATATTGTGTAAAAAAGAATCATATCAGGTGGGGTAGGTGAAGGGTAGTGTTCCATAAATTTCATAAAAGAAAAGATAATGGAAACAGCATGAAAAGGTAGAGTTGAGCTAGCACTCTATGACTAATAAACTCATCCATGTTTAAATCAAAATAAGAGGTTTATTTTTGTGCTGATAGGTAGGGTGGGGAATTATTTGTCCAGATTGCCTGAAGAAACTAGATATTCAAGCAAAAGAATAAATGTGTGTGTATACATTATATATATATATATATATATATATATATATATATATATGTGTGTGTGTGTGTGTGTGTGTGTGTGTGTGTGTGTGTGTGTGTGTGTATGTGTGTGTATGTGTGTGTATGTGTATGTGTGTGTATTTATGTGTGTATACATATACATATGTAAAAATAAATATATAAATATAAATATATATGTATATATGTATATGTATGTATATAAAAGAATCACTATATATGTATATGTATGTATATAAAAGAATCTGACACTGCTTTTTCTTTAATTTTTAACCTAGGTTATGAGCTGTTAATGATGATCATCTGTGGCTAAACTACCAAACCAGTATTAAAAATAGCTAACAATATAATACTTTAAGGCTCACAAAGTACTTTAGAAATATTAACTTATTTGATCCTCACAATCATTCTGAAAAGCAGGTAGCATTTTATTTTCCACATTTTACAGATATGGAAACCTATGCTGTCAGTAATAAGGTGACTTCACCAGATCACACAATTGAAAAGTATCTGAGGAAGGATTTGAATTCAGGGCTTCCTGATTCCAGGTTTAGAACTCTAACCACATGGAAAATTAGAATATTTCAAGGATATATGATACATATTTTCTGGATAAATCTTAATGCATAAGAAACTTAGAATTCCCTGAGGTGAAGTTAAATAATGTAATTTATATAGAAAATAATATGCACAATCCCCTGAATACTCTCATATCCTTTGAAGATTGACAAAGCACTTCTTTAACATGAGTGCTGAAAAAATAAAATTGCATCTTGGAGCGGAGCACCATATATGGCTTCTAATCCACATTTTTCATTGTAAAGATTAAGAAATTGAGGCCAACTGTGGTGAAGTGGAGCAGCATCATATAAATATAAATAGCAGAATTATGATGTCAACCTCTTCCCTAATTCCAAATCTAATGTTTTTTTTTTCTTTTTCTTTCCCTCTACAGCTAAAGATCACAGAATATATGTGGCTGCCCCATGGTGACAAAGATGGAATAGTTCAAAGAAAGTTAACCTTGAAACCAGGCAGACTGGAATTAAGTGCCACCTATTAAGTCCGTGTGATGCTGGTCAAGGCTCAACATCTTAGAATTCTAAATATCTCTCTAAAATTCTAAGTTACAGAGAAGGTACTGATGTTCATCAAGAGAGCAAATTTTGTAATTGAAATGTTACCTTTATTAATGAAATATAGGGTCAATTATTTTCCCCTTACCTTGAACATATCTAGTACATGCCTGAGCTAGGTTATAAATTCAGACTTCATAATTCCAAATTTACTTTTCTTTCCAATTAATATAAAAGTTCCTCTATTTTCCAGAGGAGGAAAAAAGTTCATAGAGTTGACTTGCTCATGGATCTAGACATGATGGAAAATTTTTCCAGACTTGTTAAACCTGATGATATTACCCATTAATAGTCATTTGGATGAACTCTAATAATATCGCAAGGAGGAATCTTAGAAGCACTACTATGTCTTACAAAATTTTATTCAAGGAACTAAACTAAGGGGGGTCAAACCAAGATGGTGGTGCAGAAGCAGGAAAACTCCATGAGCTCCCCCCATAACCACCTCAAATACCTATAAAATATGACCCTAAACAAATTTTAGAGCTACAGAACCCACAAAGTGACAGAGAGAAACAAATCTCCCACTACAGGCAGCCTGGCATGCAGACAGGAAGAGTCCATTGCAGCAGGCTCAGGGCTGAGCCCAGCCCTATATAGCCCACAGTTTTAGCCCCAGGGTAGCCCTGACCAGCAGCACCTGGAGTGGACTTTGGGAGAGTAGATCACCAGCAGCTGTGGTGGTTTCCAGAATTATCAACCCATAAATGCCAAAGACAAAATAAAAGGTCAATGTGGATTGTGTGGGAACAGGGTAACTGAGAGCATGGTCTGGCTGCTTCCCCCAGGGCAAGAAGGCAAGAAGCAGCAGAGGTGCTGAGGCCCTGCAGCAGCCTGCTTCAGAGCTCCTGGCCTGTAGATTGTAGGGGGACCAAGATAACATTCAGAGGATAATTGCTACTGCTTTAATCTGCTTGGATCCAGATTGCAGTTTTGGATGATAGTCCTGAGGTGTGTGACCAGTGATCCAGAGCTAGTGGGGGGCTGCAGAGAGGGCACCCAACTAATAGCTCCAGCAGCTATGAAAACCCCAGTGATTTGGGACAAAGCCTTGCTTTCTGGAAGCAGAGTTCTACTGTGGCAAAGAGCTCAAAAGTCAAGTAATTGAGTGGCAACATGAGCAAGCAAAGGAAGCAAAGCAAGTACAGCAATCAAACCTTAGACTCACTCCTTTTTTCAGGGACAAAAAGGATCAAAGCATGGAATGGGAGGAAGACAACAAAGTCACAATTCCTGCATCAAAGCTTCCAAGAAAAATACGAATTGATTACATCCATGGAGGAGCTCAAGAAGGATTTTGAAAATCAAGTAAGAGAAGTGGAGGAAAAAATGGGAAGAGAAATGAAACTGATGCCAGAAAATCATGAAAAGTGACTCAACAACCTAACTAAAGAAAATAAAACCTTAAAAAATAGACTAATCCAAACAGCAAAAGAGGCCCAAAAAGCCAATGAGGAGAAGCCAAATTTGTCAGCTGAAAAAAGAATTTCAAAAGCTCACTGAAGAGAATAATTCCTTCAGAACTACATTGGAGCAAATGGAAGAAACTAAATTCGGGATCACTGGTGGTGTTCTCATCACTGCTGTGGATCAAAGGCAATGGTATTAGAAAAGAAAAGCATGTTTAAAAGTTAACTTCTCTGATACTCTATATAGATGGTATCTGATAATGTCATTTGAATGATTACTTAAAATTCATTATCAATAAGTCCTCCATCAGGAGAAGCTTCTTCCTAATAATGTCTGGTTGAAATTAATTTGCCTGGAGAGTTACAAGTCTAGTAAAAAACAATTGTAGACTCAATGGGGAAGAAGAGCTAGAAAAAAAAATGTTTTTGTTCATCTTCTAAGGAGACTAGCAGAAGAGATGCCAAGAAATCTCTATGAGGTAAAATCCAGGAAAGGAAGGTGCAGTAAAACTCATGGGATGAAAAAGTACCATATCCTCCAATTACCCAAATGTAAAAAGTAAGGTAAGCAATCAAAGAACATAACAATTCACTCAAATTGATCTGTGATCTTGTCTATTCATGAGGTTTCCCCAAAGATGCAGATTGCAACTTTTCCATGCCTGACTCTCTTGTATAACTCTTGTCCATGTTTTCTAAAAATATCATCACAAAGAGCCCATCTAATTTACTGGAGTTTTTTTTGTTTGTTTGTTTTGTTTTTTGTTTTTTGGGTTTTTTTTTTTTTTGCTTTCTCCTGCAATTTTGAGAGTACTGATGCAGTACATTGGCTGTTCACCTGTCATCACTTGCTTTTGTCACGTGACAATCACATCTTCTCTTTATGTCATATAAGCAGACCTCGAAGATGTCCTTGAATCTTTAGACAGAATCCACAAGTGAAAAAGTGTCCTATGTGTTTAGTCTTATTCTCCATAAACTTAGGATTAAAATTTATAGAGCACGAAAGCAAAGCAATACTGTCATCAGATTATATTACAAACTACTTCCATGGGAATGCACTGATAATTGAAACTCTTCAGGTCCCACACTTCTATAGGAGGGCCTGGTCAGATTAGTAGCAACAATAACTTATATAAAAGTGAGAAGCTCTTCAAGTTTTAAAGGTGATAGATATATCCTGTTCCCTCTCCTGGTAGATATAGAGTTTCTCAGGTCACCAAAGACTTTATTTATTGAATCAGTGAAGCAGGTAGGGTTATGTTTCCTAACTTTGAACTTGGGTAAGTTATGCATCTCTAAAACACAAAACTCTACTATGCTGCCACCTGTATCATCATTCAGTGTCTCTATGTTATATAGCCATGCCTAAGGCGTACACATGTTCCTCACATTTCTTCTGAAAAACAACTTAATCAGTCTCTTAGGGCCCAAGACCTAGGGAGAACACATGGTGGCCACAAAACTGGGCTATACTCCAAGATTGTAAGTGGCTTACTTTTCCTTTAAGGGATTCATCAATGTTTCCAATAATAATCACCTAAATTTTCTGGCTACCCATTCCATCAAGTTGTTCATAATTATTGTTGAGGTTGTTAGAAATCTATTGATCTATAAATTCCGGATTTAACTTTTGTTTCATTATGTCACAAAGTAATGACCATTATTGCTGAATAGATTAAGTAATGTCAATAATTTTAATTCAAATTTCATTGATAAATTCCAAAATAATTTACTAGACATCTACTGTATACAAGACATTGTTTTTTTATAAAGGTACTTGAAAAGTTAAAGACACTTGAAGTTTAAAATTTTTTTATTTGCCCTTGTATTCCCATTACAGCAATCAAAAAAGTTTTATCCTTAAAGAATATATACTTTATATTATATTCTTAATTCAACATTTTTATAATAATGGCTTAAAGTTTATAAAGCATTTTCTTTAACATCCCATAATGTAAGACATCTAAGCATTTGGACCTTCATTTGAAGAAGAAGTAACTGAGGTTTACGAAAGTTTAATAGAAGACATGAAATAATTATTTACTACAAACTGTGGTACAGTATTATGAGATTTATTTGCATAAGAACTTTCCGTAGAAATTGGGACAAAGCTATTCAGTCATAGTATTGCATATAGGATGGTGTCTTGCATTTCATTTCAGTAGTAATTGAATGCTAATCTTACCTCAGATACTGTGTGACCCTGATCAGTATCCCTGTTTTTATATTGCATTTGTTTCCAAACTGATTCATTAATTAATTAAAATATTGAGGCAGGAGAGTACAGACCATGCTCTAGACCAGTGGTGGCAAACTCAAATAGTAACAGAACCCCACTGGCTGCATGATGACTTAGAAAACCACAGATTAACATTATTTGTGTTGCATTATATTTATTTTGTTAGACGTTTTCCAATGAAGTTTTTATCTGTTTATGCAAAGTTTGACACCTCTGCTCCAGAGGCAGAAAGTAATCTTGCTTGTCCGAAATGTGAAGTACATGGAATCATAATAATCAACAACAACATTATTCATATTTTCAGCTTATATCCTTTATATACATTTTGGCATTTGCTCCTCATAGCAACAATGTGTGTTAACTTAGACAATCATTATTATAGAGATAAGCAAACTGAAACTCAGGTTAAGTAATTTGATCAGGGGCATACAATTAGTATCTGTGGTGAGAATTAACTTCAAGTGCTACAACATCATCCTATATACACAACTATTCCTCTTAGGAAATAAATGGTGTAAGGCAGTGGTTCTCAACCTGTGGGTCGCAACCCCTTTGGGGGTCAAATGACCCTTTCACAGGGGTCGCCTAGGGCAATCAGAAAACTCATATTTCCAGTGGTCTTAGGAACCGAGATACCGCTCCTCTATCCAACTCCAGGCAGGTCTGTCCACATGCACATACACCCACATACAAGTATTAAAGGATCATGGCATTAGGAAGGTTGAGAACCCCTGGTGTAAGGTGATTATCCCATAGTGTGAGTATGTAGGTAATTTTGTAACTCTCATTTTAAAATTATTTCCATTGCAATTACTGTTTTCAATGAAAAATATATTAGATGATAAAATGACAAACTTGTCAAAATGGTTAAAATAATAGATAAGATTTCTTTTTCAGTTTCATCTGCCAAGATGAATACATTTCTAACATATTTTAAATGGACTAATATTTTTGCTAAATTGTACATATCCTGTCATTGTGAGCTGTGCCTGGTCATTATAAAGTCAGTTTCTATGGAAAAGTCCCAATTTGATCATCCAGGTAATGATAAGAGTCTCAAAGAATGTAATAATAAGGTAGCTAGCATTAGTATTACTTCTCATATAAATATCTCAAATGACTTAAAGAACATTGCTTAAATTTCATAGGGGAACAGTGAAAATGATATATTCTATTGTGCCCATTTTTCTAGTAGGTAAACCACAGTTCCAACAGAATTTAACCAACTTTTTCAGGTGGTGAAGAAAGGTGGTAGCCAATATAGGAAATAAATCTTCAGTCATCTGCTTCAACCTTTACATAATTCAAACATTCCCAACGAGTTTAAATTCCTTCACTGGTAATCCCATGACATTTTGGGGATATGAACATCATATCTCCAGGGAGTAAATTGACAAGGATAAACTTAGCAAGAACCTGGCTGCCACTTTTACAACTTGAAAGATTTTTTCCATTCTCTGGCACATAAATTCTATTGTCTGCAAACGGCCAAAAACAACTACACAAAAACAAAGAACCTAATCCAGGCAAATATTTTAAATGTAACTTGTAGAATTACAAGAAATATTAAGAAAGTCATATGAACTGACCAAAACAACAAGAGGGGGAAGGGTTTTTTCTTTCCTTTTCCGCAAAAAATATAAATAGGAGTTGTCTCCAAAGGTATAATTAGCTGACGGAAAAGGGAATATTATACCAGCCTAGAAATAGGTCAGCTCAGCTGAGGTTCCCTACTACACTGATAACTGGCTAAATCTCACTGAATCTCTCCCTCTCTCTCTCTCTCTCTCTCTCTCTCTCTCTCTCTCTCTCTCTTTGTCTCTTTCTCTCTCTCTCTTTCTCTCTCTCTCTTTCTCTCTTTCTCTCTCTCTCTAATGGTGTATGTATTTGTTATGAATATGTGTGTGTATATGTGTAGGTATGTATAGGTGTATCTAGATGCCTTATTTTTTTCTTCCACTAATGCTTTTTATATAACAACACAGACAAGGTAAGATCATCACAGTCACTGTTTTACCTTGTTATTGAGTCAAAACCTACACTGGGGACTTGAGTATAATTATGAAACAGTATTAGCTTTACCCAAGTGCATAAAACACTTTGCTAATTACAATTAAACACAGAGGATCCATGACTGATGAAAGGAAGTCTGTGTTACTGGCTGACCCTGCATATAGTCCATGTATATTTCAATTGAAATTAAAATGTTGGTTCATTTTTCTTACTCAATATAGTGCTTTACCTATCCACAAATAAGTTGCATGAATTTCATGAAAAAATAAATGTTTCTATCATCATATAACTCTGCTTTAGGGTCAAAAGATCATGAGAATCATTAAGTTATATTGTGTGTTTTTTTAATATTATTATTATTACATGGAAAAATTTCAGGCAAATTATACCCTTTGAGTTTATTTTCCTAATCCAAAAATTTTCTTGTTTAGCTCTGTTCCCCAGAGAGTGGTGTGAATGGTAATGTAAAAACAGCACTGAATTTGGTCATATGACTGTCAAGAATGCAGATGTTTTGAGCATAATTCCCCAACCCAAAACAAGAAAAACTGTGCCAAATCTATAGTAATTAAAACTACATCAACATGATTAGAAGACAGAAATATCATACAAAGCAAAAGCCTTTTGAAAAAAAAAATAGGAAAGCTTAAACTACTTAAAAGTACTGTTTAGTCTATCCAGTCTGAGTCTTGATAAGTCTTTATTTCAATGCCTGGCTCTGCTAGTATCTACACAGTACCCCAGAGAATTCAAACAGGGAGAGGCCAAACAGTGAAAAAGGAAGCCAGAGACAAGCAATTGGAAATAAGGGGAAAAAGTGTGAAAGGCGAAAAAAAAGAAGGTCAAGAGAGAAAAGTTGAGCATCAACCTTGATCTTGAACAAACTCTCAATGAGACCCATAAAAATGTAACTAAAAGTAGGTAAGATTTTTTTAAAGGCTACAATAAAACAAGTAAGAATTTTACTATCAAATAATTCTAGCCCAAAACTCAATGTAAAAGAGAACAAGAAAATAATTATTAGAATTCCCTCAAAATTTTGCCAAAAAATAAGCAAGAAACTAGAATTGTTCATAAAAAATGACACATTTGAAAGGTATTATTCATGTGGAATAAATAGGTCAGAAATCAGAAATTTCAAAGACAGAAGCCAAACAATAGACAACTTAAACTCATTATGAAGAATCCTTCCAAAGTAGTAGAAGGCATAAAGAAAAAAAATTTATAGATTTTGAATTAAAAAAATATAGAAATAGAAAAAATAGGCAATGGAAAACAAGGTAATTTCAAAAGGAATCATAAATTCTATATCAGCTAAAGAAACAATTGACCTTAATGACAGAATTTACAGATAAAATTAGGAATCATGATGCCTCAAAAAAATGATGACCTAAAAATTCTAAAAATTATTATAATAGGCATATTTCTCCCCTTTGCCATTAAGGAAACTTGCTGGGATGAATTTCAGAGCCTTAAAAACAAGAGATATCTGTACATCATTTATTTGTTGTTTTTTGAGCATCTGGATTAGAGTGGAATCTCTGTTACTGTTTTCACTGCAATAAGATAGGAAAGAGCAAATTTCAAATTGGAACCATTTCTGGAGAATTAATGGGAGACCATCTGGAGACTGGAAACACTGTGGACCTAGAGTACATGAAGAGATCAAAGGAAACCAATTCAATTTCTCATTCATGTCTTTTTGTTTTGATAGATAGATAATGAGAGAGAGAGAGAGAGAGAGAGAGAGAGAGAGAGAGAGAGAGAGAGAGAGGTCTTTCTTGCATTGTTTCAGTTGTGTCTGACTGTATGTGATCTCATTTGGGGTTTTCTTGGCAAAGATACTGGAATTGTTTTCAATTTGCATCTCCAACTCATTTTGTAGGTAAGGAACTAAGGCAAAGGTCACCCAATTTGCAAATGTCTGAGGTCAGATTTGATCACACAAAGATGAGTTTTCCTAACTTCAGGCCCAGCATTCAATCTACTATCCCACTTTGCTGCCAGGTAGATTGCCAGATATAGAGAGAAAGAAAGAAAGAAAGAAAGAAAGAAAGAAAGAAAGAAAGAAAGAAAGAAAGAAAGAAAGAAAGAAAAAAAGAAAGAAAGAAAGAAAGAAAGAAAGAAAGAAAGAAAGAAAGAAAGAAAGAAGGAAAGAAAGGGGAAGGAAGAAGGAAGGGAGGAAGGAAGAAAAAAGAAGAAAGAAAGGGGAAGGAGAAGAGGGAGGAAGAAGGGAGAAAGGGAGGAAGGAAGGAAGGAAGGAAGGAATGAAGGAAGGAAGGAAGAAAAAGGAATAAGCATGGAGAACTTGTGCTTATTTTGTGATAGTCATTTTGATAAGCACTGGGGATATAAATATTAGGAAATGAAGCATCCCCTGCCCACAAGGAGAAGATATTCTTATGGGGAAAATACCAACAACACTTGCTGTGATATGTAGTGGGAAGGGTACCTACATGAAACCATGGTAAAGTGATAGCCATGGCGACCTAATTTGCTAAAAGATAAAGAAGAGTTCATGGGGAACTAATAGCAGAATACTGTTTTTGGGTTGGGTAGAAATGGTCATAAAGTGAGGTCTGAACAGGAAATCCCTAGGAAGCATGGTTGCCAAGAAAATCTTGGTGAGATTCAATATTTGACAGATTTCTTTATTGTTTCCACTCCACCAAATGGGAGATTTATGAGGCAAGAGGAAGTTATCATATTTGAGTAAACCCTTCAGTTAGTGGTTAGCTAGTCAAAAGTTCTTCAGAATCCGCCATTTATAGTCATCTTGCTATGTTTCAGAGGGGGAAGGCAGTGGGGAATGAAGAACCAACCTCAAAAGCAAGGTTCCATTGCCACATTTGACATCTACTAGCTCTCAAATAGACCCTGGGCAATCACTTAATCTCTTAGTTCTTTGATGTCTCTCTAAGACCTTACATTATAAAGAAGTACTGGCTTTTAAGAAAGTTTTTTCACCCAAGTATTCCATATACTAATGAAATCACAGGTCAAGGTACCATGGCTTTTATATTTCAATAAATCAAATGAGAATTTAGAAAAAGAAAAGAAAACAAAATATCAAGTTTTGTGAATGAAGTTGGTCAATAATCTTCACTTCTCTTTAATTTGTCTCTATCTATGAACTACCTTTCTACTATTTAACACACATGCCTATATCTCTCCCATCCTCAAAAACCCTCACAGTATCTGTTCATCCCCACTAGCTATCATCCTATATCTCTTCTTTCTTTCATTGCTAAATTCCTTGAGAACCCCATCTACAATTGGTGTCTCTACTTATAGTCTTCTCACTTACTTCTAAACTCTCTTCAGTTTGGTTTCTGACCTCACCATTCTATTGCAACTGCTTTTTCCATTTGTTTTTACTGTTGTTGTTCAGTCTTGCCGCACTAGTCATAACCTCATTTGAATTTTTGACAAAAATCCTGAAATTATTTGCCATTTCCTTTTTGATATATTACCAATTACAAATTTAATGGCTTTTCCCCAATTCTCATCCTTCTTGTCCTACATTTTGGTGACACTACTAATATTAACAACAGTGATAATAACAATAACAATAACTAGTATTTATGAAGCATTGTAAGGTTTGCAAGACACTTTAAACTATCTTGTTTGATCCATAGTATTAGTATTGTCACCAAAATGCAGACAGAAGTGAATCTCAAGAAGAAGGTGATGGTGTGAAAGGCTGCAGAAAAGACAATAAGGAATTGGAAGGTAGATGCTATTCTTATCCCCGTTTCTATAAATTGAGAACCTGAGACAAACAAATAAGTCATTTGGATCACATAGGTAGTAAATATATGAAGCAGGATTAGAATTCTGGTCTTTCTGAATCTGCATCCAACACTTTATCAGCTACACTATCTTGTAGCTACTCTCTCTTGGACCATTCCTTCTCAGTTACCAAGTTATATCCACAAACCTTGTTTGTTCCCCCAAGGCTCTCTGTTGGGTCCTGTACTCCTCTCTCTATTCTGTTTTGCTTGGTGATCTCACAAGCTTCTATGGCTTCAATAATCATCACTATGCTAATGATTCTAAGATCAACTTATCCAGCCCTAACATCTCATATGACATCTCCAACTGCCTATTGAATATCTTAAACTGGATGTCCCATAAATATCATAAACCCAACATGTCCAAAAACTGCGTTCAATATCTTTCCTCTAAGGCCTTCCCTCTTTTAAACTCTTTATTACAGTTAAGTCATTGCCATTAAACCAATCACCCAGGCTCTCAAGTGAGCTGTCATTCTCAAATCCTCATACTTTCTGAACATTCATATCCAGACTATTCCCAAATCTTATTGATTTATTGATTCATAACATTTTTAATATATGTTGCCTTCTCTCTTCTAACACTTCCAATCTCCTGGTTCAGGATTTCATCACCTTAGGACTGACAGGACAAATAAAATAGCCTGATGGATGACCTCTCTATACAAATCTTTCCCCACTACAGTCCATTCTCCAATCAGCTATCAAATTGATGTCCCTTAAGCATAGTCTGACCATTTCATTACCCTTCCCACTACCACTTCCCCTTCAATGAACTTGAGTGTCTCCCTATAATCTCCTTGATCAAAAATGACATTTCAGTCTAGTTTGTAAATTCCCTCCTGACCCAGTCATTTGCTACCTTTCCCATCATCTTACACCTTATTCTCCACCATATAGTCTATATGTTTTATTTTTTTAATGTATAA
>CM053590.1:90039111-90069037 GCA_028646515.1 Pseudochirops corinnae
CCTCCTGAACTAGGTAAATGATATGTTTGATTAAAGTAAGATTGTTAACCCATTTTGAGTTGCTTTCCTTTAGAAAAGCAGATCTAAGAACCTGTGCTAGTAGCCGCCCTAGGTATGCTAGGGTGCTTCCTGTTACAAGGACATCAAGAAACATTGAGACTAAATCAAAAGTATGAAAAGAAAAAAAAAAGCAAAACATCTCATCAGAAAAATAACTGAGATGGAAAACAAATCAGGGAAAGATAATTAAAGTATTATTGTATTATCTGAAAGTCATTATTTAAAAAAAAGAGTCTAGTCATTACATTTCCAGAAATTATCTAGGAGAACAGGCAGACTTCAAAGAAACCTCAAAAGACTTATATGAACTGATGCTGAGTGAAGGGAACAGGACCAGGAGAACATTGCAGACAGTAACAGTCACAGTATGTGAGGACTGATTTTGATAGAATTAGCCTTTGTCTGCAATGTAAGGACTTAAAACAGTTCCAAAGGACACATGATGGAAAATGCCAGCCACATCCAGAGAGAGAACTATGTAGTCAGAATGCAGAACAAAGCAGACTATTTTCTTTTTTTGTTTCATTTTCTTTTTTTTCTTTCTCATCATTTTTCTTATTTATTATACTTCTGTGCAACATGACTAATGTGAAAATGTGTTCCATAGGAATGTATGCATAGAACCCATATAAGATTGCAAAATGTATCAGAGAAGGAGAGTGGAGAGGGAGGGGAAGAAAATTTATAACTTGTGGAAGTGAATGTTGAAAACTAAAAAAAAAAATTAATTAAAAAAAGGAAAAGAAGAAATTATCAAGGAATGCTGTTCTGAAATCCTAGAACCAGATAGTAAAATTGAAATTGAAAAAAAAAATATCCACTTATCACCTCCTACAACAGATTCTAAAATGAAAACTTACAGGAATATTATAACAAAATTTTAGAGGTCCCAGGTCAAGGAGAAAACACTGAAAGTTATGAAAAAGAAACAACTCAAATATCATGAAGCCACAGTCAGGATTACACAGGATTTAGCACCTTCTACATTATAGGTTTAGAGGGCTTCGGATATAGTTAGGATTACAACAAAGAATGACCTACCCAATGAAACTGAGCATAATTCCTCGAGGGAAAAAAAAATAGATATTCAATAAAATAGTAGACATTCAATAATTTCTGATGAAAAGATCAGATTTGAATAGAAAATCTGACTTTAAAACACAAGACTCAAGAGAAGCACAAAAAAGTAAGCAAGAAAGAAGTCAGAGGAGATTCGGTAATGTTAAAGTTCTAGAGGTAGAGAACCTGTGGCCTTGAGGGCTACATGTGGCCCTCTAGGTCCTCAGTCCTTTGACTGAATCTAAACTTGCCAGTGCAAATCACCTTAATAAAAATAATTTGCTCTGTAAAATTTGGGTTCAGTTAAAAAGATACATCCAAGGACCTAGAAGGCCATATATGGCCTCAAGACCATAGGCTCCCCATCCCTGCAAATTGTTTATATTCATAAATGGGAAAATGATACTTATATCCCTTAAATTTTATCAGGAAAGTTAGGAATACATATAGACAGAGGGCATGTGTGTTAAGTGGCAATTAAACAGCTTTGAGAGACATAGTTTCTGAGTAATTTAATCATTTTATGACTAAGTCCAGTACATTTATTAATAAAAGATACTCATCTGGTTATTTCTCTTAGACTAAAGACTATTATGGCAATAGCTCACAATTTATATACCCTTTAAAGAGTAGGTATTCCCCGTGGTAGGAATCAACCCTGATTTGTTAATAATTAATGAGAGAATACATATTACAATGAGGGGCTGAGTGACATCATGTCACCCTTGAATAGAGAGACTATCTTTATACCCAGATCTTTCCCAGCCTTTGGCAATCTATTTAATGAATTTATGGCCCACCAAAGCCTGAGAAAAACACTATGGCTACTCCACATAGGTGGAGTCTGAACCATAAAGTTAGTTGGTCCTCATTATCAGCAATGTTCTTCAAGATACTGAATTTTTAAAAAATCAGAACTTTGTAAAAAAGGGTGGAATACTCTGTATTTCCCCAAATCACTGATTATTAATAATAAATTCCCTCAGTTGACTCTTATATAAATAAATAAAAATAAGTGGTGAGAAAGAGGGAAACACTGGGAGAACGTCAAAGGGAGATGTAGAATATGGCAAATTATCTCAGATAAAAGGAGCATGAGAGAGTTTTTAAAGTGGAGGGGAAGATGATGAGCTTTGGTGGGTAATGCTTGGAACTTATGTTAATCAAAATTGGCTTAAAACGGAAATAATATACCCAATCAGTCGAATGTAGAAATCTATCTTACCCTACAGAAAAGTAGGAAGGTAAAGGGGATAAAAGAAGTGGGGCCAGGTTGAGTAGATTTGGGGACATGATTAGAAACAAAGCATGTTTGAGGAATGACAGGGTGAAAGGAGAGAGAGAGAAGTACAAACAATGAAAAAACAGGATGGAGAGAAATGTATAATATGAAATGTATAATAATCATAACTGGAGAAAGTTTAGACCAAGTTTCTCTGATAAAGGCCTCATTTCTTGAATACATAGAAAACTGAGTCAAATTTAAAGAATACATGTCATTTCTTAATTGATAAATGATCAAAGGTTATGAACAGACAGTTTTCAGATAAAGTAATAAAAGTTATCTATAATCATATGAAAAATGCTCTAAATCAGTATTGATTAGAGACATGCAAATTAAGACAACTCTGAGGTATTATCTCACAACTATCAGATTGGCTAATGTTGGAGAGGAATATGAGAAAAGCAATGCTGAAGTGCTGTTGGTGGAGTTGTGAACTGACCCATCCTTTCTGGAGAACAATTTGGAACTATGCCTAAAGAGCTATAAAACTATGCATACTCTTCAACTCAGCAATACCATGACAAGGTCTGTATCCCAAAGATATGATTATAAAAGGAAAAAGACCTATTCTTACAAAAAACATTTATATCAATTCTTTTTGTGATGGAAAGAATTAGAAAGTGAGGGGATGTCCATAAACTGAAAAGACACATTCACTTCTGTTTTTGATATATGTTAAAGATCTTTAACTGAATTTCCTCGCTCCTGAGATCTTTTGTAATTTCATCTTTCAATACTTATTGTTCACTTCATGACTCCTTCATTACTGATGATATTCTTGGGATTTTCAAAATCATCTCAGCATCTTCCCATATTAGGCAATTTACATTTCACTTGACTCATTTTTTGACCCAAAATGAGTTCGGGGATAGGGACAGAACTGCCCTCAGCTGGACACTGCGGTTATTGCTTCAAGGAGATCTAGAAGATTCACATAAGCTGGTACCGTGCTTCAGGTAAAGGGAATAAGCATTTACTAAGTGGCTATTATGTGCCAAGCACCGTGCTACACACTTTACAAATATATTCCCAATGTTTAGCATAGTGCCTGGAATATAGCAGTTGCTTAAAAAATATTTATTGACAAATTGATTGATCATCACAATAGCTATGTGAAGAAGATGACATTATAATACCCCATTTTACAGTTCAGGAAACTGAGGCAGACAATGGCTCCGGATTGTCCAGGGCCATGCCAGTAGGAAGTGTCCAAGGCTAGATTTGAATTCAGTGTTAATAATTGCCTTTGTCTGTTCTTAGCTCATTGGGTTTTTACCTCCTTAGGTTTCTTAGTTCTCATACCATGAAAACAGCTGTAATTGTTGTACGTTATTCTTGTACATCATTGCCAATTTGAAGAGGATTAAGAGGTTATAAGAATTGGAGAGTATATCCAGTTCTCTGAATTGCCAATAATACTACAATTTATAGCCTTAGAGAAATACCTAGGCTCCCTGGAGAATAAATGATTTCCCTTGGGTCAGACAACTAATGTCAGAAACAGGACTTGAAATCAGGTCTTTCTGGCTTAAAGCCCAGTTCTCTAGCCATCATGTGGGCCGATCTTTTGGTGCTATTAAAGCTATAATAATACTTCTGTTGTTTCATGATATTATTATACTTAACGTTAATACAACTTTTCAAAAAGAAAAACCAGAGATAGCCTGGAGGTGGGCAAAGAACATCCTTAGACGTGGTATTGTACTCTGACTTATTGACATAAAATTCTAATGTTAATATTTCAATCAAATAAATATGTGTGTAATAGATCAAAGACATGAATTCAACACAATTCCTCATTATGCCATGTATATATAAGAAACTATTTTATTTTCACTTAAAAATTTTCTGATTCTTCTATCCTCTTAGATCTTCCCCCCCCCAGGAGTTTTGGCATTATGATATTTGGAGTGAAAAGATAGAACTGAGTTTTAGTCCCAGCTCTACCAGTGACCAGTTCTGTACTTATGGATATATATATATATATATATATATATATATATATATATATAATCATATTCTTAAGGGAAGAGTCCTGGATTTAGTGATTTCTCTATGGTCCCTCCCAATTCATAACTTTTGAGTCCATGATTTTGTAAAATATCAACTCTAATAAGTTGTACAATGAGTGTTTAATGTTAAATGATGCCTAATTTTCTAATTTTCCAAATATGTTATCATCTTTGCATTTTCATTCACTTTCATCTAAATTGAGCTGATCGATTGTGAGCTAATTTGTAAGTACTTGAACATTTTCTTTACTTATATGTAGTAGACATTTAATAGCTTTAGTTGAATTGAGTCAACTCTATGAATTATTAAAAAGAAGTTTAAACTGGTAAGAGATTAATATTTAAAGCATCTTTATCTTTGAAATATTTAATATTTAGAAGTTTAATCTTTATATAATTGCCAAATGCATTAGGTCTTCTGTTAGTTCTTTTTAGTATATTTAAAGAATGTTGATAAAATGTTTAATGACTATTATTTCTGTCAAAGAAATTTCAGAATGTCTAGTTGGGAAGAGAGATCAGAAAGTATCCATTCAAACCTGTGCCTATACAGGATCCCCTTTAAATATCAAAGTTATTAGATAGTAAAATTTTGTTCAAAGACCTCTAGTAGAGAAGGCATGTACCACCTCCTAAAACAGATTATCCTGATTTTTTTTTTCAGAATTTAAATTGTTTGAATATTTTTGCTAATATAGAATAAAAACATATGTCATTAAAACTTTCAAACCATTTTTCCTAGTTCTGTCTTCTGGAATCAAGCATTATAATTTTTCCTCCATATTATAGATCTTCAAATACTTGTAATAAGTTGTGTTCTTTTTGTCATTTTTTCCCAAAGAAAAAAATTCCATGTTATTCAATAAATACTCATTTGGCAAATGCAAGACATTGGCAATCCCAGTTATGCTTCCCTGGCCACTTTCCTTATTATCTATATGCTTCATATAATGTGACTTCCAGAACTTGTTACAAAAATCTCCTTGTGCTCTAAATAGGACAAATCACACTGGGACTATCATCTTCACAGTTCTACATATTATGTATTACAATTTTTTTTTTTTTGGTGGGAGGAGGCGATGAGGTTGTGCGATGTTTCATAAGTTACTCATATCACATTATAAGCTCCTTGAGGACAGGGACTTTTTTTTCTTTGAATTCCTATTGTTTAACATATTTCCTCGTACTTAAGATTTGAACTTAATAAGAACAATAAAAACTTAAATTTGAAGTGAAGATTTATAGTATTATCCATCCTTTCTCAGTTTGTGTCATCTGTTAATTTGAATAGATTCTTTTATGCCTCCATAGAAATCACTAATATTATTAAAGAGCACAGCTATCTCCTTCTGAGTAATCACCATACCATTCACTTCTCTGGTCTGGTACAGGGTGTGGAACCTGTGGCCTCAGGCCCACATGTGGCCCTCTACGTCTTCAATTGTAGCCCTTTGACTGAATCCAAACTTCACAGAACAAATCTGAGTTGTTCCCTACCCCTGCCTTTTCATTTAATCAGTTTGAAATCCTGCAAAATTACTATCATCTACCCACATCTCTCCTTTTTATCCACAAGAAACTCTGAGGATTGTAAAATCATCTCTATGAACTATCAATATTAATAATATGTTATTAATAAATCATTGTTATTATTGTCATTAATAAATTTCCTCGATCTACTAGCCCAAGTATCTTTTTTAAGGGAGGTTAGCTTAGCGTAACCACTTTTTTTGAGGTGGGGGGAAGGCAAACCCCAAAGCAATTGGGGTTAAGTGATTTGTCCAATGTCCCACAATTAGTTATGTGTCAAGTGTCTGAGGCTGAATTTGAACTCAGGTTCTCCTGACTTCAGGATTGGTACTCTATTCACTGTACCACATAGCTGCCCCAACCACTTTTTTTTTTAACTTTTGTTTATTTTTAGTTTACATCATTCATTTTCATGAGATTTTGATTTACATATTTTCTCCCTTTTTTTCCCCTACCCACTACCCCAAAACAGCGATCCCACTGTATCCCCTCCCCTAATCTGCTCTCTCCTATCTCCTCCTCCATCACCCCTCTGACTTTCCGGTAGGGCAATATGGATCTCCCTACCCCAGTACCTGTGTATTTCCCTCCTTCCTATTCCACACTCCCACTTGTTCTATTCTCTACATTGTCCCTGTTCCTTTATAAAGGTGTGTGCTTCTAACAATCCTCCATACCCAACATGCCCTCCCCTCCATTCTTCCCCCTCTCATCCCCATCCCCCTACTCTCCTGTAGGCCAAGATATCCAATTTAGAGTGTGTCATTCCTTCCCTAAGCCAACTTCAATGAGAGTAGGGTTGACCCATTCCCTTTTGCCTTCCTGTTCTTCCCCTCCATTGTAACAATCATCCCTTGCCTTTTCTATATGAGACGATTAACCCAGTTCTATCTCTCCCTGTCTCCTCTCATAGTATTCCTCTCCCACCTCTCAATTTCACCTTTTAAAATATTATCCCATCCTTTTCAATTGATTCTGTGCCCTCTGTCTATGTACACATATATATACACAGTCACATATGTAATCATATGCATATATACCCTTCTATATAAACATATGTATATGTATACATATATACACATTTATATTCCCTTCAACTATCCTCATACTGAGAAAAGTTTCATAAGTTATAATTATCATTTTTCCATGTTGGCATGTAAATAGTTCAACTTTGATAAGTTCCTTATGAATTCTTTTCCATGTTCACCTTCTCACTCTTCTTGTATTTGAATGTCAGATTTTCTATTCAGTTCTGGTTTTTTCATCAAGAATACTTCAAAGTTTTTCCAGCAATAATGCTTGAAAGTCCTCCACCTCATTGAATGACCATATTTTCCCCTGGAACATTATACTCAATTTTGCTGGGTAGGTGATTCTTAGTTTTAAACGTAGCATCTCTGGAATATCATATCCCAGGCCCTTCGATCCTAATGTAGAAGCTCCTAGATCCTGGGTGACATTTTTTTTTAATGAAGACATGATGCCTCTGTGTGATCACTATTTTGTTTACTAAGTTTTCATTGACCATTACTTTAATGTAATATATTCTAGAATTTTTGCTAGGAAATGATGACAAGGCTCTACAAATTTTAGATTCCATTTTCTTAACTTTAAAAAAAAATCAACATAATATCATGCCCTTTCTAGTCTTATACATCTATCACCCTGACTTTTCATAGATTAATGACTGGACCTCAGCATCTTTCAGTACCCTGGTATTGTTTTGTACTGATGACTTTAACTCTTAATGAGTAGACATGTATTCTGCTCTTGTTTTCATATATGTATCTACATGGAGAGATATTTGATATACATGTAATACATTATATATATATACTTCTATCTATAAGTATTTATCTATCTATAATTAAATATAAATATATCATTTGTCTATATCTCTCTCTCTGTATGTATATGTCTATATGTCTTATCAAATCCCTAAGAGCTATTTTTGTTCAATCCTTTCAGAATCTAAGATCATTCTTATTATCAGAAGAAGCATATATAAACCAAGAACTGAATAGCTGTACATTCTCTCAATCATTTTTTGTCATTGATCTATTTACCCATAACAGAATCTTTACCCCCTTTTTATCCTCCTTTCCCCCTTAATATAGATAAATTTAAATGTAAGTGTTTTTTCTATTGCCCTAAGCAGTTTTAACTAGTCTCAGCTAATTCAGGACTTGAGTGCTTATGTTCCTGTTTTTATAGGACTGCATACACCACATATTAGTATTCAGCCTTGGTTATCTGCTCTTGTTCCTTTTTCTGTAGATATCTTCTCAACTTCTAAATTGGTTGATTAGTTCACTGTGCAGAAACATTATTCTCTTTAGACAATATTGTTTTGTTTCTTGTCAGATCAGGCTTTTTGGGTTTATGTGTTGGTTTCTCTCTCATCTGTCTTTTTAAAAAATCTTATTTTGAGTGTTTCTTAGAATTCCTAACACTACCTCTATATAATTTAGTCTTTGGGATTCTTTTCTCAGAACCCTCTGAAATCTTAGAGAGATAATTTCTCCAAATCAAGATAATTAATCCTCCTTTACTATGAGACACTTTAAGATTGAATATTCAGTTATGCCTGTTAATAATTATTTCTATCTCAGGCATAAACTCTTCCTGACTAGTAAAAAAAAAAAAAAAGTCTAGTGTAAAAGTTCCTAAGGTTGTTTTACTCACTTTTTGGAGGATAAAATTATCATTAAGGCAAGACAAGAAATTGTTAGATAATTCAAGAGATGTAATTGAAGTTTTCCATTAGGATTAGATCAGGATTTTGTGCTATGTTTCTGATATGTTTTCCAAAGACTTCTCCCATCACCCATTTCTATCTAGGAAGTCTTTCACAGTGGTAAATAATATTGGCTGTCTCTCTGTTGATCTTAAACAATATGTTTCTCGCCAAATTTTTCCCCTTGGTTCTTATATTTATTTATGTGAGTATAACTACTTAGTTTACAGATACAATGTTTCTTTGCCTCCACTTTTGCTTTTTAATTATATTGTTCTTTTGATTAAGGTAAAACCTTCCAGAGGTTTGTACCAGTTTTGGGTCCTATCTCACAAAAAGTCACAAATGTATGCTTCTTTTAAGATCTCTCTCATTTGTCGTTGCCCATAGTTTTAAAATTTGGCTAGACATCTGATATCATCATTTTATTACTGGCTCTTTTTTGAATTTTGTTTTTCTTTCAATGAATGACTTTATAAATTAAAATACAGCTTTTTTCTATAATGTTTAACTTTGTGAGCTGATGTGATCAATTTTCTCACTCCATCTTCCTCTTCAATTTAAAGCCTTTGGATAAGATATATAAGATTCCCACACACACACATTCTAAATATCCTCAGTTTGATACACTCCATCTCTGGCCAGGAGTCTGTCATTCCTGTATTTTAGGTTCTTATTCAGAAATCCAAATCTCATCTTCAGTCACTGGATAGTCACTTTCCAAATCTACCTTTCTTTTTTTAAAATCTATTTTCTTCAATTATGAAGGCTACAAGTGACGATACACCACTTACTCTCCTGATATTTCTAGTTCCTGCTAAATATTTTGTAAGCCTTAAGAATGCCTTATAGATACATTCTGGTAGTAGAATTTGTGCCCAACTGAACTGCCAGAAGGTAGTAACAGTCATTCAATTTGACATATAATAGGACTTATGTCTCGTCTTGGAAACATGTCCTCAAATAACAGCATTCCTCTCATTTGTTATCAACACAAATAAAAGCTTTTCCAGACTCCTTCACAGGGATATTCAACTACTACTACTCATTAAATACTTCACTACTACTATTCTATAGATAAATTCAGCTAAAAAGATAAAAAAGTACCAACTTTCATTATTGAAATACTCAAGCAAAACATGGAAACTACAAGATCAAACATGGAAAACTACATGTTAATACATCTTGCTATAGACAGAAAAGGACTGACTATACTACTGGGTGTCCCCAAGTCATCCTAAAATGTTATAATGTCTCATGATTATCAGAGTTAAAAACAAAACAAAACAAAGCAATACATGGCAACCTCAAAGGCTTGCAGTTATTGTTCACCTTGAATCCTGAGATTGCTCCTAGTGTTAAAAATCCATGGCCTGATATGGGTTATTTAGGAACAGGCTTACTTGAGGCAAGTCATGCCCATGCTGCAATATTACAACCAGTTGATAAGGTAAGAGGTCAGATAGAGAACGGGAAGGTCCATGGAACAGAAAGCAGTCACAATTTTCAAAAGCAACAATTTGAGCGATGAGGGTGCATTAGAAAAATGCTTCAATTTTACCTGTGTTCTCTTCATTTTAGTGATATCAGACAAGTGATTTAATCTTTCTAGACCTCCATTTCTTCACCTGAAAATGGGAATGCTGGACTAGAGGATGTCTAAGTGTCTTTCCTAAATCTAAAGATAAAGACTATATTTACTCTATGAGCTTACCCTGGCAGGAAATGTAGGTTAGATGAATTAATAATATGGATAGGCTATTACTATTTAAAAATATGATTACATATTGATCGACATGGTACTAGTGAATTATATTGATTTTATCTTAAGGGATTAATAAGTATTTTTAAGAAAAAAAATTAAAATTTGATTATATTCTTTGCAAGAATATAGATACCTGTGTGACTGTTGCTTATAGTCATTGCAATCTGTGAAAGGTCTATAGAAGCTAGCATGGAAATTGGGATAGAAAATATGGCTAGACATAAAAGCTATTTGCTGAGGTCACACCCAGACCAAATATCAGGCCAACAAGGAAGGGAATTTTTTTAAGGTCTTGCATCACTAGATCTTCAATTCACAAACTAGGAAGAAGTGTGGTACTAAACCATGATCATACGATCAGATCCATTAGTAGTAATTTCCCTGCCTGGGGCAAATTCATTAATCAGCTCAAAGAAGCAGGCATGAAATCTCAAGGACACAAAGATATATAAAGTCTGACACTCCAGCATAACACCTCTTGGGTGGGTTGGAGAAAGAGACCCCTATTATTAGTAAATACAATTGAATACTCTATATAACATAGGGGAAAAGTACAGAGGCATGGAGATTCCTGTTAACTTAGAATATTATTCTCACTTGATATTTTAGAAATAGGTAATAGTTGAAGATTTATGGAGCAAAGAAGTGACACAATGAATCTGATATTTTAAAATAACAACTTTAGAGTCTAGAAGGAAATAAAATAGCAGTACACTGCTATTTCCAAAAATGTATTGTCCAATTAGAACTGTGCTTTGGATTCTGGGAAAATTCCCCACTCCCACTCCAATACCCTCAACAGTAACTCTCAAGAAAAGATAGCCTCATAATACTTCACTCTCCACAGTATAGTTATCATGCAAGGACGTACACTCTCAAATAGATTGAATATGCTCATTATATCATGATGCCATTCTAATTGTGTGGAAAAGATGACCCATTTGTAGTGAGGGAAGCCAGAATTAAACCTGTAAACAATCTAAGTTGAGTTAAGGACCAAATGATTAGGAAAGATAATGAATTTTAAAAGCATTTCTCAACTTCTGTAGCAAGAATAATTTAGAATGAATTTACAGTATACGCTCTGTTTCTACTGAAGTAAGAGTAATTCTCATGACAAGAAGATAAATTTGATAAAAGTCAAATCTGTTGGAAATGCAGTATAATACTCTCACTGAGCACTCCTATAGTCCATTAGGTTTAAATATTGAACAAATCTTAGATTTTAATATCAACACCAGTTCAGTACATAGTCATTTTAACTGATTATATCATACATTACATTTAAAATGCTTTTCATTTGGCTGTAATTGGCTTATTTAAACATAGATGAACATGAACAGGGCAGTAAGCTCATTCTGAATTAGCTGATGATATTGTTATTAGTTCTTATCATAAGCTTTGGATACAATTGACTCTAACTTTTTTAAGCCTCCACATACAGGACATAAAGTCTTCTACTCATGCTAACAATTTAATCAAGCGCTTAGCTTTAACTTTTATCTAAGAGCCAAGAAATCTGGGAATGAGATGGCAGCTGATTTTCATTTATGGGACCATTAAACCATGAAAGGTATTGTAAGCAAATGGACCTCCTGTCAGATTCCAAGTCAAAAGAAATTCTTAATGACAATTTCAGAGACAGCGAGATGCTAAGTAGGATTTGAGGATTTTGATTTGCAGATTGGACACCACAGGGAGCTAGGGTTTCTTTGCATAATCTTGACATTTCCCTTTTACAAGAAATTCAATCCTTTTTATTTAATCTTGATGAGTAAATTGCTGAGAATAGAGACAGCATGTTGGTGCCATGACATTATTTAGAGTCATAATAATATTGACAGTAGATCTGCTGTTTCTAAAATGAATCTCCTATGTGATATGTTAACCCATTACTAGTATTGACATCTGAGATGATGGAAGACAAATTGTAGGTTTCAGAAGACAGTGGCAAGAAATACTCAAGTGAGAATCTTACTTAAAAGATGGACTTAATTTTTAAATAGTCTTAACTATTAATGGGTAATTTTGATAAATATGTTCTTCATAACTGAAATATAGTGATATAGTGAAATGAGTACTGGACTCCAAATCAGAAAAAATAGGCTTTTGTCTGCTGCTATCTGAGCAATCCTAACAGACAAGCTATGCAGTCTCCCTGACCCTGTTTTCTCATCCATGAAAGGAGGTAAATAATATTTATACTATTTACTATCTATGGCAACTTATGCAAAAAATAAGTGGCTTATAAACTTGAGTCCAAAATATAAGGTATTTTTATTACAAAAATCGTCATATCGCATTGGGTAAAGTGCTGGACTTTGAATAAGAAACACACAGGTTCCACTCTATCTTGTGACTACTACTAACTTTTGGACCATGTGGTCATAGATATAGGAGGGGAATGAGACCTCAGAGGCTTTGATCTAACCCCCTTATTTCACAGATGAAGAAACTGAGATTCAGAGAGGATAAGTGATATGCCTAGAATTATACAGTTAGTGTCAGTGGTGGGGTTCCAAGGTTATAGTAACCATGACCCCATACTGCCTCACTCAAATTATTTACCATCTGTAAGTCACAGTTGACCCACTAAGATTATTTGTTACAGATGGGCTGCAATCAGTATCAATGGAGAGTATCATCATATGAAGAAAATCAAAGGTTTTTCATATATGAATGTATCACGTACCTTAAGGGTTGTTGTGAGGAAAGCACTTTGTAAAGAGTTAGAGCCATGTGAATTGTTATTATGAGCTATTAATCTTTTTTATTACTTTTTCTTTGCTAGACAAGGTCATTTTTGCTAGTTCATAAATATCCAGAACTGAAAGGCAGTCTATCAATTCAACTTTTCCATTAGGGAATGAACACAGTTATACCAGGGAATAAAATGAACACTAATGTTCTTCTAGATAGATAGTTTTTTAAAAATGTCTTTTGATATGGTCTGTGCTTATGATCTGAACCCTGATTTTATTTCATCCATATGCCACACTTAATGTCAATTATGTTGTTATAAATTTTATTGCCATCTTTATTGGCTCATGCAACTCAAAATTCAGGGTCATCATAGGAAACTTTACATTAGTGGATCAAGTTATCTTTTTTACAAGTCACCTGTTTAGACATTTTATTTTGGTTGCAAAAGAGTAATTAATTTTACAGAGTCCCTCTGGGCTAATAATATTAATAAATTATGGATTCAGTTACCAAAATTATAATCCTGGTAGTTTACGTATTTCATTTTTAGATTTCTCATCTGCACTAGGCACCTCAGATATTGTAGTAAATTCTCCACCCATATTGTATAGCAAACCAAGCATTCGTGATGACCTCTTTTGGATTTAATAATCCTTATTAAATTCTCATGTGCCTTGTACACACACTTAAGCATAAATGATGAACAAATACTTGCTGGGCAGAAACTCAGAATTTTATTACAACTTGTTTTTCTCCAGTTATGGCAATGTCTCAGGTGAGCAAGGCTTGTTTGATCCTACTCAGATCAGTACCAGAACTGCTTGACCACAGATAAAGTGGATTGTCAGTCAAAAGTGATTGTCTTCCCTAGTATTTCTATTCAGATTTGTTTTCTAACTGTTGGATATGGCATTGGAACGTACCTGGAATCAGATGACCCATAGAATGTTGATTTTATATACATACACACACACACACAGACATATATATATATATGCAGATATACATGGTCCACACATATGTAGCAAGCAGGGATACATTATAATTTGCATTATTCTAGGGAACTAATGGATGAATTAGATCATGGATACATTAGATCTATAGAAAGAAAAAGAGAAAGAAGAAGGGAAAGAAGGGAAGTTTTGTTATGGATATCTGTTGTTTTTACTTTACATAAATTTCCCAATATGCCATCCCATCTCTTTTCCATTTCCCAGAAAACCATTTCATATGTGTATGGGATAGCCTTCTCTTATCTTTCTATGTCTTCATTTTCAGCTAAGGACAGGTATGCATGCTAGAAGAAACAGCAGTAGTCCCAGCATTAGTAACTTCTATAGCAGCAGCAGTAGTTACCTCAGCAGCAACAGGAGCAGCAGCAAGAAAATAACTGATCGAATATCAGGGCATGAGGAGATGATTATTGCTGTTTGCCCTGCGGGAGTGAGGGAACTGGTGTTTCCAAGATGAAGATTCTTTGCCCTTAATTCTTATGGCTGCTACTTCATTCCATTTCTTAGTGTCTTTGGTTGAGCAAACTGCTGCATTCACTTTGTTCCTTCAACTTAATCTCTGTTTATAAGAGGTTTTGAAAGTTGGTAAGGACTGGAGAAAATATCTAGTCCTTCAACTTATTTATCCCCTGCCCTGGAATTCCTTCTTTTTCACTTAAAAATAATTCTTTTTCATATGGGATGGATCTTTTGGAGGGAGAAACAATAAGGATGAGAAGGGACGTTTGGGGGGCATAAAGACAAAAATATAAGTAAAAATATTTTAATTCTCCTTAGCATTCTTACTGCTATCAAAGGAAAGAATGGATACAAGTACTTCATTTTCATCATCATAATCACCACCAAAGCATGAAACTGCAAATAAATGAATATTTTAAAACTCAGTTTTTGTCAAGAAACTAGTTAATTTCCATTTTGATGGAAATGATGATTTTTGTCCATTTCAATTACTTGTGCTCTGTCTCTAAATTTGAAATTTATTTCTAAGAACTGCAATAGTATCTCCATTCAAAATAAAACATTTCCAGCACACTATAAAGATACAGGTAGGTAAAGAACAATTGCCTTATTCCTACTATTTTTTCTACTGCATTTATCAAATCTACATTGAGTTGTGATATTATATCAGGCAAGCATTTAAATATGTTTCAAAGATTTTGAAACTTAAATATTTTGCAATCATATATTTTCACAGGAAAGTTTGGTGGTTCATTGGATAGAGTATCAAGCATGGTGGCAGAAAGATCTGGCTTTCAATCTGGTCAAAGACACTAAAATCACACAGTCATATAATATTGAACATTTTTCTTAAGCACTATCTGCCTCAGTTTTCTCACCTATAAAATGGAAATAATAATAACACCTTCCACCCAGAATTTTTGTACCCTCATTTGAAATAATAATTGTAAATAATAATATTTACAATTCCTGGCACATAGTAAGTGCTCTTAATATGATATGAACAATACTCTTGTGGGAGTATCTCTTCTTCAGAGATAATGACTGAGTAGTTGAAAAGTAGGCTGTGTTAATAACATAGCTTATAAACACTGAATGATAAGTGAAATTAGAAAGAGGTGGCTACTCACAGGTTTTTTACAGTCACAAAAAAAAACTGGGTGAGTTTATTATGTCTACCAAAGTAGTACAAAATATTTTTGGGGGGCAGACACTTAGTTACTTGACTTTTCAGTGGTCACAACGAGTATAAGCTAAAACAAAAATAAAGATGCATGAATTGGTGAATTGATAGCTACTAAAGAGGATGAAACCAGCCATACAAAAGGATGACTTTCCAAGATATTTTAAAGGAGATCCAAAAACAATGATAAAATGCAGATGGTCATTTTATCCTAAAACAACGCATATTGAACTACATGTTTACTTTCTCGTTTCGGTAAAACATTGACGTGAATGTAGACTTAAAATATATAGCTTAAGGAAATTTTTCATGAAAATAAGATAACTGACAGACTTTTACAAACAATTTTCTAAAGCAGATGGCACCTTCATAATCATACAATTGACTGAAAAATGCAAAACCCAAAAATGTCTATGTTTATTTTAGTTGACAAAAATTTGAATCCATAAGGCAAATACAATCATAAAACCTTTCATCTAATGATGACTCTCTCGTGCTTATATTCAAACAGCACAATATTCCTTGATAAGTGCAACCACAGAGATAATTCTGTTTAATCATCCTAGGATGATTAATGTTAATCAAAGCATTTTAAAATATGTATAATTACCAACAGTGTTTGCCAGTCAAGAACAATACTATGTAAAAAATCAAAATGGAAGAGGTTTTTCTATAAATAGTGAAGTCCTCTACATGATTATGTTACTAAGCACATCAAATCCATGGGCAGTACAGGGCTGCACTAGCAAGACAAAAAGGTTAATCTAATAATTCATTAAAGAAAACACAAAATAGATTTTCAAAAGTCTATTGCTCAAATAAATATATGCGGGGGGATTTCAACACTATTGAAATAGTACATTAGTACATAAATCTAGGACATCTACCACAGATAGATAATGTGTTCAGTCCTGGACTGAATAAGAGGAAGAATGGGGGACATTTATTTGAAAAAATTGCATTATAGTTTTAGGAATTCTAAATTGTTTCCTGGTATACACAAACATACACACAATTTTAACATATACAGTATTTTGATGATGCTATGTGGGTACAATTCTTGGAACATGATAATCTCTAAAAATTAAAAAAAAACAAAAAACAAAAACAACCAGACTTGCAGGTGATCTAAATGGCTATAAATAAATTCATTCTGACATAGTTGATTGCATTGGTTTCCTACCAACAAGAAATGAAATATATTATTTGGGAAATTTATGAGGAGGAAAATAGGTTAGCTGGACTAGATGCATGGCACAAATGATGGATAAGAGGTGGTTACATGTATGTATATATGTATGTATATGCACATATATCTGTATCCATATATATTATACTGATTGTTATAAATTTTTTTAAAAAGAGGATACTTTTAGCTCATGTGATCAATATGATGGACAGGAAGACATTTTCTCTGTCACTATGACCTCTTATACCTCTGAAAAATTAAAATTATCTACCAGAGATAAATGAACTTCAGCTGTCTTAAAGGTATAGGTACCTGGAATTCAAAAAAGGTGAAAATAAAAGAAAAAAATCAAAGAACTAACCCTACCCTAAGCTCATTTAACATACCCTTCCCCATCAACCATCATGTAAAAATGGCAAGGATGCACTAGTTGACCCAAGGACCTGACTCATGGACTTTCAACAAAATCCATCTCCACATCTCAGTTCAACATATTTCTTTCTAGTGCCTTGAAGATTCAGGCCCCAAGCTGCAGAAACTTGCAAGAGTCATGATAGTCAATACTGTGGCAGCGGTGTTTTGTACTATAAAACATCTCTGCAGGAGAAGAGAGAAAGAGAGAAAAGGGGGCAAGATATGTGTCTAGGTTTGAAATAATCTCAATTCTATACCCCATATCTGATACTCCCAGAGCCTTAGAGACCCAAACTACAGAAATAAACCCTGTAGGATCAGCAAAATAGATCTGCAAATTGCTGATGACAGACCAGAAAACTGAGGAACAGATGCAAGAGAGGACACCAGAACAAGATATTAATTGCAGGCAAGGCTATGCAGCACTCTTTTTTTTCTCTTAATGGCATTTTTTCCAATTACATATAAAGATAGTTTTCAACATTCATTTTTGTAAGATTTTGAGTTCTACATTTTCTTCCTCCCTCCTTTCTCTCACCCCTCCTCAAGACAGCAAGCAATCTGATATAGGTTACACATGTACAATCATTCCAAACATATTTCCACATTAATCATGTTGTCAAAGAAGAATCAGAACAAAAGGGAAAACCATGAGAATGAAAAAGACCAAAAAAGTGAAAGCAGTATGCTTCATTCTACGTTCAGACTCCATAGTTCTTTCTCTGGATGTGGATGGCATTTTCTATCATGAGTATTTTGGATCATTGCACAATACTGCTGTTAACATGTACAATGCTCTCCTGGTTCTGCTTACTTCACTCAGCATCAGTTCATGTAAATCTTTCTAGTTGTTTTTTTCTGAAATATTCCTGCTCAGCATTTCTTAGAGCACAAAAGCATTCCATCACATTAAAATACCATAATTTGTCCATCCATCCCCCAATTGATGAGCATCCTCTCAGTTTCAAATTCTTGGCCACAACAAAAAGAACTGCTATAAATATTTTTGTACATGTGGATCTTTTCCCCTTTTTTTTATATTCTCTTTGGGACACAGAACTAGTAGTGGTATTACTTCATCAAAGGGCATGCACAATTTTATAGCCTTTTGGGCATAGTTCCAAACTGCTCTGCAAAATAGTTGAATATATTCACAACTCCACCAACAATCATGCAGTATTCTTTTAAGTCTGAATGGAAGTACTCAGCATCCAGGTGAAACCGTTTCTGTCTCTCTAAAAGTCAATTGAGACAGAGGGGTAAACTGGTGAATTGTAAATTTCTCAGGAAAGGAGGAGGTTGAAATGCTTTAATATCCAGGCCCTAGGTGAACTAATTATCAGAGAGGACAGAAACAGAAAATGAATAATAGGGGTGAAAAAGAAAGAACTTGTCTATGATCTCAGAAAGAAGAAAACTCAAAGACCTTGAACATAAGCCAATGTAGCAACAGAGAAAATAACATCAGAAGAAACAGTTATCTTCAGATGGAGTACACGAGTTTAGGAATTTATTACAAATACTGAAAAACAAGGGAAAAAGATCCAACACTTGATAAAGCATAGGACCCATTGGACTTTGAAGAGAGAATGAAACCATAATAGTTCCTGAATGATTTAAAAGAGAAATGAGAATTATGAGAGCAGGATTTATAAACTGTAAGGCAAAAATAATTTAAAGAATTGGAAAAAATTCCACAAAATATAATTATGGGACAACAACACTAATCAAAGAAACAAAACAAATAAAAATAAATTAGAAAGACAAAAGCACAAAAATGAAAGACAGTCTAGAAAAAATGAAGTTAGAAAACACTAAAAGAATATGCTTACTATCTAAACAAAATATACTTATCTGAAAGCCAAGATGCATAGAAACTTCCTAAAGACCATAAATCTCTCAGAAAAACAAAGAGAGACAAAACACCAGAATGTCATTATTCAAGAAATAATATGAGAGCTACCCAATACTTCTGAACACACACACACACACACAGAAAGCACAATTTGGAAGAATTGATAGATCGTAGATATGGAGAAAAAAAAAAACAATAACAACAGCAACAACAGAGCTACTCACTCCAAGACACTCAACGGTTAAATTTAACAATTCAATTCAGAAACATTATAAAAAGAACCAGATCTTAAGAACATACTTGCTTCTCAAAAATTCAGTCAATTGAAATCTTATTAGATCCTATGCCTTGGGATGAAAAGAAAGAGTGAATGAAAGATGTAGCCAAGGCCAGCAACAGCAACAAAATGACAGCAGAGCATCAAGAAAGAGACTTATTTCTAAATGAAAAAGGAAATTTATAAATTATCTTTCTGTTTATAAAACAATTAGAAAAGATAGATGTGAATTTATCATTTGTAATTTCTTAACTTTTAAGGTAAATTTGAAATTGTGCTTTTTCTCCAGTATAAAATGTGATTTTTATGAAATCAAAACTTAGTTCTACTTATCAGTAGCTCCACTTATTGATAATGTTGTTGTTGTTGTTGTTGTTTTTACTGCTGTTTTTGTTTGTCCTTCTTTCTCAAAGAGGACCACGACATCAGGAAGTAGATGTCCTGACTTGCAAGTGAACTGCATTTAAGTAAGGGATAGCTGTGCAAAGTAACAAGTAGCATTCTCTCTTCTGGAGTCATCTGGGTACAGTGGCTAGACATAAATCAGAATGACTGAAGATAGCCCTGGATGCAATGGGAAGCCTTGGCCTTTTTTCATCTAGAGTCTTTCCCAGGTCTCAGTCTGCCTGAGGCAACACCCATTCAGTGATCAAGGCTAGGTAAAATTGAGATTAAAATGCCCTCTTTTACCTAGTCAATAAATGAATGAATGAATGAATGAATAACTAACTAAATAAATAAAAATCCATCTGGCAGAGGAAGGCCATCAGGGTTACTGGCCAAAACTGAAACAATTTCTACCTATACTCACTCTGAGTCATCAGCATCCAAACAATGACTAAGTAGGTTTGGGATGGGACCTATTTTTGGCCAATCAATGACAGCCAGAGTGATTTGGGGTTAAGGCATGGTCCATAAAAAGAAATCTAACACATAAACCCCAAGATATCTTGTTAGATTTCAGCGATCAAAATTTATATTCCTTTGGGCGGAGTGCTCACAGGCAAGGCTATGACTCCCTATGTGAATATGGGAAGGGGAGGGAATTGAGAAAGGAAGGAGGAAAGAAAGAATGAAAGAAGGTTCTGGGAGGAACTGTTCACTGTGCCCTCCATTTAGAGGGAAGGGCCCTAGGGGAAAGGGTTCTCATGAAGTATGAGCTACAGGTGTAAAGTAATTTTCTAGGATGAAGAGGTTCCTTCCTGGAGCAGGATGAGAAGGCTGGAGAAGTGCAACCAAGTGGGAAATGAAGAGGAAAAAATAGGTAATATATGTATGCCAGTTTAAAATGGGTAAATTTCTTTCATGTACATCATTTGATCTCACAAAAACAAATTTTTAGTGAACTTATTAGAAATTATTCTAAATTATTTATTTATGGCTCATGAATTATTATAAATAGCACTTTTTTTCTGTTTTGGTCAGAAACCTTGAGGTTCTTCCTCTCCCAGATTTGTTTTTATTAGGTAAAAGAGATCATTCTCTCCTTCAATGTTTACCTAGCCTTCATCATTGAATGGGTGCTGCCTCAGACAGACTGAGACCTGGGAAAGACCTTAGCTAAAAAAAGCCAAGACCTCCCATTGAATCCAGGGCTATCTTCAGTCATCCTGATCTGTATCTATCCACTTGACACAGGTGGCTCCAGAGGAGAGAGTGAGGCTTGTGACTTTGCACAGCTCTCCCTTTCTTAAATGCAATGCACTTGCAAATTAGGACATTTACTTCCTGAGGTCATGGACCTTTTCAAGAATGAATAATTAACAACTTGTGAGTAACAATAGCTGCCCCACTAGGGACCCAACTGGCTAGTTCCAGTTGGACAATGTAAAGCAGTATTGGTAACATATGCCGACAACCACCACAACAAAAAACTAGCTTATTTGATGTGCAAAATGATGATAATTTGTCTGATGATTTTCCCCTTATATGTTTTACCTTGACATTAATACATACCTGGTATATACTAAAGAACTTTTGCTAGTCAAATAATTTCCTTTAAAAAAAAAAACTATTTCTGTTTATGCATTTTGGTGACAGAATGATTTTTTTTGTAATACACATGTGTAACTACTTATAGATTTGGAAAAATTTGGAGAAAAACAGTTATGTGAATAAATTTTGGATGAAGATTTAGAATAGTTAAGTTTTCAGTTTAGGATTTCCATAACTTTGGACAACACTGTGGGCCTCTGTTTTCTCATCTGCAAAATTTTGGAATTATGATACATGGTATCTTCTAAGAAGGAAGTGTTCCAATTTTTAGATATTTAAATATCAATTGCATGATCAACATGCCTCCTGAGGAGAGAGAGATTCAGTCTCCCTGGGAGAACTTATTTGGAATGATTGCAGGTAATGATGTTCAGGACTAAATTTAAGTACTTTCATAATGCTTCTATCTACATAATATGAAATACTTAACTGAAAAATTAAAATATTCAGTTGTTTCCAATTGCATAGATATTTTGAATCATGTAAATATATGTTACCTTGACTTTTATCTTTTCTGTGAACCATTACCTGTTATTTCATCCTTTTCTTCAATTCTCCTCATCAAAACTTTAAGTTCAACAGAAATCTTGGATTTGGTTTATTCCACAGAACCTCAAGTTTAAGTGTTACTAAATATTGAATTCAAGATAATAACAGAATTCTATATTTTTATTTGAGCAATACGCTTGGCAAAATGAATGTTAAAATGATTTGAAAGTACTTGGGAAAAATTTTTTGCAGAGCTAGTCTTTAGTTATTCACTTGGGGAAAAACATAATTAGCTTTGGGGAAAATTTATAGATAAAACACACAAACACAAAAATATAGATTCATGTGGCTCCTTTATACTTTTTTTAATTATGGATAGTACATTTCTCAGCTTACCATCTTGGAAAAGATAATGGAGTATAAGTCTTTGGCCATTCAACAAATAGGTATTGTTGAGGATCATCTTAAGGATGAATTTGAGGATCAACTTTGAGGATCAGGTTATGAATAGCTATGTAAATTGAGCTTTATAGAACAAAAATAATTAGCTTGAGCTTAAATAAAAGTGAATTTTGGGAATGTATGATCAATGTAAAAGTATTTCAAATTGAAGCCAATGTGCGGTTGCTAATACAAGGTACTGAAATCTTTTCCATGAGAAGAAAAAACAAGAAGAAAACAATAAATGTTGGGAAGAATAATTGATATAATGTGTCAATAAAAATTTTGGTATACTGACTAGCTTTTAAGAATTTTAATCATGCAATCTCATTTTGGAGAAGATACTTTTATTTCCCTTTATTTTAAATAAATAAATTTATTTATTTTCTTACTTACATCATTCATTTCCACAACATTTTGAGTTGCAAATTTTCTCCCCATCATTCCCCTACCCAACACCTCAGGACAGCCATCCCACTGTATAACCCTTCCCCTAATCTGCTCTCTCCTATGCCCTCCCCCTCGCCCCTCTGACTTTCTGGTAGAATAGGATGGTTATCACTATCCCAGTGCCTGTATATCTTAATCCCCAGTTGGATGTAGGTAATAATAATAATAATAATAATAATTATTATTATTATTATTGTTATTATTATTATATATACACCTATATATTTTTAACATTTGATTGTAGAACTTTAAATTCTAGATTCTTTCCCTTCCTCCCTCGTTACCTACCCCCACTGGAAGGACAAGCAATTCAATATAGTCTTTAAACGTGTAATTATACAGAACATCTCCACAGTGTGCATATTGTGAGAGACTGATTATGTGTCCCTCCTTCCTCTCCTGCCCCCCCCTTGGTCTATTCTCTACACTGTCCCTTTACAGAAGTGTGTGCTTCCAGCAACCTCCCCCCCCACCCTGCCCTCCCCTCTGTCATCCCGTCTCTCATTCCCAACCCCTCTGCTCTCCTATGCGGCAAGATACCCAGTTTAGAGTTTATGTCATTCCTTCCCTAAGCCAAATTCAATGACAGCAAGGTTGACACTTTCCCTTTTGGCTTCCTGTTCTTCCCCTACATTGTAACAACTATCCCTTGCCTCTTCTATATGAGATGATTAACCCCATTCTGTCTCTCCCTGTCTCCTCTCATTCAAATCCTCTCCCACCTCAGAATTTCATCTTTTAGAGTATCGTCCCTTCCTATTCAATTGATCCTGTGCCTTCTATGTACTCATATATACACATACTCAGATATGTGTTCATACACATATATGAACCCTCCTATATAGACATATGTGTATATATATATATGTATATATACATTTGGATTCTATTCACCTCTCTTCTTACTGAGAAAAGTTTCATAAGTTACATTTATGATTTTTCCATGTTGGCATATAAATAGTTCAACTTTGATAAGTTCCTTATGATTTTTTTTCCATGTTTACATTCTCATGCTTCTTGTATTTGAGTGTCAAATTTCTTTTCAGTTCAAGATTTTTCAGCAAGAGTGTTTGAAAGTCCTCTGTGTCACTGAATGACCATATTTTCCTCTGGAAGATTATACTAAATTTTACTGGGTAGGTGATTCTTGGTTTCAATCCCAGCTCCCTTGATCTCCGGAATGTCATATTCCAGGCCCTTTGATCCTTTAAAGTAGAAGCTGCTAGATCCTGGGTCATCCTAATAGTGTTTCCACAGTATTCAAAGTTTTTCTTCTTGGCAGCTTGTAATATTTTCTTCTTGATCTGGGGACTCCAGAACCTAGCTATAACATTCCTAGGAGTTTTCTTTTGGGGATCTTTTTCAAGAGGGCATCAGTGAATTCTTTCAAGTTCTATTTTGCCCTCTGGTAGTAAAATATCAGGAAAATTTTCCTTGAGAATTTCTTGAAGGATGCTTTCTAAGTTCTTTTTTTGATCATGGCTTTCGGGTAGTCCAATAATTTTTAAATCATCTCTCCTGGATCAATTTTCCAGGTCAGTGGTTTTCAAGGAAATATTTCACATTGTCTTCTATTTTTTTCATTTGTTCAGATCTGTGTAATAGTATCTTGATTTCTCATAAAGTCATTTGCTTTCCTTTGCTCCACTGTAATTCTGAAGGAATTATTCTCTTCAAAAAGCTTTTGAAATTCTTTTTCCATCTGGCACATTCAACTTTTTAAAGCATTCTTCTCCTCACTTTTGGGCCTCTTTTACCATTTGAGTTAATCTATTTTTTAAGATGTTATTTTCTTCAGTCAGGTTGTTGACTCTCTTTTCATGATTTTCTTGCATCATTCTCATTTCTCTTCCCAATTTTCCCCCAACTTCTCTTGTTTGGTTTTCACAATCCATCTTACTCTGCTCTATGGCTTGTAGGCAGTGTTCGTGTGTTTTTGAAGCTTTTACTTTGGGAGTTCTGACTGTGTTGTCTTCTTCTCATTCCATGCTTTGATTCTTTTTGTCTCCCAAAAAAAGAATCCAGAGTTTGATTGATGTTCTTACTTTCCTTCCTTTGCCTGCTCATGTTGCCAGTCAATTACTTGACTTTTTAGCTCTATGGAACTCTGCTTCCAGAGGGAAAATCTTTGTCCCAAATTGCTTGGGGTTTCCCAGCTGCTGGAGATTTTAGGAGGCTGCTGAAGCACCCTCCAGCTTTGGCTCACTGAAAACGCACCCCAGGATCACCACCCAAGACCACAATCTGATCCAGGCTGGTCAATGCAAGAGCACTTAGCTTCTGAATGATTACTTGGCCCCCCTGCAGTCTGCAGGCTGGAAGCTCTGAAGCAGCCACATAGAGGAAGCTGTAGGACAGCTGCTTCTGTGGCTTCCTTGCCCTGAGGGCAGTTTGGCACAACCAATTTCTCCCCAAAATTTAGCTGACCTTTCACTTTGTCCTTGTTTCTCATGGCTTGATAATTCTGGAAACTGCCATAGCTTCTGCCAATCCACTCTCCTGAAGGCTCCAGCTGTTGCTCATGCTGGCTACCCCAGTTTCAGGTTTGGCTGGTTATGGCTCCCACTGTACTGTGATGAGCACTACGTGCCAATTTCGTATAAGGCCATCACCTTCCATTTTCTCCATTCCAATTTGGAAGGAATTATTTTCTTCACTAAGCTTTGGTACTTTCTTCCCCATTTGGCCAAGTCTACTTTTTAAGGAATCTTTTATTGTTGTTGTTCAGTGAATTTTTCTGCATTTTTTTTCCATTTGCCCTAGCGTGTTTTTTTAAGATGTTATTTTCTTCAGTATATTTGGTGTCTCTTTTATCAAGTGGTTGACTTTTTTTTTCAAGGTTTTCTTACATTTATCTCATTTCTCATCCCATTTTTTCCTCTATCTTTCTTACTTGATTTTCCAAATCCTTTTTTGGTTCTTCCATGGCCTAAGACAACTTCATATATATTTTTTTTTTCCTTGAGGCTTTGGGTATAAGAGCTTTGACTATACTATTTTCTTCTGAGTGTATATTTTAATCTTCCTTGTTGCCATAGTAACTTTCTATGGTCAGAATTTTTTTTTTCTGTTTTCTTTTTGTGCATATTCTTAGCCTATTCCTTGACTTTAAACTCTGTGTGAAGTAGGATTCTTGTCTTTAGGGATTTTTTGCAGCTGTTTTCATAGATACTTATAAGAACCTATAAGTTTTCAGTTTTTCAAGGTGGTATGATCTAAGAAGAGGTATTTACTATTCTCCTGATCTATGCTGTGATCTGTGAGTGACCCCACACACTCTTTTCTACCCTAGAGCTGTGATAAGGGTCCCTCCTCCACTGTGGCTGGCCATAAGTTCTAGTATGCTGGTACTTCTCCTTGCCCTGGGACTCTCACTGAGGACTGCTACCTGGATCTGAGTATGGACCTGCACCACTTACATAGAGATTCTCGTAACCTCCTTCTGACCAGTTATTTGACCCTTTTACCATCTGTGCTGTAAGAGCTCTGGAAACAGCAGCTCCTGTCACTATTGATTCAGTGGCTCCCAAGTCCTACACTACTGGTTTTCTGGGGCCCTGCTTGTACTGGTGCAGCCTACACTGGACTGTGCTCCTCTCTCATCCTGTTGCAGTACATCTTTCCTGTCAACTTTATAAATTGTCTTGAGCTGGTGCTCTGGAATTTTTTTAGAGTCATTATATAAAATTATTTGGAGGAGTTTGGGGAAGAATTCAAGAGAGTCCCTGCCTTTACTCTGCCATCTTGCCTCTCTGTAAGTGTCACTTCCAGAAATTCGGGATGAAAAGAACAAAGCTGAAAAGAAAATTTTCTATTCAAATACCTCTCAAGAGAATTATAAAAAAAAAATCATCATGAATATGGAATCATGAGGAACTCAAATGGCTAAACTGTTTACATTCCCAAACAGGATGATGATGCATGCCACTTCCAGTTATTTTATCATTGGGACAATTAAAAAGAATGTACATAAAGGGCATGTGTGTGAGTGTATTTTGTTGGAATAACCTCCAAATAAAAATTGAAGACTGAGAAAGAGTGCTGTGCTTGAAGAATTGGGAGTGGAGAGAAAGAATGAGGAAAATTATCTTATATAAAAGAATCACTTAAGGTAGAATTTTTATAACTGGGGGAAACTGGGTAGGGGCAATGCTGGAACATGACATTGGTACTGGTTCAATAAGAGAAGAATACACACACACACACATACACACACACACGCGCAAAATTGTGTTTAGAAAGCTATCTTACCCAATAAGAAAAAGAGATAAGGCTGAGGTGAAAAGAGGAAAGGAAGATAAAGGGAAATAGGAACCAGAAGTAAAACAGACTTTTTAGGAGACATAGGGTTTAAAAAAAAAGAAAAAAAAAGAGAAAGATAACCACAAAATAAAAGAATGGAGAGAAATCCACTGGTAGCAATCATAACTGTAAAAGTGAATAAGATGAAATCATCCATAAAATGGAAGCAGACAGCAGAATGAATTAGAAACCAGACTCCAATAACACATTTTTTTTTTCCAAAAACAAAAACAAAAAGAAAACAGAACCACTTGAAACAAAAAGATACATAGATTGTTAAAATAAGGGACTGGAGTAGAATCTATTATGTTTCAGTCATCTTAAAAAAAGTTTGGGGTAGTGATTACAACCTCAGAAAAGCAAATATATATGTATATAATACCTAATTAAAAGGTAAATACCTAATAAAAAGGAAAATCACATCTTGCTAAAAGTCACCATAGACAAAGAAATAATATCAGTACTAAACAGACGTTCAACAAATGACATAGCATCCAAATTCTTAAATGAAATTTTATGTGAATTGTAAGAGGGAGTAAGCAATAGAACTATGCTATTAGAGGACTTCATTTTACCTCTCTCAGAATTAGAAAAATCTAAACACATAATACATTAGAAAGAATTCAAAATGATTAACAGAATTTTAGAAAAGTTAGATTTGACAGACCTCTGGAGAAAATGGAAAAAAGAATAGAAAGGAGTACAGTTTGTTTTTTTTTTTTCTCAGCTGTACATAGCATCTTTACAAAATTGCCATTTGTTAAGGAAAAAAGAAAGAATTTCACATTTTCCAGACCATTAAACAAGAAAAATGATATTCAATAAAGGTTCTTAGAAGAGTAGAATAAAAACTAATTTAAAAATAAATAATCTAATTCTATAGAATGAGTTGGTCAAAGAACAATTAAAAGAACTGATAATTTCATTAAACAGAATAACAACAGTTAGCTAACATACTAAAATTTGTAGGATGCAGTACTTAGAGGAAAATTTGTATTCCTAAATGTTTACATCAGTAAAAGAGAAAAAAAGCAGGCCAATGGATCAGGCACACAACTAAAATAATGTAGAAAAATAACACATGAAAATATCCAATTAAACACCAAAATAGAAATCTTGAAAAACAAAGATGAACAAAATCAAAGGTAACAATAAAACAAACTAATAAATAAAACTAGGAAATTTTTATTTTTAAATCAATTATAGAATAGATAAGCTACTGATAAATTTGATTAAGAAGAAAACAAATTATGAGGAAAAAAGTATGTAAATTGTGAATGCACCATCAATGAAGATTAGAGTAATTAATGGAGCTATTTTACTCAATTAAATGCCAATAAATCTTACCATCTAAATGAAATAGATTAATATTTAAAAAATTATAAATTGTCTAGAATAAAAGAGAAAATAAAGTATTTAAAATAAACTTTCTTTGAAACGGAAATTTAATTATTTCACAGGTGGAGCCAAGATGGCGGTGCAGGAGCAGGAAAACTATGCAGCTCCCACATAGCCACCTCAAATACCCATAAAATATGACTCTAAACAAATTTTAGGGTTCCAGAACTCACAAAATTACAGAAAAACACATCTCCCACTGAAGGCAGCTCAGCAGATGGGACAGGAGGGGCTCATCATAGTGTGCTGGGAGCCAAAACCAGCGAGGTCTGAAACTGCCACTTGGCCCCAGGGCCACAAGGCAAAGCTGCAGCTGGAGCCTTCAGGAAAGTGGATCAGCAGCAGCTGTGGTGATTTCCTGAATTATCAATCCATAAGACATAAGGACAAAGTGAAAGGTTAGTGGAACTTGGCTAAATTTGGGGGAGAGAGTCCAGCAGAACTTCTTCCAGAGCAAGGAAGCAGCAGAAGTAGTGGGGCTGCAGCTGCTCCCACGTAGCTGCTTCAGAAACTCCCGGCATAAAGACCACAGGGGGCGTCAAGCAATCATTCAGAGGCTAAATGCTTTTGCCTTGACCTACCTGGATCAGGACTATGGTTTTTGGTGGTGGTCCTGGGGTGCAATTTCAGTGAGCCAAAGCTGGTGGGGGCTGTAGCAGCCTCATAATAGCTCCAACAGCTGTGAAAGCTCCAGTGATTTTGAACAGAGCTTTCCCCTCTGGAAGGAGAGTTCCACAGAGCTCAAAAGTCAAGTAATTGACTGGCACCATGAGCAGGCAAAGGAAGAAAAGTAAGAACAGCAATCTAAATTTAGATTTCTTTTTTGGGGACAAAAAGGATCAAAGCATCAAATGGGAAGAAGACAATGCAGTCAGAACTCCCACATGAAAAGCTTCCAAGAAAAATTTAGACTGGTTAAAATCCATAGAGCAGCTTAGGAAGGATTTTGAAAAGCAAATAAGAGAAGTGGAGGAAATATTGGGAAGAGAAATGAGAATGATGCAAGAAAATCATGAAAAGAGAGTCAACAATGTGACAGAAGAAAATAACACCATAAAAAATAGATTAACTCAAATGGCAAAAGAAGCCCTAAAAGGCAATGAGGAGAAGAATGCCTTAAAAAGTTGAATTTGCCAGATGGAAAAAGAGTCTCAAAAGCTTTCTGAAGAGAATAATTCCTTCAAAATTAGAGTGGACTAAATGGAAGCAAATGACTTTATGAGAAATCAAGATACTATTAAGCAGATCCAAACAAATGAAAAAATAGAAGGCAATGTGAAATATCTCCTTGAAAAAACCACTGACCTGGA
>CM053590.1:90069537-90086319 GCA_028646515.1 Pseudochirops corinnae
TTTTTTTTTCATGAATATGATCACTGAAACTAGGAGAAGGTAATTGGTAATTGGGAAAATAAACTGCAATAAGAATCTCTGTTGAAATTCTTATATGCAAAATAAGTATGGAAGTTATACAGATATTTAAGAGGCATTTCACAATGGATAATGGTCAAAGGGTATGAATAAATAATTTTCAAATGAAGAACTGCAAACTATTAACACCAAGTAAAAGACTGATCCAAGTCTCTAATAATAAGATAGAAACCAACTAAAAGCTCTCTGATGTTTCACCTCACAACAAACAAATTGGAAGGATTGTTAAAACTAGGTGCACAATAAATTATTCTCGGAGTTGCTAGCTAGTATAATAATTCTGGAATATAATTTGTAATTTTGCTAAAATATGCATAAACTACCCCCCAGGGTACTTGGGGCTTTGCAAGTATAGACATATATGCCAAAGAGGTTAAAAAAAAACCATAACACCCCAAATCCAAATACTTATGTACTTACATGCATGTTAACACTTTTTTATTAGGAAAAACTGGTACAAAATAAATGCCGGTTAATTAAGGAATGATAGGTTTTAGTACCTGAATATAATGAAACATGACTGTGCTATAATGATGAACATGAGAATTTAAACAAACAAGGGATGATATATGCAAATTAATGGATATTGAAGCAAACAGAAAAAGGAAAACCATGTATACAATGACTAAAGTAATATGAATGGAAAGAATAATAAATTGAAACACAATTGTGTGGTATTATCGCAAAGCATTAGTGCTAGAGAAGAGTTGAGAAAATTACATTAAAATTTCTTACTTTATTACAGGGATAGGACCTCAGAGATGTGACATACAAGTGTACACACATACATGCATACACATATGCATACATACATACATACATGTATAATCACATGGGTAGTAAAGCTAGTAAGGGTCAAGTATCTAAGGCGGCCAAATTTGAATTCAGGTGCTCATAACTCCAGAGCCTGTGCTCTATCCATTACACCACTTAGCTATGCCATGTAATATAGTTTTTTGTTCATTTTAGTCTTTGTTATAATTAATGGCTTACTCTGTAGGGGTAGGGTGAGCATATATTTTTAAATGAATGTGTCAGTTAAAAAGCATTTATAAATTACGTACTATATACTAAGCACTGCAGTAAGAGCTGGGATACCAAGAAAAGGAAAAAAAAAAGAGTTCTTGCCCTCAAGAATCATACTTTATAATTAGAAAGAAAACTTGTAAATGAATAGGCATGTGTGTTTATCTGTATCTATCTATTGATAGGATAGGATAGATAGATAGATAGATAGATAGATAGATAGATAGATAGATAGACAAATAGATAGAGTATATGGAAAGTGATCTGAAAAACAAATGCATTAGTAGCTGGGGAGACACAGAAAAAGTCTGGAAACTTATGAATCTTAAATTTAGTAGAATTAAGAGGAAGAGTTTAAAGGACACAGCACTGCAGGAAAAGGGATGGGTATATTATTTAGAGAAACAACAGTAGGGCAACCTGCCTGGATCATAGAGTATGTGAACAGTAGTGAGGTATATGAAGACCAGAAAGGAAGAGGTACAAAGAGTTTCAAATGCCAAAGAGAGTATTTTATATTTGATCCTGTTGATAATAGAGAATCAGTGGCATTCATTGATCAGGAAGGGTAATGTGCACACAATCTATGCTTTGGAAAAATCAACTTGGCATATGAGGGGATATGATTGTATAAATATGTATGTATATATACATCTGCACACACACACAGATAGATATAGGTACATATACATATGTATATGTATATACACCAACTTATCCAACTTTAATGTTTACCTCTCACCCAACTCTCACTTGTGAAAAAAAGAAGTTGTAGCATGTACAACAATCACACCATGAAAACCCTATACATACACATATCTGCATGTAGAAGTAGGTAGTATTATTTTCCTCATTTTACAGGTGAAGAAAATGAGACAAACAGAAGTTAAGTGAGTTGTCCAGGGTCACCCAGCTAAAAAATGTCTTAGTATGAACTGTATCTGACTCCATACCCAGCACTCTCTCCCCTATACCATCTATCGATCTATCTATCTATCTATCTATCTATCTATCTATCTATCTATCTATCCATCTACCTATTTATTTGTATATTAATTCGTTTTCGTTTATTCATATATTTGTTGTTTATTCAATCCTTGATTTATTCTGCTGTCCATCCATCCATTTATTTATCTATTTTCTACCTACTTATTTATTTGTATATTTGTTTGCTTTAGTTTTTTGGGAGGAGTGAGTGGGTGGGTGGGAATATCTATGAAACAGCATTGAAGAAGCCAGAAGACAACATAAATTGAAGAAAAGAGGAAAATGGAAATGATAGGGGGGTATTTGTTGGAAAATTTGGGATAAGATGGAATCAAAGGTATATGCTTTGACAGTGAGAAGGGTTATATCATTACCTGACACTGGAGTGAAGGAAGAGATATTTAATGGAAATATATGTGTAAGTAATTTGAAATTAGGAGGAAGAGGAAGGGAAAGTGAGGAGCTCTGAGTGAATAGACTTAAGTTGTTTTTTTTCTTTAATTTGAAGCAAAGTCCTCAGTGGAGAGGGTTAGAAAAGGAAATTCCATGAGTGACTTCATCCTTCTCTTCCTTCCTTCCTTCCTTCCTTCCTTCCTTCCTTCCTTCCTTCCTTCCTTCCTTCCTTCTTTCCTTCCTTCCTTCCTTCCTTCTTTCCTTCCTTCCTTCTTTCCTTCCTTCCTTCCTTCCTTTCTTCTTTCCTGCCTTCCTGCCTTCTTTTCTTTTCCATTTTGTTTTCATAAAATAAACTGCTGACATGTGTGCATATATAATTATTAAAAGAAATCAATGAAGAGAAATCATCATGAAATATTCCATTTTTCACAACATGGTGCAATGGAACTAACTCCAGATAAATTCACATCCTATATATAGTACTTGTTACATTATGTCTTTGAGAAAGCTTATTGGCCTCTCTGGGACTCAATTCGCTCTTCAGGAAAATAAAGGGATTGACCTATATGACTTCTGTTTCCTTTTAGTTCTCTAATTCTTTGAGCCTATGGTGTATAATCAGAAAAAGAAATCAGACCAGTAATTAAATGAAATGGAGAAAATACAGAAAAATTGTCAGTGTGTTTTTAAAGAAATTCAGGTAATATTAATAGAACTAGAGGAAGTTGTAAGATACTGCATGGATCTCTCATGGAACATTTACAGTGGCACATGAAGAAGAGGCAAATATCACAAGTCCATTGAAGTACTGAAGTACATAATTCAGGTACAATTTGAAAAATTTGACCTCTGAGGTAATTTCCAAATCTGAAAATTATAACTCTGGGAAATAACCAGAAATAAAATTCTTGCCATCTGATTCTCTATGGTTCTATCTAATTTAGCCTGAAATAGAGAAGAATAAAACTATTAATGATTAAAAAAACTCATTAAGAAGCTTTTCCTATCTAATGGAGACCATAAAACAGGAGATGAAAGGGCAGTAGAATATAATCCCTCTCCCAAAACTAATTGGAATGACACCCTTTACTTATTGGTGCAGAGCGTGAGAAGCAAGAGCTTCAGTTGTCAGCCAATCACCATTTGAGGATTTTTCAAGTGGATGTCCCTTTCTACTTTGAGATTCCCTCAGTAAGAATCTTCTTTGCACATAGAGTTGAGTAAGCTTCTGGTTTGGAGAGGAAAGATGGAAGAAACTGACCATACTGCTGAAGGAAATGACCAGATGTGATAGGAGATAGACATCTCCATCATGTCTTTACCCCTGACTTGTTACTTTAGAGACTTTGGGAAATTTCCCCTTAAGTGAGATCAAGGATACTTTCTCTTGGTTGAGTTGACTTATCTTGCTCTCAATGGGAGAGTTCCTCCATTCTCCAATGTCTGGCATATATTCTCCAATGTATACTTCTTTGATCTTTGTTTTTGTTATGATTTGTTTAAATGAATCTCTTTGTGATTTGTTATGTGTGTTCAATGTGGAACTGACATTAGATGGGAAAGGGATTACACCTTAGACATAGAACTTAGGGTCCTTCTCACTCCCAAATGGCAAAATGATCAAAACATAGCTGAAATCTGAGCATATCCCTTAGACAAACAATATGTAGAGGAGCTAATAGTTATACTTCTAACCCAGTACCACCCCATTCTAAGAAGAGCAGAGTCACAGCCTCTGGATTTTACCTCTTATTTCCACTCCTAGGAATGAAAGACTCCTTTGGGAAAGCATTGGGGGAGAAGAGGCTAGATATGTATATCTTATACTCTGTCTCCCTTCAAGATATACTCTATGACAATTCCTTAGACAGGAGTTACATGAACAAGGACTTAGTTTCTGGTTATCCATTAATATGGGATCCACATAATCTCAAACGACAAAAAATATATGGCCACAGATCATTGAACAAGTCCCAAAAAGTTAGGCCTTTCAATAAAGACTCTGCAGGGTAAATTTGTTTCAGATTCAAAGTTACATGTACTCTTTTTAAGAAAAATGTGAAAACAGAGTAAAATCCTATAATGAGAGATTTAGATGGTCACCAGAATTCCTTATGTTATTCTTCTGGTAGTCCTTTAAGAAATCTTTTACTAGATGCAGAATGATTATGATGGATTATATGTGTTTTTGTACTTGTAGTTTATTGTATGTCTGAATGAGTTAGTATGTGTGTGTGCCTGCATGTGCGTGTGTATCAATAATATATCAAAGTAACCAATTAGATGATACTAAACAAAGCAGCAAGCTGCTCATTGTTAGACATCTTGTTAACTTTAGAAGAGTGTTAAGTCTCTAATAAAATCAGAAGGAAAACAAAGAAAAGAGTTGCTCATTAGGATGGCATCATGCTCTCACACTTGAAAGGCCTGCATGAGGTGAATTTCCTCATATCTATTAAGATGCTTGAAGGGATCATTAAGAAAAGGATTTCTCTTAAAGAGGAGGATCAATTAGAGATGACCAGGCACAAGGTTTATACTCATTAGAGTGTGATTGCTTTCTTCCTCTCCATGTACTTACTCTAAGGATTAATTTCAGTATTTGATAGTAATGCTCAAAGAATGGGACTAAAATTTGGAGCTCAATATTCTATGAAAAAATGTAATTCTTTTTTATCATTTATCTGCTCTTCAAGAAAGTACCTGTAACATGCTGTGACAAGATAAAATGATAAACTATCTAAAATATATGAAATGCATTTTTTTTAGTGCATGAAAAATATTGCAAGGGGGCAGCTAGGTGGCGCAGTGAATAGAGCATCGGCCCTGGAATCAGGAGGACCTGAGTTCAAATCCAGCCTCAGACAGTTAACACACACCAAAAAGTTAGCCATGTGACCTTGGGCAAGTCACTTAACCCCAATTGCCCTCCAAAAAGCAAACAATATAAAAATAAAACAAAATTTAAAAAAAAAAAGAAAAATATTGCAAGCAGTCAGAAATTCTAATTCTAAAAGAATCTTTATTTTGATTTCTCCCTATTCTTGCTGGCTATAAGTGATAAAATTTGTTCATACATTTTCTCTTCTCTTGTTTTTATTATGCACATACTAAGAAGAAGAAAAAAAAAGAGAAATGAAAAATCATACCATGTATTTTCAAAATAGCATTTGAGTTATTGAAGTGATTTCAATATGTTTCATCTCAGTTGCGTTTCAGGGAAAAAACCCCAAACTTTAAGGTAAATTGGGTAGGTATCAGAGTATTTTTCTTTTTGGAGGGGGGAGTATGAAGAGACCTAGAGCACTTAAATGATTTGGCTAAGGTTATCCAGTTAGGGAAATAATATGTGAATTAGTTGAGACAAACTGTAATTTTGATAGGGTTTCATTTTTGACAGCAATGATCATATGTGTGCTTATGCAGAAACAAAACTGATTCAGAATGTCCCATCTTAATTAGATAAAAGTGAGTTAAGCTAAGTTTTCTATCTTTATGCAGGTAGATGTAAGGTAAGATGTGTAAGGTAAATTCTGGATTTTGTGCCAGGCACACGTTGCACACAGTTCCCTCTAATTGAATTTTTAATTTTTGATTCTCAAAAAATAGATGTTTCTCTAAGGATACATGAAAAAGTTATAACTCTTAAAGAATAAACTTCAACGACTGTTAGATGCATTGCAAAGTCTGCTTCTTTGGGGAATAATTGTATTACAATTGCATTGTGGTACAAAGGAAAATGAACTTAACTATGAAAAAATAATTCCAAAAACTGACAAACTACTGGGATTCTATGAAACATTTAAATAAAACATTGTTTGAAAAATAAGAAAGTGTCTTACCAAATTCATCTTATAATTAAAATATATATTATTGGTCCCTAAAGCAGGGAGAATTAAAAAAGACAGTTAGACAATCACAGACAATTCTTAATCAATATCAGTTTAGAAAGGTAAGTAAAAGATTAGGAAAGAGAATATAGCAATATATTCCAAAGATTATATAATTTAATCAGGAAAGATTTATGTCAGTGTTGAACAATTTTTAATTCTTAGGAAAACAATAAATATAATATAAATAACCAGAACAGCAAAAATAATAATTGCATGAATAGACACAGAAAATGATTTTTAGCAAGAAACACCATCCATCCCTGTTAAAAACACTTGAAATTAGAAGGAATGTAAGGATATAAAATAAACTCACATAAAATACAAAAAGAAGAGAATGGATAATTCCATTTAAAATAGAAAAAAAGATAAAATATTTGAGGATCTATCTGCCCAGACAAATATAAGAACTAACAATTGCAACTACAAAATATTCTTTTAAAAATTATTTATTTTTAGTTATCTTGGTTTTAGTCCTAGCTCCTTTGACCTGTGGAATATCATATTTCAAGCCCTTTGATTCCTTAATATAGAAGCTGCTAGGTCTTGTGTTTTCCTGATTGTGTTTCCACAATACTCAAATTGTTTCTTCTTGAGTGCTTGAAGTATTTTCTTCTTGACCTGGGAACTCTGGAATTTGGCTATAATATTCCTGGAGGGTTTCTTGTTAGCATCTTTTTCAAGGGGTGATTGGTGAATTTTTTTCAATTTTTATTTTGCCCGCTTGTTCTAGAATATCAGGGCAATTTTGCTTGATAATTTCTTGCAAGATGGTGTCTAGACTTTTTTTTTTGATCATGGCTTTCAGATAGTGCAATATTTTTAAATTATCTCTCCTGGATATATTTCCCAAGTAAGTGGTTTTCCCAATGAGATATTTCACATTGCCTTCTATTTTTTCATTTCTTTGGATCTGTTTTATAGTATCTTGATCTCTCATAAAGCCATTGGCTTCCAATTGCTCCAATCTAATTTTGAAGGACTTATTCTCTCCAGTGACTTTTTTGAAATTCATTTTCCATCTGGCAAATTCTGTTTTTTAAAGCATTCTTCTCCACATTGGCTTTTTGCGCCTCTTTTGCCTTTTGAGTTAATCTATTTTTTAAGGTGTTATTTTCTTCACTGTATTTTTAGGTCTCCTTTAGCCAGCTGTTGACTCACTTTTCATGATTTTCTTGCATCATTTTCATTTCTCTTCCCAATTTTTCCTCCACTTCTCTTACTTGATTTTCAATATCCTTCTTGAGCTCCTCCATGGCCTATAACTGATTCATATTTTTCTTGGAGTCTTTTGATGCAGCAGTTCTGACTTCATTGTCTTCCTCTCACTACATGCTTTGATCCTTTTTGTCCCCAAAAAAGGATTCTGTCATCTGTTTGTGCTATCATTGCTTGGTGATACGGTAGCCAATTACTTGACTTTTGAGCTCTTTGCCATGGTAGTACTCTGCTTCCAGAATGGAAACTGCTATGTCCCAAATTTCTGAGATTTTTGCAGCTACCAAAACTATTAGATGGCCCTGTCTACAGCCCTCACACGCTCTGGCTCACTGGTCACACCCCAGGACCACCACCCAAGACAACCATCCAGATCCAACCAGGTCAAAGAAAGAGTGCTTAGCCTCTGAATGGTCACTTGGTCCCCCTACAATCTGTATGCCAGTAGCTCCAGAAGCAGCCATGCAGCAGTGGCTGCAGCCCAGCCCTTCTGCTGCTTCTCAATCCCGGGATAGCAGCTGGACCATTCTCTTCTACCACCCCACACCCCAAGCAACCAAGGTCCATACTGACCTTTTACTTTGTCTTTGGCTTTTATGGATTGAAATGTCTAGAAACTGCAACAGTTTCTGGTGATTTAATCTTGTTAAGTCTTCTCTAGCCCCTGGGGCTCACTGGGACTACCCTGGGGCTAAAACTGTGGCTCAGTTGGGACTTTGCTTGCTTCCCAGAGAGCTTTGATGGACCCTTCCTGCCAGCCTGCTGGGCTTCCTTCAGCAAGAGATTTGTTTCTCTCTGTCTCTTTGCGGGTTCTGTAGCTCTAAAGTTGGTTTAGAGTCATTTTTTACATGTATTGGAGGGGGTGGAACCTGGAACTGCATGGAAGTCCTATTTCTCCATCGTAACTCTGACCCCTCCTACAAAATATTCTTTACAGAAATAAAGATATAAATAATTGGAGAAATATTAATTGCTAATGCATCAGCTGATACAATATAATAGAAACATTACATCATTTTACTTATTTCGTTTTTAACTTTCTTCTTTTGTTTTGTTGTTCTTTATTTCTTTTTTTTTCCCAAAATTTTATTTTAGATCCAAGCAGCAGAACACAAATAGAGAAAAGAAACAAAAACATATCATAAACCTAAATATTGGAACGTGAATACAAAACTAGAAAGAAATAAAAGTATGTCATGTGTGAGGAATTGCAGGCTGTAGGCAGTAATGTTTGAGGCACAGTGTGTGTCTGAGGCCCTGGAATTAGATGGGTCACATAGAGGTCAGAGCATACTGCACCACCCCTGGTCACTTGGAGGCCAGGGGGTAGTACACTGCTCAAGATTCTCTTACCTGGGGTTACCTGATGTTCCTGATTAGTGTCTCCACACCCTGGGGCCTTCATGCCCTTGTGATTGCACCTCCCCTCTCACAATTCTGTTCAGCTGGGCTCTATCATGTGTGGTATGTAGATCTGGGGTATATATAGGGCCTAAGCCTTGGGGGTAGTGAGAAGTCTGCCCTAAGATCTGGCTATTAGGCTTCCCCATGGAGAAGACTCAATAAACTTTCTCTGCTTGCACCTCGGAGCTGTGACTCTTCTGTTTTTAAAATGTGCTAGAGCCTACTTGAGTGAGGTAAGCAACCAGCTGCCCCTCCAGGCAAGTTAGGGTACTCTGATAGAGAACTCTGGCAGTCATGTGAATAGTAGAACATAAGAGAGGAATCAAAATTTATAACAATAAATTTTCATTTCAAGAAAGACTTTATGATAAATATTATTCATTGTGTTGAGTGTTGCTTCCTTGTGAGTTTTCTTTTGTTCTCTGTTGTGCATTTTATTTTACTTGTTTCATGCTATACCAATCAAACTAGCAAAGGATTTTAATTCAGCTAGAAAATTATAGCTTCATAAGGCTAGAAAAATAATATTTATCTGGAACAAAAAATGTCAAGTAACATCAGAACATGAAATAAAATGGAGGAAGAATAGTTTAGTTATGTCACATCTTAAAATAAACTACAAAGAAGACATCATCTGCTGATTTGGATATAATGAAAAAACAGAGAAGATGAATGCAAGAAAGGTTATACTTACAATATATAGAAAAAAGTTAGCACAGTGGACTAGAATTTGGTAAACTCAAATATTTCTAGCTATTGGGGAAAGAACACACTATTAAATAGAAATTGTAGGGAAAACAGGAAATTGGTCTGGCAGAAAACTAGGCATAGACTATTATTCCACATCATAAACCAAGATCAACCTCAAATGGGCACTGTGACTTGGGCATACTTCGTTTTTGCTGAGTCATTTCTGTTGTGTTCAACTACATTTGAACCCATTTAGGGTTTTTTTGGCAAATAGACTGGAGTGGTTTTGAATTTCCTTCTCCAGCTCATTTTACATATGAATAACTGAGGTAAAATTGGTAAGTGACTTGCTCACAGTCAGATAGCTAGTAAGTGTCTGAGGTTAGATTTAAATTCAGGTCTTCCTAACTCCAGGCCCAGTGTTCTATTCACTGGGCCACCTAGCTGGCCTACAAAAGGTACAATTACAATTATAAGGAAATTAAAAGATCAAAAGAAATTTCCTGTCAGACTTGTGGAAGGAGGAAGAATCCATGCCCAAACAGGGGATAGAGAAGAGCAGGGAGTGTAAAGTGGTCAATTTTGATTACATAAAATTAAGAGCTTTTGCATAAACAAAAGTAATGTAGCTGAAATTATGATTAGCAAATAAATGGAGAACATTTTTGTAGATTCTCTGCTAAAGTCTCTCTCTCTCTCTCTCTCTCTCTCTCTCCATATATGTACATATATGTATATATGTACTTTGTATCATTATGCTAAGCTTTATTTTTTCCCTGCTCAGCACCCCTTCGATAACAGTACATCACTTCTCATTTACTGTGACTTCAAATTTGTGGGTGCAATACTATGAAATCTCCAGACCTATTTTCTCTGAATCTTTTTTTTTTTTTCATTAATCCTTGAGTCAAATTCTCCTTTAATTTTCCTCAGGTAAGATATGGTTGTCTTTGATGGCATTTGGAGCTCAGCTTGGCAGCACAGATTATAATTGTATAACTATTGAATAGTTTTACTCATTTTCAGGCCTTAATAATAGATTATTCTTGAAAGAATACTCTGCTTCAGAAATTTTGTTGTCTTTGGTAGTTTCCCAATTTCTTAAAATATATTATTTTTTAAAACCTAATGAAGACTGTAAGAGACTTTATTTAAAAATCACTTTAAGGAAGTAAAAAAGCTCTCTCTCTCTCTCTCTCTCTCTCTCTCTCTCTCTCTCTCTCTCTCTCTCCTTTAAAATCACCTAGGATCTCAAGAAGTTTCAGTATCACAATAAAGAGCAAGTAAATAAAGTTGATTAAAAATTATTGTAATGTTGCAATTCAGTTCAGATGAGAAGTGCTTCATCAAAAGTATGGTGTAGCTCACTCAGTTTCTTCTGATTTTATTATGCTTCATCTTCATTGAGGTTCTTGAGAAATGAAATCCAACCATATATTTTCTAAGCTTTATTTGAAATAATGTAAATTACAATTCTGAGATCCCAAAGCAAGAATCTTCTCCAAGAATCTACAAAGTAAATGAGGTCATGCATTGTGAATAGGACTAAAAGCATTAATGATAACAGCGTAGGAGAAATAAAAAAAACATTGTTTATTAATTTATTTCTGAGTACCTTTACTAAAATCCTTTCTCAGTACTTTCTTTGGATGTAGCAATTGACATTGGGCTCTTCTAAGTGATGTTGCTTTTCATTAAATCAGTCTTATCAGATTCTTTGTGACACCATGAAGCAGAGTATGCTAGGCTATTCTACCTTACACTATCTCTCAATGTCATTGGGTTACAAATGTTAGGTATCTTTATATAAAGAGGAGATATTTCTATTATGGATCCATTGAAAAACTTCATATATTATTTATGAACCAGTTAAGTGCAGAGAAAGGTTGTCACCAGAAATCTGGCCCTTACATGCTCAACATTTTTTATTCTTTTAAATCAAAGAAATGAGTAAAATATAATGTCTCTCAATTGTGGGCCCCCTTCTGCTTGTGGTGGTGGAATAGGGGCACAAAGGAGGAGGTAGGTGGCACAGTGAATAAAGCAGGAGAACCTGGTTTCAAATGTGGCTTCAGACACTTAATACTTACTAACCATGTGACCTTGGGCAAGTCATTTAACCCCAACTGCATAGCCTTCCACCCTGAAAAAAGAAAAAAAAAAGAATAGGCACACATTGAACTAAAAATTACACATTTTAAAGTTTCTTTACTTTCACGTATGTAGCTCAGCACTTTCGATACCCCAGTGATCAATAAATCCACATACAACTAGAAGCCAAGGAATATAATCATAATGACATTCTCACTATAGATAAAATTAGAGAGTTATTAAAAAGTCATAACTAAATGGAAAGATAACTTGCATGTTCTCAACAAAAAGTCAAATAAAGGAACCAACTGGTAGGAACCATTTCATTGTGAGCCCAAAGGAAAAAAAAAATTAAAAAGACTAAAAGTATTATCTCTTGAAATATGCTTATTTTCTGTTGTATTGCTCATAAATCTATAGTAACAGGATATAAAAATAACTGAATATTACTAACAAGGATCTATTATACACAGTTAAAAATAATGTTTTATGATGATTTCTGTAAGAATATACAGAGGAATTCAACATATTTTACAATTTCAAAGACAAAGAAGGGTAAAATGATGGGGAAAAAAAACAACTTGGAAAAATAATTTATAACCAGTGAATTAAATGTGGACAAAGACTTAGAGATTGCTCAAAAATGTCATAACTAGAAATGTTGAATAACTACTTTAAGAACAGATTAAGAGTGGTGATAATTGAGATAATATTGGGCTATACTTCATTAAAATGGATAAGAAATAGCTGGTTCCAGAAAAAGTAATTACTTCAAAATGATTTTGTATGTGTTCTCCAAGGAAATCCAACCATGTTATATTAGTTTCATATGATTTGGAACTGTTATTGATCCCAAAAATAATCTAATTCAATCCCTTCATTTTCAGAAGAAGAAAATGAGATAATTTAGGAAAACCTATGAACTTCCCCAGCATTACAAAAGTTCTAGTAGAATCAGAATTTGAACCTAGTTCCTCTTACTCTAAATGTAGTATTCTTTCCATCATAAAGAAACACAAAACCTCAAAGATGAGGTGGAAAAGATATGTTTGTTTGTTTTATCTATACCATACCTGTGTAAGGAGGATAAGTGAAAAATATGAAATGTACAATCTCAAAAGCAATCAAAAAGCTACTGAGAAAAAACAGAGTCTTTTGTGAGATTTTTATAAAATCCAATTAAAACAGATTATTGCAACATCATTTACAGATGAAATCAAGGAGAAAACAAACAGGTATAAAAAATAATAGATCTACTAATGCTGAATAATGATTTATTCTCATCAGCAAGAAATGTGAAACAAGTTGAATCTAATGCTTTTCCTTTCACAATGAGAAGAAATGCATATTGCTATTTAAAAATTGAAGCAAGAAAAAAAGAATCTGGACTTGACCAGGTAAAGAAAATCATTTTAGAGATGACATCAAGAAAACGTTTTTAAATACTCAAGGATATCTCAAAGAAGGGAGGAATTCAAAAGAATGGAACATAGATAGAGTGATGCTTTTACCCAAACACAAATATTCTAGATCAGGCCTGCATAACATCAGCCCATGAGAAGTGTAGAGGATTTGAAAGACAATAAAGGTCTGAGAGTACTTTGTGCCCACTTGACTGCCTTTCACTATTCACTTCTGTACCCATCATGTAACGTGGCAGGTGGGTTGCCACCATGCACCTATTCGTCATGTAATGCACAGCAACCAACCATTGTCAGTATGTCTCTAGTCTGAGAAGAGCAAGCATTGCATTTTGTCACTATGTTTTCAGTCTTTACCAAATGTAAAATGGTAAGAAAACATGAAAAATGTATTAAACTTATATTATTCAGCAAATTCATTTTAGCATTAATATGATTTCATAATAAATAGGAATGTTAAGTGTAATTAATTGATATTAATTCAAATTTCCCTTTTTTAATACGGTTTATTTGCAAAATAGTTTAATCATTAATTATACCTTTAATTGGAAAATGACTCACTAAAACATATCTATCTACTTCCTGAAGAAATTTAGCCTATTTTAATTTTGGCCCCTACCTACTGACAAGTTGTGCAAGTCTGTTCTAGGCCCTATTCCACCTCTTGAGAAGGCAAGCAATATAATACCCATTATACATGTGAAGTCATGTAGAACACATTTGGATATAAGCCATATTGAAAAAAAAAGTAAAATAAATGAAAAACATGTTTCAATCTGAATTTAGAATTTATCCATTTTCTCTCTGGAGGTGAACTGCATTTTTTTCATACGTAGCATTTTTGAATTGCCATAGCTCATTGTATTGAGCAGAGTACATAAGTTGTTCATGGTTAATTATCATTACAATATTACTGTTACTGTAAACAATGTTCTCCTGATGCTAATCACTTCATTTTGTATCTTTGCGTATAACACTTCCCAGATTTCTTTCAGTACAATTGTATTAGATCACAATCACATATCATGACTTATTTAATCATTCCTCAATTGATGGGTATCCCTTCAGTTTCCAATTCTTTGCCAAAATAGAGCGGCTATAAATATGTTTCTACTTATGAGTCCTTTTCCTTTTTTTTTTTTTTTTTAAATCTCTTTTGGTTACAGACCTAGTAGCAGTATTGCTGGGTCAATACTTGCAAGTCATACTTACAAATTATTCTCCAAAATAGTTGGACTATTTCAAAATTTCTCCAAAAGGGCATCAGTTTTCTTGTGTTTAACATCCCCTTCAGCATTTGTCATTTAACTTTTCTGTCATATTTGTTAATTGTTTTCAACTAGTTTTTTAATTGATTCTCTAGAGATCTCTGAGTATGACATCATATTATCTGCAAAGAGTGATAGTTTTGCTTTGTTATTGCCTATTGTTATTCCTTCAATTTCTTTTTTTTTTTCTTTTCTTACTGCTAAAGCTAATATTTTTAATACAATATTAAACAAAAGTGTAGGTAACAAATACTCTTACTTAACTCTGATCTTATTGAAGTCTTCTACCTTAATTCTATAACAAATAATGCTTATTCTTGGTTTTAGATGCTACTTATCATTTTAAGAAAGGTTTCATTTATTCCTATGCTATGGTTGTAGGATTTTGGGGGCGTGGTGGTGTAGCAGTTAGAGTTAAGTGACTTGCCCAGAGTCACATGGCCAGTAAGCAAAAATTGTCTGATGTGTGACTTCAATTCAGGTCTTCCTTGTTCCAAGGGCTGGTGCCCTAGACCCACTGGGTCATCTAGCTATCACCTACCTAGTGCTTTTTTTTTTTTAATAGAAATGGTTATTGTATTTAGTAAAAAAAATTTTATGCCTCTATTGTTAAAATCATATAAATCATTTCATTATTAATTTGGTCAATTATGCTTAATATTTAACCAGTTCTGTATTATTGGCATGAATGCCATATTGCTATAGTCCCCTGATTATTATTTACTTAAAATATTTGCATCAATATTCATTAGGGAAGTTGTTATATAATGATCTTCCTCTGTTTATGCACTCCCTGATATGGATATCAAAACCATGTTTATGTCACAGAAGAAATTTGGTACGGCTCCTTCTTTACTTAACTTTACCAAATAGTGTATATAGTATTGGAAGAGGTTATTTAACAGTTGAAGAATTCACTTCTACATCCATCAAGTTCTAGAGATTTATTCTTAGGAATCTCATTAATGGCTTGTTAAATTTCTGTTTCTTTTTTAAATCAATTAATTAATTAGTTTTCTTGTTTACATAATTCATTTTCATGAGATTTTGAGTTAAAATTTTCTCCCCATCTTTCCCCCATCCACCACCTCAAAACAGCTATCCCATTTTATAACCCTCCCCCAATCTACTCTCTCCTATGTACTCCCTCATCACCTCTCTGCCTTTCAGGTTGGACAAGATGGATCTCCCTACCCCCAGTGCCAGTATATCTTAATTCCCAGTTGCATGTAGTTAATAACAATAAAAATAACATATATATATATATATATATATATATATATACACATATATACATATATAAATACACATATATATATTTTAACATTTGATTGTAGAACTTTAAATTCTACATTCTTTCTCTTCCTCCCTCGTTACCCACCCCCACTGGAAGGACAAGCAATTAAATACAGGCTGTACATGTGTTGTTACACAAAACATCTCCACAATGAACATATGGTGAGAGACTGATTATATGTCCCTCCATCCTAACCTGCCACCCCTTGTTCTATTCTCTACCCTGTCCCTATGCCTTTACAAAAGTGTGTGCTCCTAAAAAGCCTTCTCCCCCACCCTGCCCTCCCCTGCATCATCCTCCCTCTTATCCTCTTGACCCCTACTGCCTGTGTGGCAAGGTACCCAGTTTAGAGTTTATGTCATTCCTTCCCTAAGCCAAATTCAAGGAAAGCAAGGTTGACTCTTTCCATTTTGGCTTCCTGTTCTTCCCCTCCATTGTGACAGTTATCCCTTGCCTCTTCTGTATGAAATGATTAATCTCATTCTGTCTCTCCCTGTCTCTTCTCATTCGATTCCTCTCCCATCTCAGAATTACACCATTTAAACTATCATCTCTTCCTATGCAATTGATCCTGTGCCTCTGTATACACATAAACACACAGACTCAGATATGTGTTCATACGCATATATAAACCCTCCTCTATAGACATATGTGAATGTATGTGTATATATATATATATATATATACATTTGTATTATCTTCACCTATCCTCATACTGAGAAAAGTTTCATAAGTTACTATTACTATTTTTCCATGTTGGCATGTAAATAGTTCAACTTTCGTAATTTCCTTATGAGTTCTTTTCCATGTTTCCCTTCTCATGCTTCTTGTATTTGAGTGTCAAATTTTCTTTTCAGTTCTAGTTGTATCAGCAAGAAAGCTTGAAAGTCCTCCACCTCATTGAATGACCATATTTTCTCCTGGAACATTATGCTCAATTTTGCGGGATAGGTGATTCTTGGTTTCAATCCCAGCTCCCTTGATCTCCAGAATATCATATTCCAGGACCTTTGATCCCT
>CM053590.1:90123460-90143196 GCA_028646515.1 Pseudochirops corinnae
CTAGAATTTAAAATTATATAATCAAATGTTAAAAATATATATGTATGTATATATATGCATATATATATATAATTATTATTTTTATTAACTACATGCAACTGGGAATTAAGATATACAGGCACTGGGCTAGGGAGACCCATCCTGCCTTACCTGAAAGTCTGAGGGGTGATGGAGGAGGACATAGGGGAGAGCAGATTGGGCGAGGGGCTATACAGTGGGATCACTGTTTTGGAGTGGTGGGTAGGGGAAAGATGGGGAGAAAATTTGTAACTCAAAGTCTCGTGGAAATGAGTGATGTAAACAAGAAAATAAATAAATTATTTTTTTAAAAGATCATATTTTACCTTTTGTTTTTATATGACCTACATTTCCTCATTTATCCTTCTCCCTTATCTTAAAAAAAATAAAGGGGAAAAAATAGTTTAGTAAAATGAGCCAATTCACCAGCCAAGTCTGACATTGTCTGTTCCCTTATCTTCTTTGGGGCCAAGCTTTGTTATTTAATATTGCAGCATTATGGTTCCAATTGTAGTGCATTGCAAATATTATTTTCCTGGTTCCACTTATTTTACTTTGATTCATTTAATATAGGTCTTCACATACCTCCTTGTATTTATAACATTAATCATTGTTTTATATCTTAATAACCTTCCATTTTAATCATGTATTATGCATTAATGGAATATAGAAGTAGCTAGGAAGTAAAGTGAATAGAGAGAGTTCGTTTGAAATCAGGAAGCTCTATGTTCAAATCTAACTGGAAACACTTACCAGATGTGTGATATTGGGCAAATCCTTTACCTTCATTGCCTCACTTTCCTTAACTATAAAAGGGAAATTACCTATGTCCCAGGGTTATTTTGAGGATCACAAGAGATAATGATTCTGTAACACAACCCATTAACTGAAGCATAGTAGACACTTAATAAATACCTATTCCCTTCCCTCCCTTGAACCATGTGCTTGTACTAGCCATTAATGTGTACTTTGTTTCTACCACAAATAGTGTTGCTATGAGTATTTTGAGGGATGTGGAACAATTATTTTTATCTTTGCCCTCCTTAAATGTATATCCATAACAATAAGAACAAAGGGTCAAAGGGTATGGTCTTATTTTGCTGGTTTTTGTTTTTTAGCAAAATTTGCAATTTTTTTTTCTACAGAGTTGACAAATTCATAGCTTTATCATTAATTTATTAGTAGGTCTTATAGGAACTCTCCTGTATTAGAAATTCCTGACTTTTGTTATCTTTTTACAATTTACTTGGGATCTTTTTTTAGTTTTCACTGAGAGGAAATCAGGTAGGTATTTTAATTTTTCTTTTATTAAAATAAATTTTATGTTTATTTTTAGTTTACTACATTCATTTTCAAAAGATTTTGAGTTACAAATTTTCTCCCTGTCTGTCCCCTACCCACCACCCCAAAACAGCAATCCCACTGAATAAACCCTCTGCCAATCTACTATCTCCTATATCCTCCCATTTCCCCCTCCAATTTTCCAGTAGGGCAAGATGGATCTCCATATCCCAGTGCCTGTATATCTTATTTCCCAGTTGTATCATCATCATCATCATCATCATCATCATCATCATCATCATCATTTTTGAAACATTTGATTTTAAAACTTTGAATTCCAGATTCTTTCTCTTCTTCTCTCATCACCCACCCTCACGGGGAAGATAAGCCATTCAAGATAGGTTGTACATGTGTACACACGTATACACAAAACATTTCCACAGTGGATATATGGTGAAAGACTGACTATATTTCCCAAAATCTTATCCTGCCCCCCACTTGTTCTACTTTCTACTTTGACCCTATCCCTTTTCAAAAGTGTGTTCTTCTAACAACCCTCCCCCCCAACTTGCCCTTCCCCCCTCTTATCTCCTTCCCCCCTACTTTCCTGTAGGGTAAGATACCCAATTGGGTGTGTATGTTATACCTTTCTTAAGCCAAATTCAATAAGAGTAAGGTTGACCCATTCCCTTTTGCCTTCCTGTTCTTCCACTTCATCGTAACAGTTTTCCCTAGCTTTTTTTATATGAAATGATTTACCTTATTCTGTCTCTCCTTCTGTCCTCTCAATATATTTCTCTCTCACCTCTTCATTTTATTTTTAAAATATCATCCCTTCCTATTCAATTGATCCTGTACCCTCTATATATACCTGTACACATATATAGACAAACTCACATATGTATTCATACACACATATACCCTTTTGTATAGACATATATATGTATGTATTCATATATATATATTAATATTCCCTTCAACTATCCTCATACTGAAAAAAGTTTCATAAGTTACAATTATTGTTTTTCTGTGTGTGAATATAAATGATTCAACTTTGATAAGTTCCTTATGATTTCTTTTCCCTGTTTACCTTCTCATGCTTCTCTTGCTTCTTATACTTGAATGTCACATTTTCTATTCAACTCTGGTTTTTCATCAAGAATGCTTGAAAGTCCTCCATCTCATTGAATGACCATATTCTCTCCTAAAACATTATACTCAGTTTTGCTGGGTAGGTGATTCTTGGTTTCAATCCTAGCTCCTTTGACCTCCAGAATATCATATTCCAAGCCCTTTGATCCCTTAATGTAGAAGCTGCTGGGTCTTGTGTCGTCCTGAATATGTTTCCACAGTATTCAAATTGTTTCTTCTTGGCTGCTTGTAATATTTTCTCCTTGATCTGGGGACCCTAGAACCTGGCTATAATATTCCTAAGAATTTTCTTTTTGGTATCTTTTTCAAGAAGTGATCCATGAATTCTTTCTACTTCTATTTTGCTCTCTGGTTCTAAAATATCAGCGCATTTTTCCTTGAGAATTACTTGAAGGATAATTTCTAGATTCTTGTTTTGATCATGGCTTTCAGGTAGTCCAATACTTTTAAAATTGTCTCTACTGGATCTATTTTCCAGGTCAGTGGTTTTTCCAGTGATATTTCACATTGCCTTCTATTTTTTCATTTGTTTGGATCTATTTAATAGTATCTTGATTTCTCATAAAGTCATTGACTTCCATTTGCTCCAATCTAATTCTGAAGGAATTATTCTCTTCAGTGAGCTTTTGAAATTCTTTTTTCCATCTGGCAAATTTGGCTTTTTTAGGCATTCTTCTCCACATTGGCTTTTTGGGCCTCTTTTGCCATTTGAGTTAGTCTATTTTTTAAGGTGTTATTTTCTCAAGTCAGGTTGTTGACTTGCTTTTCATGATTTTGTTGCATCATTCTCATTTCTCTTCCCAATTTTTCTTCCACTTCTCTTACTTGATTTTCAAAATCCTTCTTGAGCTCCTCCATGGCCTGGATACAATTCATATTTTTCTTGGAAGTTTTTGATGCAGGGGTTTTGACTTTGTTGTCTTCTTACCATTCCATGTTTTGATCCTTTTTGTCTCCCAAAAAGGAATCTAAGGTTTCATTGCTGTGCTTGCTTTTACTTCCTCTGCTTGCTTATGTTGCCATTCAATTACTTGGCTTTTGAGTGTTTTGTCACAATACAACTTTCTTCCAGAGAGGAGAGGTTTTTCCTAAATTGCTGGGGTTTTCACAGCTGCCAAAGCTATTAGTTAGGTGATCTCTCTGCAACCCCCACAAACTCTATCTCACTGGTCACACATCCTAGGACCTCCACCCAAGAAAGCCATCCAGATCCAAGCAGATTAATGCAGGAGCAATTACCCTCTGAATGTTTCCTTGCTCTCTCTATGATCTGCATGCCACGAGTAGCCACAGTGGAGCTGGCTGCATGGCCACAGCACCTCCACTTCTTCTCACCTTCTTACCCCATGGACAGTGGCCAGGTACCATCCTCTCAGTCCCTCTGTTCTCACAAAGTCCGCACTGATCTTTTACTTTGTCCTTGGCATTTATGTCTTGATAATTCTGGAAACCACCTCAGCTGCTGTTGATCCACTCTTCTGAAGTCTGCTACAGCCTTAGCTAGTCAGGGCTACCCTAGAGCTAAAACCTTGGGCTCACATGGAGCTGGGCTTTGCTCCCATACACTGAGATGGACCCTTCTGTCTGCCTGCCGGGCTGCCCTCAGTGGGAAATTTGTTTGTTTCTCTCTGTCACAATGTGGGTTCTGTAGCTCTAAAATTTGTTTAGAGTCATATTTCATAGTTATTTGAGGTAGTTATGGCGGAAGCTCAAGGAGTTTTCCTGCTTCTACACCACCATTTTGGCTCAACCCCTTTAATTTTTCTTTTTATTAATATTTTAGAATAATCCTTCATATATTTATTAGTAGTTCTAATTCTTTCGAGAGAAACTTGGTCATATTCTTTGTCTACTTATTCTTTGGAGAGTAGCTTTTGTTTTTATTTATGTTTGCAGGTTCTTTACTCATCTTTGAAAGCAGACTCTTGTCACATATTTTTAAAGTAAAGCAAGTACTGAGTTTTATTTTTTCACAACTAAACTATTTTTCTTTCACTCAAAACACACACACACACACACACACTACAAGGGGAGGTAGCCTCATGTGAAAAGAAAAGTGTACTGCAATCAGAAAAATTGAATTCCAGTCATGGGTTTTCTAGTCAGTATCCCTGCCTGGTTTCAATAAGATGCCCTTCTCAGGATAAGTTCATTACTTTTCCAGATCACCACCATAAGGCTTCCTCAAGATCTGATTGACACTAGCTCCCTCAGTCTCCTCTCTCCTCAGATTAGATGTCTACAAGGTGAAATGACACATTCTTCCCAATGCTTTTCTGTATAGAAGGAAGAAGAAATTAAACCCTCAACTCCTTATTCTACTTTGAATCTAATATCCTGTCTATTTTCAACTCCACTGAATCACTTAGTGTTCTCCCTACCTTCCCTGCTTTTTTTGTGTGTTTTGTCTCACCTTGTTGATTGCAAGTTCCTTCAGGGCAGGGACTGTCTTTCTTTTCATTAGTTTTATCCCCCAGCACTTAGCAGAGTGCCTATGGCATAGTAGGCATTTTAAAATGTCTATAGGATTGGATTAGTGGATTTTATCTTTCTGAGCCTCACTTTCTTCATGTGAAAAATGGGGACAATATTTAAACTACCTACCTTTTAGAATAATTATGAAAGTAAATATCATATACAAAGTATACGATCATCAAAGTAGGTATCATGTACAGAGTGCTTTGTATCTTCCAAAAATAAAAATGTAAGCTATTACTTTTACATAAGGTAATAAAAAATGAAATGAAAAAATGAATAATGAGGGATTTTTTCTTCTTTCATTTAGGAGTCCTAGGAATGCATGCAACATTACTCATACTCTAACGTTCTAAAGCTTCTTTTATTTAAATATTTCAGCAAAAAATATTTATCCCATCATCTGGTAGATTGGTTGCATTAAGCCTAAAATATCATATATTTATTGCTATTGCCAGATATTAATTATTTATGAAAATATATCATATGAATCTTGAATGCTATCATCAATTATGTATTAACAGTATTAACCACAGATGAATCACCAGAGGTAATTTTTAAAATGATGTTTATTAATATACTTTAAAATAATTCACTCAGGAGCCTTCTTTTTGCATTAAAAAAAAATCTTTCTATATTTGCTGTTTAGTTAACTGTTTCATGCCTAAATCTTGAGGAAGAACTAAGCATACCCCCTTTTACTGTCCTATCTTCAGTCTCTTCTAATTTCCCTGAATGGAAACCTCAATACTTCCTTTAATTATACTTAAATTATCACTTTATGAATACTTGTGCAAAGAGCTTTTTTCTTTGATGCTGATTGGTGCACAACGTGGAATTTACAAGCCATTCCGAAGCCATTCTGTGGCATGCCCTGCAATTAATTAGAAGCCAAGTAATAAAAAAATGCAATTAACTCAATGTCTACATGTAAAAGGGGGAAAGAGTGCATCTTGTGGAAAAAGAAAAGGAACGTAAAGTCAGATGGAAGAACCAGTTTCTTTCCAGGAAAGAATGCAGAAAAGCAATCCTTGGCCTTACTCAGTAAATCAATTCTTATCTTCTTTAACCATTTTAATTACCACGTTAATAAATTTCCTGATAGATTTGATAGCAAGTGGCATTCAGGAGGTATAGGCTGAAATAAAATCTAATGCAGCAAATTGTTAACTTGTAAAAAAATCATTATTGCTTACTCAACCACAGTACAACTCTTCCTCCTACCCCCATCGCTTTTAAGGGGAAGATTGCCATTTAGAAGATTTAAACTTTAGCCCCCACATATTAAATAAAATTAATGATCTATTTCCTTGGATCTCATATATTATCTCCAGTTTATCCATCCACTGGGTAAACGGTAGACATTACTTGATCACTATGATAGATTTGAATGTCGGCAGTAACATCAATCAGTGTCCTCACCTGATTAGTTGTTTGTGTCTTTGACAGGCTCCTCCATCTCACTGAATGAAAGCTTGCTGATTGCTCACACTTCCCTCTATAGCCATTGCCCTCCATGACTACTATATTTTACAGCTAATGCTGATGGTGAGAATTTTTTTCCTGACAGCTAACACTGAATGGCTCTTATGTCTTTATCATTACATACATGGTAGCCTAGTGCCTTGAATTCAAGTGAGTTTGGTCAACAATGGGAAGAAATGTTAAGAAGTGAGAAGTAATGGACAACTTCAGGTCAAGGCTGCTGTGTTTGCAAATAACCCTAGGGTTCCTAAGGAAGGAAAGTGGCATGAAACGTTCTTCCTCAGATAGGCTAAGAATCAAATATGTCAGGAATAAACTATTAACAAAGGAGAAGAAAAGGAGGGTTATGCAAAATTATTACAGTGTGACTATTTCAAGACAGAGTACAACAGTAAGGAATATTAATATTAAGAATATGTTAAATTGTGATTTTTTTTCTCTATATATTTTGCATAAGCCAAATTTTTGTTAGTGTGTGTGATATGCATATGAACTGATATTATGCTGTGACCATAGACTTGATTAGGAGATGGAGTGAATTGATTAACAAAAATATTTGAGCAAGTCCACAACATATTATTAATTACCCTGATTCACATAGCTAGTAAGTGTCTGAGTTTGGATGTGCATTTAAATCTTCCTGACTCCAGGCAAGCATTCTATTCATTGCTCCACCTAGTTACAAACTCAAAGATAATAGCTTCAAAATTAGGAGGTTTGCCACTTTGGTAAGCCAATTACAAGTTTTTCCATCTTTTTAAAAAAAAAATTGACATCATAATTCATAATTACAAAATTCATCTAAATGAATTTAATCTTTTCAAAGAGTTTTAATTCAATGCTTTCATAAGGGTGGAGTAAAGAGGACAAAATCAGACTAGGCATTTTTACCCAGCTCACTCATTATATCTTCTCTACTACAATAGAAAACAGTCGAGATTGAATTCTAATCAGGAAAGTCAAGAAAGAGTCATAGCTAGTCATTTTTCTAGCCTTGATCAACTCAGAGAGACAAAGAAGTCTGTGAATACTGAAGTGAAGCCTGGCTAGGAGTACAAGAGGTGGAAGTGGTGAGAGAGAACATTTTAGTGCCCAAGAATGAAAAGGGAGCTGAGACAAAGAACCCTGGGTATCACTGAACTAGCATTGCTTACAAGAACAAGTGCTGTTTCAGAATTCTGTTGTCCATTTTCCAATTCCAATCCATAGATCCAGAACAGAGAAATACAGTCATGAATAAGCATTGGGCATATTTGAATGCAGCATGGAATAAATTCTAGAAATGTATCTGTGGCTATGAGTCCAGGAACAGAAAGCAGTGACTCATTTCTAACTTTTTTAATCTTTTACATAAACCCACAGTGATGTAACCAGGGCAGAAACAGAGACCAAAGCATAGCCAGTAATTCAGTCACTCTGAACCAGCAGAACAACCCAGCAGGCTAACAGAGACTGAGTTTTCTGAATCTAAACCACACATGAGCCAACAAACCCAAACATGGGTCAGGAACTTGCAGATCTCTCCTTGCATCATATCACTTTAAGAACACTGGAAAGATTCAGGCCTCCCAAATGAGCTGTGAAAGCATCAGAAGGATGTAAAATAACTAAAGTTCAACAAGAATTCCTCCCTTCCCCTAATGTACGCAGAACTCAGAACACTAAATTAAAGTCCAAAGTCAAGAAGTAGGTGGAAAGAAATTATAAAACAAGTCAAAAAGAACCCAACTATAAAGACTTAATTCAAGACAAAACACAGAAGATGACTTGAAAACATCTATAAACAAACTTTAAAAGATAAATGTGGGTGGGATCTATTCATAATAATAATTCCTAGGGGGGAAAAAACATTAAAGAAAGAATTGAGTCAAAAATATATATTTTGAATATCTTTTATGTGCCACATACCATGTTAAGCACTGGGTATACAAAAAAAGGCAAAGGAGAGTCTCCACTCTCAAGGAGCTCATAGTCAAATGAAGGAGACAACATGCAAGCAACTATATACAGGATATATTGGAAATAATTGACAGAGGGGAAGCACTAGATAGAGAAATTACATGAGAATTTGCATTGTGTTATTTTGTTTAAAGCTTCTGAATTTTTATTTAGTGTCTTTTTTTTTTTTCAGGTCCACTAGATGATTGATCTTGGATAAGACAGAAACAATCATAACAAAATTCTTGCATGTTCATATTGGATGGAAATAATGTTAAGAAGTTCTTGAAACTTGCATTCTAAACATAGCCATGTTTAGAAATGAATTTTTATCTCTGTTTTAAACACATGTAATGCTCTATTTAAATGGGTTATTAAATTTTATGCTTTATAGAATGTGATGGAATTCCATAAAAGGAGAATAGTTTGTGTTAAAGGCTGAGCTGTAAAAGTATAATTAGAAATCAAATTTAGAGCTGGAAGGCAATTTAGAAATTATTTAGTCTAATCCTTAATTTTGCAGGAGTAAACTGAGGTATAGATCATTTAAGTATCTATCCAAGGTCACATCAATAGCAAATAAGTCAATATTTGAATGCAGGTCTTCTGACTCCATGTCCCATGATCTTTCTGTAAGTAGGGAAGTTATGATTTTGTTGTTTAACGAATACACTCTACTGTCTACTCTCATTGGCTCCTACTTTCAATGCCTTCTGAGCCCTTTGAAATCTGGCTTCCAACTTTATCACTCAAATAAAAAGACTTTCTCCAAAATACCAAACATCTCTTAATTACCAAACCTGACAGTCTTTCTCAGTCTTGATTTTTGTTTACTTTTTCACAGCATTTGACACTTAGTTTTCATGACATTTATCTTTCGTGGTCTTCTTTCTATGTTTCTGATTCTTCAGTTTACTTTTCTAAATAGTTATTCAAATCACATGCCCTAAATATATATGTATCACAAGATTTCTGTCTGAGTCCTCTTATCTCTATACTTATTCACTTAGTGAAGTGATACACATTGGTTTAATTATCATTTCCATACAGTTTAATCCTACATATAGATAGATATCTAATCTTAGTTATTCTCCTGAGCTCCAGTCTTTCATCACAAATTAACTCCTTCATATTTCAAACATGATATCCTGTAGATATCTTAAACTCAACAAGTCCAAAGCAGAACTCATTATGTCTGCTAAAATGCACACTACTTACCTGCCATTGTGAACTTCCTTCTTTATGTCAATGACTCCATCATCTTTTCAATCTCTCATGTACAAAAACTTGACATTATTTTCTATTCTTTATTTGTACTCTACATAGCTAAAAAAAAATGGCGAGTTTTGCTATTATGAGGACATGTCTAAATCGGGTCAACCTAGTGATTGAGATTAGTGTTAGACTTTTTACGCTTCAAATATCAGAAAAGGCAAACCAATGATAATTTCAAAATCAGCCACCCTGCCATCTTAAATGGAAAACTTCCCAGCTTATACAAAATAGGTCTGGTTCCAGGGTGGTCATGGGAAAAGTAGCTACTCTTCCGAGCCCTCTTTAAAGGGAGGCTTTGGGGAGAATTATTTGATCAAGTTTTTTCTCCCTTGGGTGACAAGCTTACATTTTTTTAGAGTACCTTATATCACCAAAATAATCTTAACACAAACCACACTGGAAGAGCTTATTATAAATAATAAACATACAACTCCCAACACAATTGTTTAACAAGAAAAATTCATGAGGTGGATATAATTTTGGGGTTGTTTGAGTAGTTCTCCTGATATAAAAAACAAACAAACAAAATCCCAAAGAACCTAACCTTAATGACCAGGGACAACATCAGAAACAGGTCAGTAGCACACACAATACCTTCAATGCCATTACCAGTTATCATCAAAGCTCTGGTAGTTCTGTATCAAGGGTGTTTTGGTACTTGAGATTACACTGGAATTCACCCCATACTGCCCCCCATTCAGGTTGTCTAAGCTCACCAGCCAAAATATCTTATACCTTTGGTAGTTCCTCAGAAAGATGGGAGTAATTTTGTTCTCCTTTAGAAACTTTTTTTGAAGGTCTAGTTCTGTGGTTCTCAACCTGTGGGTCGTGACCCCCTTGGGGGTCAAATGACCCTTTCACAGGGGTCACAGAGGTCGCCTAAGACCATTGGAAAACACGTATTTCTGATGGTCTTAGGACCTGAGACACCGCTCCTCTATTCATCTCCAGGCGGGTCTGCCCACATGCAGATACACTCACATACAAGTATTAAAGGGTCACAGCATTAGGAAGGTTGAGAACCTCTGGTCTAGTTCCTTCTTTGGTGAAGGTTGTATGAAAAATTCTCTCCCCTTTCATGTAGGTTAGAGGCACCATGGCATAATGTATAGAATACTAAAGTCAGAGTAAGAAATATCTTGGTTCAAATTTTGCTTCAGTCACTTAATAATGTGTAAGTTGCTGAACCTCTCCTTTCTGTGCCTCAAGTTCCATACTTATAAAGTGAGTGAGTTGCACGTGGTGGTCATTATTTTCCTTTCCAAATCTAAGTCTGTGACTGTATGATTCAAGGACTCAAAACAATCACCTTAGCAAGCTAAAAGATACTCTTTATTCCCAGTTAATTTTTATTCACCATGATTAAAAAAAGATAATTTAATTTCCCTCATACCATTAAACAAGAAGGATCACCCAATTATCTCACACTTTGGTCTTTCAATCCCTATCTAGGAAGTTGTTTGAATGAACAGGGAGACAAAAAGCTTGACCAAATAGCTTCCCAAAGCCTCCCTTTAGAGAGAGCTCATTCTGCCATGCCCACCCAGTATATGCACCAAGGAAACTCACCATCACAGCAGTTGTTACAACTTTGATATTCATAACTCAGCATCCTTAGTTGCCTCTATCCCTGTGACTGGAAAACAGAGGGAAAAATGATAACAAGACAAATCCTCAAATCTCCTCATAAAGGGGTTCCAGAAAATCATCTAACTCTTCATTTCCAATCAGCTACAATGCTGGTTTTTGACTCCATCATTACCATGAATCCATTCTGAGTACTTTTTGCCCACTCTCATTCTCCCATGACTTGATTTCTATTTCATTTTTTGTGTTGTATTTATCTATTACATTGTGAACCCCTAGAGGGCAAAGACTATTTTTATTTTTCTTATTTGCATCAGCTCTCAGCATAGTGTCTGGCATATAGTAGATGCATCACAAAAGTGTAATGTATTATATTGTATTGTATCACATTGCATTGTATTGCATCCTTTCATATTGAAGTGACAACTAGTGTGAACTTGAACTGTTTTGTTGGGTTGAATAGAACTTTCTGTTGGAGCAGAAACCTCAAGACCTGCAACAACTCTTCTCAGATGATGGAATAAAAAAAGGCTGAAGTGACTTGACTGACTCCCTGTCCAAAAGTAGTCTACTTACATTAGTCTGTCTTCCTGGGAGTGTATAGGAAGTATATAGGCAGTATATAAGAAACCACTAGAGCAGCAAGCCTTCCCACTTCTTGGGTTAGTGGTTAATGGAATACCTAAAACCAATAATTGGGAATGTAATGACAAAGATGTTCATATCAAATTCCATTAGGGCATTCAACAACACTAGCTGTCTGATAATCATCTGAAAGATGGAAATACGATGGCAATAGGATCAATCTTGAACCTTCTTTATGGTGCAATGAGAACCCTAATTATAAACAGTTGTATAGGGTGGTCGTAAGAAAGAAGAATATGATCAGGAAGAATTTGTAAAGTAAGTGCCTGCAAAATTCTTCCATTGGTCCTAACTCCCAAAGTGGAATCTTTAATTGTTCTATTGAATCTAGTTTCCAGACCAATCAGCGAGATCAATAACCACTAACCATTTATCAGTATGAATAAAAAATCTTATCTTCCCTATAGGAATAAGGAAAGCTTTTTCACATGCCAGTCATACAGCTTGCAACTTAAGCCACTGGGAGAAATTGCCAGAATTCCTAACCCTCTAGGCATGCTTTGTCAGTGGCAGCTGATGTCCTATTGCATACATTTCTTTCAAAATGGGTAGAAACATCAATGAGTCAAGGAAAAGAGCATTTCTCAATAGCAAAATCCCCATGGATGCTATCCAATTGAGCTCATGGAGGAATTAAAGCATTGGAGCTAGAACTAGAGTTTTCAGCCTCTGACAAAATTGCAAGTTGTTCATGAAAAACACTAATACCTCCAGGGGACAAGGTATATACGATCTTGAACACATCATCTCCACTTAAAAATGAGAACCTTTTATACTCTAACCACCTTGTTAGAGGGAACAGTTTATTGTTGTTTTTCAGTCATGTAGGACTCTTTGTGACCCCATTTGGGGTTTTCTTGGCAAAGATACTGGAGTGGTTTGTCAATTCCTTCTCTAGCTCATTTTATAGAAGAGAGAACTAAGGTGAGCAGGGTAAAGTAGCTTGTGCAGGGTCACCCAACTAGGCCACATGTGAACTCAGGAAGATGAGTCTTTCTCATTCTAGACCCTGCACTCTACTGACTGTTCTGCCTAGCTGCCCAGGGGGAACAGCTTGGATCAATCAGTTTTATAATGGACAGCTTTGGATTTAGGTTAATGACATGTTCTTGCACCATCTATTCAGTAGTATTTCAAGCTCCAACTTTTCAAAAATGATATAGATGCTTCTAAAGTGTTTATAGCTCCACAAACCTATTTTCTTGTATAATCTTGCCACTCCTCAGTGCCTATGAAAGGCTCAATGTGACCTGGTCCATATAGAAAAAGACTTATAAGAACATAGGTCTATAGGATCATAAGGACCTAGGGTAATGGGGGAAAGATTGCTGGATGAACACAGTTTGTATTTTTTCAAGACCTTGGCATATTATTGTTATTTTTCCTTCATTTCAAAGAGGACCAATGAAATCACAGAGTGTCTTGACTAGTGTATGAATTGGATTTAACCCATGCATTGCTGCACAGAGTCATCAGCTTCACTCTCTCTTTCGGAGTCATCAGTCTGGTAGCAAGACAAAAGTCAAGACAGCTAGAGATGCTCCAGGATGTTGTAGATGACTTTGGCATCTTCAATGCCCGAACAAGCTGTAACCATTACACAGCACCTGATTCAACTGCCTTCAAAGCCATTGGAACAGATTGTTCTTATCCACCAATATGCCAAGGGAACTGGGATAGATATCCCCTGAAACTCATTGATGGGTTTAAGGTGTGTTGGGTACCCTCAACCTGGCTTGTTATAGGACCAACTAAAAAGGGCAGATTTCCAGATGATTTGGTAAATAGTGATCATCAAAATATTCAGTGTGGAAGATGGAATAAGGGATCTCTGAAACTCAAAGAGTCCAATAAGCTCCTGAGTTTTATTTGTTTTGGTTTTTTGACCTATGGGAAAGTGTTAGGATCTTTTTGGGTATTTCCAGAAGTTTCCCTCATCCAATTTATTCCCCAATTTTTAATTGAACTGTCTTAGATCTGAATAATTATCTTAGGGTGATTTTTGACTCTTTGTCTCTCCTCTGAGTCACCAAATCATCCAGGACCTCTGCCAGTATGACTTCATCTGGCTTAATCAACATTAATTCATAAACATAGTATTGGACATCAATACTTTTAGGAAATGGAGCCTATTCCATTGTTCTGTCAAACAAACTGTGGATATTTGAAGGAGAATTCAAGTAACTCAAAGGAAGGACACACTGCCTATATAAAGCAAATTGCTGCCTGACTAGTCTGAGCCCTGAGAAGAGTGTTAAAACATTGATGAAATCAGCAATTCTATGTAAATCACTCAAGGCTTATGCCATCTGATGCAATACATTGACAAATTCAAAGATGGCCACAGTAATAGACAAATAACTTTATTCATCTTCCAATAATATAAGTCATTAGGTACCATCCCTTTTCTTCACTGACCACACAGGGACTTCAACAAGGAGATTTTGGAGAGCAAAGTAGTCTGTATTCTAGTGCAATTAATAGAGTATTGGAGTTGGAACGAGGAGGACCTGAGTTCAGTTACTGTCTGTCTCCTACTCTTACTAGTTGTGTGACCCTTGAAAGAACTGTTCTACTCAAATCTGATGAAACAACTTGATTTATAATAGTCAAGTTAAAAAAGTTAATAATTGTATTTAGGTGAACATATTTCTCTAAGCCATTTTATAAATAATCTAACAATTTTATTATTGTCATTCATAATGTTCTTATTTATATATTTTGATTTAAAACTTTTATTATTTGTTTTTTAGTCACATTTCCCCCCAAGCCACGAGTATATTCCCTTCTCTATTACCTTGTTTCCTGGGGAGAATGGACTCTAGTTTGTAAGTCAATACAAAGCATTTGCTCTTCCAAGTTCAATTCTAAATTTTCCTCACTGCATAGTTAGCAGACAGGAAATAATCATAGAATACTTAACGTTTACTCCAAAATTCACTTGGGGGATTGCATCAGGCAGAACCTACTAGATAATAATAAAGACTGGGCCAGTCTAACAACACTCCAGTGAAACACTGTGGTTATTTATCTATGGCTATTTATTCCCTTCTTCAACATGGGACAAGTCGATCTTCTTTTCCTGTGACATAATATATGAGTTGAACAGGGCCTGAATTGAGGCAGTTGCTATATGAGTAGAGAGAATGAGATGGCAATGAGAGAAATTGTGGAAATAGAAATGTCAAATTTGGTAAATGATAAGAAATATAGGGTGAGAGAGATTAAGCAATTGAGTTTGACACCAAAGTTGTAAATCTGGATAATTTTAAGGATATTTTCACCTTTGATGGTAATAGCAAAGTTCAGAATATGGGGAGGAAGTTTTTCGAGAAAGATAATAAGTTCTTGTTGAGATATGTTTAGTATGAGATTTTTATGAAAAATCCTTTTTGAAATATCCAATAAGCAGCTGGTTATGAGGAACTGAGAGAAAAAGAGAGACTAAGGCTAGAAATAGGGATATGATAACTGAATCAATGGGACCTGAGGAGATCACCAAGTGTCATAGTGCATGGAGAGAATAGAAGAAGGTCCAAAATAGGACTTTGGGGAATAATCAAAATTTGGGAAGTGATATGGACAATGAAACAGCAATGGAGACTAAGAAGGAGAGGTCAGGGTTAGTAGCAGAATTGAAAGAAAGTAGAATCATGAGAACCTATGGAAAGGCAATATGCAGATGAAGACACTGGTCCTCAGTGTCAAAGTCTAAAAAAGGGAAGAAATGAATGAAGATTGAGAAAGCAATAGCTTTGACAATTAAGAGATCATTTGGTAAACTTTAGGAAAAAAAATTTTCAGTTAAGTGATATAGTTGGAAACCAGATTATGATGGGTTAAGAAATGAAAGGGGGAAAAAACTAAGTTAAAACAGCTACATAGGCACAGAATAAAAGCTTGATGCAGTTGTTGGGTCAAGGGAAATTTTCCCCACCTCACAACCCCCAGCAAAGTAGAGTTTTATGTCTTAATCATAGATATCAGAGAGGGAGTCAATAGATAGGAGAGCTTGAAGGTTTCAGATAGAGGAGGGATGGTTGTGGGGACAATTTGCTATAAAACATGGAAACAGATGGGATGAAAGGATATGTAGATGAATTGGCCTTAACTGGGAAAAGAGTGACTTCTTCTATAGAGACTGAAGTAAAGAGAGAAATAATAAGGAATATACCAAGTCAGAAATGAATTGAGAAAGAAAAAAGAAAACACAACAACCTGGACCAGATGGTTTAGAAATGAATTCTATCAAATATTTAAAGGGCAATTAATGCCTATGATACAAAAAATATTTTCAAAAATTGAAAAAGAAAACACTCTGCCTAACTCTTTTAATGTGACAAATACAGACCTCATATCTGGACAGGAAAAACAGAAAGTTGAAATCTCAATAAAGAAAAAAAAGTAAAAACAATGAGGATTCTGAAGATAACATAATGACATATAATTCCACCTGCATGTTAGAGATATAGGAGAAAATACTAGGACAGTCTGCTGTATATTGTCAAATGTATTTTCTGTATCAATGATAATGTGTTTTTTCTTCATCACATGGAATGGTTAAAAATGAAGGTCTTTTTTGGACAGGGAGCTAGTATAACATCCTGCTACTTCACAGTACAGATGGAAGGTTTATCAAGAGGTTGCACTTCCTCTCCATGTTCAAAAGTCTGGATTGTTCTGCCTTTAGCTGCTTTGAAAGCAATCTGGGGTCCAAAAAGAGAGCAGTGTTAGGGAGATGAGAAGGGGAAGAGATTTTCTAGTAAAGAGCCCTTTATCTGGGTGCATTGGCCAATGGGCTTGACCACCATCACCTGGGATATTTTATCTTTAGTAGAACTAATGTACCTTTCTGAAAGTAGCCCACCAGGCCTGCCTCATTCCAAATAGAGCAGACAACCTTACTGAGCTGGATTAGTTCCTACCCAGCACTAAATCCTACCAAACTCTCCAGATGGGCCTGGTAGCATCAAGAGTTCCATTTTTCTAGTTAGGACCCTTAAAAGTCTTCTAAGACTTGTATAAAATGCCCACAGCATTTAGGTAGCAAATTTCCTCCAGCACTTAGAAAATTAAAAGTCACTTCACCCAGCGTTTTAATAGTAATAACTGATATTAATGTTACATATTAAGGCTGGCGAAGTGCTTTACATATGCTATCTCATTTGAATCTTATAATAACCATGTGAACTAAGTAACACAGGTTTTGCTATCTCTGTTTTTATGGGTGAGGAAACCAAGGCTCAGGGAATTTAAGTATTTAACGCCTCTTGTTAAGCAGATGTTCATTGTTAAAGGTGGGTTTTGACAGGTTTCCATGAATTCAAGCTCAGTGCTCTTTCTTCGGTGTTCTGCTACTCTATAAGAATTCCTCTAATTGGGGGCACACTTGGCCACAAAGCTCACTACTGGTTGCATTTTCCATTTTGCTCACACAACTAGTCATTTGACATCCCACCATCTCCTAAACTGGAGCCATAATCATTGAAATGATTTTGAGTTAATTACTCCCACAGGAAAAAGGCAAACAACTAGCAAGCAATGACAACAAAGTTCATAAGGAATGCCAGTTTTCCATACTGCCATATGCAGTTGGAAAGACAATCATAAAATATTGACAGTAAAATACACAAAAATATTATTCCAATACAAATGCCTGTGACTTACTAAGGAAAAGAAGAGACTGATGAAGAAAATACAGAATGAAAAATGTTGATTTTTTTTTTAAAGAAATAGGTTGAATGTTAAACAGGGAAAACAAAAGTAACTGAGAAAAAGTAACTACAAACATGAAGAATAAGAGTGATGAATTTATTGTGGCAGGGAAACAAATAGTTTCAAATCTTATAATGATGGCATTCATTTTATTAAGAGCCTGTTTCACCTAAAAGTCCTAGAATATATCTTTTGTTGCTGTTCACTTGCTTCAGTTGTGTCTGACTCTTTGTGACCCTATTTAGAGATTTCTTGGCAAAGATACTGGGGTGGTTTGCTATTTCCTTCTCTAGCTCATTTTATAGATGAGGAAACTGAGGCAAATGGGTGAAATGACTTGTCCAGAGTAAACACAGCTAATAAGGACAGATTTGAAATCAGTAAGATAAAGTTGTTTTTTTCTTATTCCAGATCTGGTACTCTATCCATTGTACCACCTAGCTGCCTCAGAAAACAGGCAGTGTCCAAATTTATGCAAGAGTTGAATTCTAAAAGTCACCTGCAAATCACTTGTGTAGAACTCAGAAAGCATTTTTCGCAGAAAAAGATGTGATGTGCTAAGATCAGGTGAATACTGGGATATTTTCAATCTCTGGAATTCTGTGATTCTTACATTCCCAAACTAGTTTACAAAACTGTATTTGACACATAATATAGCTCAAGGAATATGTATAATAGGCCTGGATCTTCTTAATTTGGCCAAATTTGAACCTCATATAGCATTAAGGCCTGGATCCTGAGTGTCCTCTGAACTTTGAGCCATTCTGACCTCAATGATGTAATGTGGTAGAGTTGAAAAAAGGCTTCAGTGTTAGGGGAATTTGAGGGTTATAGGCATCTGTCTCTAGAGATAGAGGGCAATCATTGGTCAGTTTGCATTCTAGTGGTGGGGTGGGAATAGGGATGCACTGAAAAGAGTAACTGGTTTTATAAGTGGGCTTTCTTGTTCAGTTATTTTTCAGTTGTGTCTTTTTGACCAAATTTGGAGTTTTCTAGACACAGAAACTGGAGTGATATGCTTGCCATTTCTGTCTCCAGATCATTTTACAGATGAGGAAACAGAGGCAAACAGGGTTAAGTGACTTTCCCAGGGTCACCTAGCTAGGAAGTATCTGAGGTCAGATGTGAACTCAGTAAAATGAATCTTTCTGATTCTAGGTCTGACACTCTGTCTACTGCACCATCTAGCTACTAACTCAAATATCCATATGTCAATATCTACAACAGTCCTTTCTTGTATTATTAGATGCAGGGTAACATTGCCATTTAACCTGCAACCAATAGTCTTTTTTTTAATTTTTTTTATTTTTTTTTTATTTTTTTGGTTTACATCATTGATTTCCTCAAGATTTTGAGTTACGAATTTTCTCCCTGTCTTTCCCCTACTCACCACCCCAAAATAGCTATCCCACTGTATACTCCATCCACTAATCTACTCTCTCTTATGTCCTCCCCCATCACCCCTCTGACTTTCTAGTAGAGTAAAATGGATCTTCCTATCCCAGTGCAAGTACATCTTATTTCCCAGTTACATGTAAATAATACTAATAATAATAATTATATATATATATATATATATATATATTTATCATTTGATTTTAGATTTAGGCCATATATGTGTAGTTATGAAGCACATCTCCACAATGAACATATTGTGTAACACTGACTCTATTTCCCTCCTTTATATCCCACCCTCCCCAGCCTTGTTCTGTTCTCTACTTCGTCCCTGTCCCTTTACTGAAGTGTGTGCTTCTAACATCCCTCTCCTCCCACCCTGCCCTCCCCTCCATACTACCCCCTCTCATCCCCATATCACCTACTCTCCTGTAGGGCAAGATACCCACTTTAGAGTGTATGTCATTCCTTCCGTAAGTCAAATTCAGTGAGAGTAAGGGTAAGCCATTCTCTTTTGGCTTCCTATTCTTCCCCCCCATTGTAACAGTTATCCCTTACTTCTTCTATATGAGATGGTTAACCCCATTCTGTCTCTCCCTGTCTCCTCTCATTCTATTCCTCTCCCACCCCTTAATTACACCTTTTAAAATATCATCCCTTCCTGTTCAATTGATTCTGTGCCCTCTGTCTACATACACATAAATACCCTCACTCACATATGTATTCATATGCATATATACCCTTCTATATAGACATATGTGTGTATATAT
>CM053590.1:90143696-90155356 GCA_028646515.1 Pseudochirops corinnae
TGAGTGTGGGCATTTGTATGTTCATGTATACATAGACAGAGGGCACAGGATGAGTTGAATATGAAGGGATAATATCTAAAAAATAAAATTAAAAGGTGAGAGAGGAATTTATTGGGAGAAGAAGGAAGGGAGAGATAGATTAGGGTAAATTATCTCATATAAAAGAGGCAAAAGAAAACTGTTACAATGGAGGGGAAGTGCAGGAAGGTGAAAGGGAATGGGACAACCTGATTTTCATTGAATTTGGGCTCAGAAGGGAGTACCATACACACTCAATTGAGTATCTTACCCTGTAGGAAAATAGGGAGTAGGGGATAAAAGGGGAGAATAGAAGAGAGGGCAGATTGGGGGAGAGGGTAGTTAAAAGCACACATTTTTGAAAATGGATAGGGTCATAGGATAAAACAGAATAATAAGTGGCATGCAGGATAGGATGGAGGGAAATAGAGTTGGTTTTTCACAATATTACTATGGGAATGATTTGGGGAACTACACATGTACAATCTATATTGAAGTACTTATCTTCCCAGTGGGGGTATGTTAGGAGGGACAACGGGGAAAATCTGGAACCCAAAGTTTAAAAAACTAATGTTCAAAAATTTGCTTTTTACATGCAACTGGGAAATAAGATCTACAGGTACTGGGGTATAGAAACCCTTCTTGCCCTACTAGAAAGTTAAATGGGGTGAAGGGGGAGGATACAAGAGAGAACAGATTGGGGGAAGGGGTATTCAGTAGGCTTCATATTTGGGGGTGAGGGGTAGCGGGAAGACAGGGTTAGAAAAAAATTGTGACTCAAAACCTTAAAAGAAAAAAAGAAATGATGCAAGAAAGCTCCCCAGAACTTTAGAACACAGTAAAATTAGTGCCAGCGGAAAAAATTCATGGATTGCTTGAGAATAACAACAACAAAAACAAAAACAACAAAACCAACCAACCAAAGAGACAAACAAACAAAAAACCTATGTTTCAAATTCCAAGGCATCTACAGATTAAATTTAACAATTCCAATGACAAAATAAGTTCTGCAAATGAATAGGATATAGACCTTGAATGTAAAGGAAAGAAAGTTTTAAAAAAGCCCATGACTATTCTGTACCTACCAGAAAATTACAAAATGAATAGAATAGATGGAAGAAGAGAGCTGCTAAGAGAATGAGTGAAGGGGAAGGGGAGGAGTAGAAACAGAAGAATGTAAACAAAATCTTAATTCAGCAGTCAAAAAGGCTATGACTAATGATTTCTCCTAGAGAGGAGGAGAGATATTTTGTAAAGGGAGATGGTGACCTTAAAGTGTGTATGATATATAGGGTTTGTGAACTACTAATTTTGTCACTGGAGAAGAAGGAATTAGAGATCCACAAGCTAAGTGGCATTCAAAATATCAATATAAAACTTATATATTCTAAATACCTTAGCATGTACATTCATAAAGTAAAAATTGATTAAATTCCAATTAGACATAGTAATGTAAAGGGGTACGAGATTTCAATTGTCCCTCCCTCAATTTTGGATAAGTGTAACAGAAAGATAAAAAATATATATATATATAGAATTAAACAAAAAGCTGGAGAATCTAGAAGTAAAAGACTTAAGGTGTCTTCTAAATATCTGTACATATATACATACATATTACATAATATACATGTATATATAAATATTATTTAGTGGAGGCAGAAATTAAAGATATATTTAAGCACATGGAAAAATGCTCTAAATCACTCTTGATTTGAGAAATGTAAATCAAAACAATTTGGAAGTACCACATCTCACCAGTCAGATTGGCTAGGATGACAAAACAGGAAAATGACAAATGCTGGAGAGGATGTGGAAAAATTGGAACACTAATGCATTGTTGATGGAGTTGTGAACTGATACAACCATTCTGGAGAGCAATCTGGAACTATGCCCAAAGGTCTATACATAATTGCATACCCTTTGACCCAGCAATACCCCTGTTGGGGTTATATCCCAAAGAGATTCCAGAAGTGGGAAAAGGACCCATATGTACAAAAATTTTTATTGCAGCTCTCTTTGTAGTTTCCAAAAAACTGGAAATATAGGGGATGCCCATGAATTGGGGAATGGCTGAACAAGTTATGGTTTATGAATGTAATGGAATACTATTGTGCTATAACAAATGGGAAAGAGATGGACTTCATAATTACTTGGAGAGGCTTATACAAATTGATGATAAGTGAGAAGAGCAGAACCAGGAAAAAATTGTACACAATCACAGACACATCATATGTGTGATGATCAACCTTGATAAACTGGAGTCTCCTCAACAATGCACAGCTAAAAGACAACTCTACAAGTCTCAAGATGGAAGGAGATATCTACATTCAGAGAAAGATCTAGAAAGACTAGAGTTTAAATGGACACTGAAGCAAAAATGCTATCGTTCTTTTTCATGTTTGGTTTTCCTTCTTTTTCCCAGTGGTCACTCACTGGTTACAACCCTTCTATACAACTAGACTATTGTACAATGCGAAAGTATTTGCAGATCCTATACATGATTGCACGCCACCATGATAGGGAGGAAGGGAGGGGAGAAAATCTGAAACTCAAGGGATTGTGGAACTGAATCTTGTAAACTAAAAGTAAATTAAAAAAAAAGAAAATTAAAAAAAAAGAAAAATATTATTTAGAGGTGTTATGTATCTATATACACATGCTTATACACACATATCTTTTAAAAGTGAAAGTAAAAAGAGGCAAGGTAGTAAACAAATCTATTACAGATAATGACAGTAGAAATAGTAATCCATCCAGAAGCCAAAAATAAAAGACCAAAACATGCATGGGGACTTAACAATGAGATCCTAAATAATGAGCAGATCAAAAAATAAATCATAGAAGCAATAATTAGGTAAACAAAAATGATAAACATTGAAACTGCATACAAAAGTTTCTTGGATACAGCTATGAAAATCATATCCATATAAGAATATGCTAACAAAAAAGAAAAAAAATAGGTTAATGAACTCAATATGTATCAAAAATGAAAACACCAACAGGTAAATAAGCCAAGAATAAAAATTAACAAAGAGATAATACAAAATTAGAGGAGAAAAAGATGAACAGGAAACCAAGAAACTATAGAAATGATACAATTAATAGCTATTTCTTTGAAAAGACTAAAAATTTATAAATATTTATTCTATCTGATTAAAAAGGGCAGAAAATCAAATTAACATTATAGTAAAGAAGGTAAATTTTAATTATTTGAACCTGTTATGCATGGTTACATGCTAACAAAACTTAGAAAACAAAATAGAGGGATGCCTTCAATATATAAAATAATCACATTAACAGAAGATCCAAAAGAGGCAATCTAACCACAGAACAGGAACTAGAAGTAAATATAAAATAACTACCAAAGAAAAAATTCCTGGTCCTAATGGATTTATAGGAGAATTTTATCAACTTGTAAGAAACAATCACATTCATATTACATAAAACATTCTCAAAAAAATAAACCGTATGCCAAAGTCCTTTTATAAGACAAACGTAGTCGTGATTCATAAACCGGGGAAAACTATATAAATCAATATCATTGATTTTTAAATATGTATTCACACACATGTTATTTGTATGACTAAAAAAAACCCCACAATTTTATCAAAAAGACTACAACAATTTATTCAAGAGACACTGTATCATGACTTAGTTGAGTATTTACCAGGCATGCAAGGATGGATCCAACTACCTGCCCCCAACATACATATACTATGTGAAACAGATAATTATATTTCAATATAAGTAGTTTCCTTTCTAATCTTATATATTTTATGTATTTTAAAGATGTTATTCTAAGAAAGTGATTATAGTTTTTATCAGGTTGCCAAAGGCATCCATGACACAAAACATTAAGGACTCTTGCTCTAAACGTTCTCTTCTTCAGTCTAAGTATTATCCAATCTCAGTTCATTTGATTGGTCTTCATTTGTGTATTGATCTTAAGGTCTTTGTTACTCTAAGCAGCATGGTTTCTAACTTATGTTTTCTAAATATGATGAAAATGATTTAACAGATAAATCATCAATTACCAATGACCTTATAAAAATGTTTCACTAGTGATAAAAGCTGCTATTAACAAAATATGTGACTGAAAAAGATGAGATATTTTCACAGGAAACAAAGACAATCTCTAGAATATTGCATAGACTCCTTGCAGAAAACTTAAAGATGGTTATGGGCAAAAAAAACAAAACAAAACACAAATTAACGCTTGGACAGTCATGGATAGGTCATGATATACATCACTTGAGGGAATGCCCACATCAGTAATGACACAGATTCATTAGAGAATTTGAATTCCTATTCCATGGTTTTTGTCCTACTTATCCATGAATATTCTGTAATTCTTGGACTTTTATGAAAGTCAGAAGCACACACATATTTTGGACAGGAAAGTATCTTTAACAAGCAATTAAAAATCTTCATCAATTGCCTTTTTAGGAAAAAAAAAACATTGAGAGAAATAATCAGAAATAAAATATCATAATAAATAATAATGAAATCACGAATATTTATACTAGACACTTTACTAAGTGCTTTACAAATATTATCTCATTTAATTAATTCATTAAAACAAGCCTGGGAGGTAGGAACTATTATTATCCCCATTTTAAACATAAGGAAATAAAGTAAAATAGAAGTTAATTGATTTGCCCATGGTCACACAGACAGTGAGTAAGTGAGGATATATTTGGATTTAGGTTTTCTTGATTCCAGATTTAGTGCTCTTCGAATTGTCTGTTAGAGGCAGTTTTTGAATTTGAATGGATTGAGATAACAGGTTTATATACTTTTGGTTATGCTTTCAGAAGCCTCTTCAATTTGACCTGTTTGTTTTGCTAGATTTTTCTGACATTTTTTTAAAGTTAATTTCTTTTAAGACATGCACAGAGAGGTTATAGAATCATAGAGTGGTAGGCATGGATGATATTTCAGAGACTTTTTTGTTCAATATTTTCAGAGGAGGAAATTGAGGCTCAGAAAATTCACTCACCAAATTCTACGTCCTCCACATGACATTATTCTTAGACTTTCTGGGAGGGATTTCAGGATTTTCTTCCTCTTTCAAAATCAGTTCCAAAACTGAACCATTTCCCCTGAGTTCAGAGGCTCTTAAAATAAGAGTGTGTGTGTGTGTGTGTGTGTATGTGTGTGTCTGTGTGTGTGTCTGTGTGTGTGTGTGTGTGTGTGTGTGTGATGAACTCCTTTAGTAGTCTGGTAGAGCCTATGGACCCTTTCTCAAAATAATGTTTTTATACTTAATAATATTTTATTTTTTCCAATTACTTGAAAAGATAGTTTTCAACATTCATTTTGTAAGATTTTGTGTTCCACACTTTTCTCCCTTTCTCCCTTTCCTCTCCCCTCATCAAGACAGCAAACAATCTGATATAGGTTGTACATGTTCAGTCATGTTAAACAGATTATCACATTAGTTATGATCTGAAAGAAGAATCAGAACAAAATGGAAAAAGCCATAAGAAAAAACAAAAAAACAAAACAAAAGTGAAAATAGTATGCTCCAGTCTTTTTTTCAGACTCCATAATTGTTTCTCTGTATGTGGATAACATTTTCTATCATTAGTCTTTTGGAGTTGTTTTGGGTCATTTTATTGATGAAAAGAGCTAAGTCTGTCATAGTTGATCATTGCACAATGTTGCTATTACCATCTACAATACTCTCCTGCTTCTGCTCACTTCACTCAGCATCAGTTCATCTAAGTCCAAGTTTTTCTGAAATCTCACTGTTCATCATTTCTTGTAACACAATAGTATTCTATTATATTTATGTACCGTAACTTGTTCGGCCATTCCCTAACTGATGAGCATCCCCTCAAGTTCCAATTCTTTGCCACCACAAAAGAGTTACTATAAAAATTTTTGTAGATTTGGGTCCTTTTCTCTTTTTTATGATCTTTTTGGGATACAGACCTAATTGCTGGATCAAAGATTATGAACAATATGATTACCCTTTGGGCATAGCTACAAATTACTCTCCAGAGTGGTTGGATCAGTTCACAACTCTACCAGAAGTGCTTTGGTGACTCAATTTTCCCATATCCTATCTAACATTTGTTATTTTCCTTTTTCTTTGGTAATATTTAGCTCTCCAGCAGTGCATTAATGTTCTAATTTTCCCACATCTCCAATATTTATCACAAAATAATGTTTTTATTCCATAAAAATAAAAAAAAAACCTAAAGGATTAGAAAAGGATATCTATGTCTTTGGTTCTTTGGATATTGATGCTGAGATTTCTTCAAAACATGGGCGGGGGGGAACGTGGCTAGGTGGTGCAGTGAATAAAGCACCTGCCCTGGAGTCAGGAGGACCTGAGTTCAAACCCAGCCTTAGACACTTGACACACTTACTAGCCATGTGACCTTGGACAAGTCACTTAACTCCAATTGCCCTGCCTTCCCCCTTGTAAAAAACCAAAAAAAAAAAAAAAAAAAACATTGAATCTGGGATGCCAGGATGACCAGAGCCTCCCTCTTCTAATCTTCTGAAACTATAAGGTTAGTGTCTTCAATTCTTTCTTTTAAAATTTAGAAGTAAAGCAAAGGACAAAGGCACAATTCATGGAGCTACACTTTAACTTCAGAGAAGAGAAAGTCCAAGGCCTCTCCCTTAAAAAATATTGTCTCTTACTGAACAACATCACTGATGGAGTTAAACTAAGTAAGAGCTTCCAAAGGCAACGAGTAAGGTCACCCCAAACCTTTTGAAAATGCTCTTGGTTCTGATTGTACAAATGTAGCCAATATGAGAAGTTACTATTCTTCAGAGCAAGTTACAGAATGTCTACATATGTTCCACATTCTCTCTGAGGTACTTCCATTATAAACCATAACCACTGTCCTGAAAGGAAGCTGTCTATCCTCTTCCACCTGAGGAGATGCCTTTTGAGGAATTCCAGACAGGTGACAATCCCTTTTCCATCAGTATGTGCAATGTTTCACACACTCAGTTTCCCATGTCTATGATTATGCTAAATTACAATCATCAGTTTCATTTTTGGTTCTTTCCATTTCTATTACCATAGACAATGTATCTAGATAAAGAAATAGACAGACAGATGGACAGTCATACAGATAGATAGATAGATAGATAGATAGATAGATAGATAGATAGATAGATAGATAGATAGATAGACAGAGTTTTCCTGGCTCTGTTTACTCTGATCTAAGTTCATATATATCTTCCAAAGCTTCTTTGAACAAAGTAATTTCTTCCAAAGGCAAACAAATAAGCATAATCAAAGCTGAATGTTTTCTTTTAAGATTATTTTTTAAGGTTAAAGCTTCTCCATTCATGGAATAAAATGCAATGGAAAATTTTACCCACTGGATAGGGAGGCAGGAACTGTTTATGTTCTGCACTTTTGGAAGGGTGACTACATCATGGACAAAATGTAGTCTGAGGGAGTAAAAGATTATAAAGATTTCCAGGGTTATATAGACTCAGGTCCCTAAACTTCATGAATAACTGATTGGTGAATAATTGCTATACATCTTAAACAGAACAGTCTATAACTTAGGAAGGTCACACAGACCTTGAACGCAAGAACTAAAATCTTGTCAGAGACCTCGACAAGGTCAAGTTAGCATGAATAGCATTGCAATTTTGGAGGACTGCAGGAAATAGAGGACAAAGGAGAAAATATAAGCAGAGCTGAATTACCTAACAAAAGATAATATTTCCTCTTCAAGACTAACCTCTAAGTAACTGGGGTGCATCTAATTCCTCTCTTTTTACATTAGGCTCTCTGAGGTTTTGTAATCTGATTCATGTTACGGTAATTGTAAACTGTGTGGATGATAATACCTCACAGCTATATTATAACTAGAATTTACACAGTGCCATAAGACTTACAGAGCATAACATTTATGTGAAATAACTGATACAGGCATCACCAAATCCATTGACAGATAAAGATATGTCTTGGTATTTCATTTTATTTTCTCTGATTGGAAATGATAATAACTATTTGTGATAATGAACACAAGATCTGGAGTCCAAAAACCACAGTTCAATCCTAGGTCTGCAGGTGATTGAATCATCTTGGGAAAATTGTCCAAAATCTGTAGACCTCCTTTTTGTAACATAAATGGAAAGGGACGTTTAAGGTCCCTTCCCGCTGGGAATCCTACATCTGAAATACTGAGAACTATTCAGTGATAATAAAATTATATAAATAATCAATCAGTGATTCCAGAAAATATGTTTCTGAGCCAAATGTTGCAATGGAGAGAACAGTATCTGGAGTCAGCAGACATTGCTCAAATCCTTACTATTCCATTCAGTAGTTGTGTGACTTTGGGCAAGTCTCTTTACCTTTTTGAGCTTCAGTCCCCTCACCTGTAATATGAAAGTTTGGGATGTGGGGATTTTGAAGGAGGACTGGCACCTCTGGTGTAAGGATTTGACATGGCCTTTTCAGTTGCTTATCTTCCTGAGGTATCTGGTTGGCACTCAACTCCTAGCTGTGGCTCCAAGAAGCTGTGGAATGTGCAATGGCCCCACCCTGGCAAACTGTCTCAGGAAATGTGCTAAACCAGACTGAGGGAAACTGATAGGCCTCAAACTTGTCGGTGAGTTGAACAGGGGCATGTCTACCACAAGCATGTGAAGACTTACCCCATGGAATGGGTGGGTAAGAACAATTTGTTCTAATGGCCATGATAGTGGCTGAAGCAGGCACTGTGGACTGCATATTAGAGATACTAAGGCCATCCATTGCATCCCAAGCCATTGCCAGGCATCTTGACTTTTTTTTTCTTGCCAGAAGACTTGGATGACTCTATAAGAGAGAATGAAGCTGATGTATTTGCACAACTCTGCCTCACTTAAATCCAATTCCTGTATGACTCAAGACTTCCCCTTGTAAGGTCACTGGCTTGTTTCAAAAACAAAAGACAAAAAATGATATGAGGGATTACACTTCCTTTTGTGAGCCCATCACTCACAAAATATGTGATCTTCTACTACTACTGTTTTATAATACTGAAGCAGAAAAAAATATTGAGCATAATAACATTGAAGAGGCAGAATGACGATACACAGAGGGCTAGTCATGAAGTCATAACGTTCTGAGTTTAAATCCTAACTTACACATACTAGCCGAGAGATTATGAACCGGTGCTCCAGCTAATTCTGTAAGACTATAAATTAAAATAGGGCTGATGATTTGTGCCAGTGAAGGATATTTACACATAAGAAGTTCCTTATACTAATGATATCCTAACTTTATACCAATATAAATATATAAGTAATTAAGTTAAATCTTTCCTTCCCTGTATTGACCATTGGGTAAAACAACTCAACTTTACACTTATCTTCTACCCTTTAATGGCTGGTCCCTTATTCTATTACCTGTCACAACTTGCTCAAAATCAACATTGAATTATTTCCAGCTTCTGTCTACTTTGCTGTTGTTCACTTGAGACTGAATGAAACTATGGCAAATCATAAAACCATGCTGACCAGGTCCACAAAAATTTTGTTATCTAATCTTAACTAGGCCATCACTTTTATCAAACATTCTAATCTTCCTTCATCTTTTAAGATTATTTTTTAAGGTTAAAGCTTCTCTTGATTTTCCTCAGTGTAAAGCAATGGCCTATACATTAAAAATAGACATATTTTTAGACATGGATAATGTGTGATCATATTTTAATTGACCATACTTATTTGTTACTAGTGAGGATTTTTTTAGAAGGTGAAGTGCAATGGGGGTGGAAAATGATAGGAATGCAAAAAAAAAAAAAGGGAAGAAACTAGGAAAGAATGTCAATGAACCATTAGAGAATATGTATATATATATATATATGAGAGTAGAGGAAAGTTAAAAGGAGACAGATTCACTTATGTTTACTATAATTATAGCTAACACAGGAATGCCTATCATGTGCTAGGCACTGTGCTAAGTACTTTACAATTATGATTTCATTTGATCATCACAACAACTCTGGGTCATAGTTGCTATTATTATTCCTAATTAACTGTTGAGGAAACTGAAACAAGCAAAAGTTAAGTGAGTTGTCCCAAGTCACACAGCTGGTAAGCATATGAGGCCAAATTTGAGCTCAGATCCTCTTGCCTCTACACCTGGCACTGTATTCATTGAACCACCCAGCTACCCTATATAATATAATAATTAAATATGCAGAATAATTAATTCAAAATTGAGAGAAGAGAGGGTGGGAGAAACCTGGGGGGAAAAACTGTTCAAAACTATGGAGCAGATTATAGATAAAGAGTAAGTTGAGTGTGAAGTTGATTCTCCTCTCTCCCCCAACACACACACACACACACACACACACACACACACACACACACACACACACACACACACACACAGGCTGGAGAGGGAAATGAAAGAGGTCTATCTGATTTGTCCAACTTTATACAATTAGTAAATATCAGAGGTGGGGTTTGATCCCAGAACATCCATAAAATACATTTTTTAAACAGGAAAATGAAAGAAATGGGGTGTCAGAATTTCAGAAATTAAAATATATTTACTATACATACAAAAATAAGCAAAACTCTTCAAAATAAGTGTGCTAATGATGCCTCACAATGGTCTGTTTTATAACGGGGTACCTACGATATAGGATTTTTGACTGGGTTGTTGGGAGACACCTTGGCCAAGATTGCTGGGAAATTCATCATAGCAACAGTGTTAGGCAGGTTTGTGAGAAATAAACTACATCCTCCTAAGTGTCTCTCTGTGGTTCAAATAGCCTAAATCAAACCAGTGAAAAAGCTACTATTTATACTCCTGCCTTAACTTTTCCATTCAGAAACTAGTCACATGGAAAACCACTTCCCCATTGTATTGCACCTAAAGACATTTAACACCATTTCCAGCTTGTAGTGTCATTACCTAAAGTGTTAGAAATGATTCTGATGTTATTAGGATCATAAAATTAGCTTTTTTTCCCAGCCTGAAAAAGATGAATACCCTCAGCTGCTTGAATTTGATTCAGTAGCTACAACTATAATGCACATTGTTTTAGGGCAGTGACTTATCTCTTTGGGGAAGTAGTTTTCAAATTTAGCTCAGAAAGATTTTTTTTTTTTAAGTAGACCATCTGTTGGCTGAAGACCCTGGAGAAAAATAAAAATAAAATAAACTTTTTTTAAAAAGTGAAACTGAGTTTCTTCTAGTCAGCTAAAATCACACAGGTTCTATAGTTTGAAATATGAGTTGTTTTTTTTTTTTTAAGACAAGAAAAGAAAAAAAAAGGCAAAATTTAAAGAATAAATGAAATTCAGAGGATAGAAATATTTGCTTCTGTTTTGCATCTCACTAAAATAAAAGGAAAAAATAATTTCTTCCTCCCTCCCTCCTTTGCTCCTTCCCCCTTTTTCTCCCTCCTTCCCTCCTTTTCTCCCTCTCTCCTTTTCTCCCTCCCTTCCTTCCTTCCTTCCTCCCTTCCTTCCCTTCCTTCTTTCCCTTCCTTCTTTCCTTCCTTCTTTCCCTTCCTTCTTTCCTTCCTTCCTTCCCTTCCTTCCTTCCTTGCTTCCTTCCTTCTATTCCTTCCTTCCTTCCTTCCCTTCCCTTCCTTCCTTCTTTCATTCCTTCCTTTCTTCGTTCCTTCCCTTCCTTCCTTGCTCCTGTTCCTTTC
>CM053590.1:90155456-90176521 GCA_028646515.1 Pseudochirops corinnae
TTCGTTCCTTCCTTCCTTTGTTCCTTCCTTCCCTTCCTTCCTTGCTTCTGTTCCTTTCTTCCTTCCTTCCTTCCATCTCTTCTCTCCCTCCCTTTCTCCTGTTCTCTTTCCCTTTCCTCACTTTTTCCCTTTCTACCTTCACCTATCCCTTCTTTCCTCCTTAAAGTTTGGCTTTCCTTTACAGGAAGTGAATTTTTAATGGAATCTTAAGAAGGAATAAAATTCAATCATTATGCTAATAACAGGCTAATTAAATCAAATAAATATTTTTACTAGGTTCCTAGGAATAATGGAAAGCATGTTGGATTTGGAATTAGCAAGAATTACATTAAAATTGCAACTCTACCACTAGTTGTGTGACCCTGATCAAGTCTCTTAACTTTTATGAATTCATTTTCTTATCTTTATAATGGGGATAGTAATACCCATTGTGCCCATCACACAGAAAGGCCCAAATGAACTAATATATAAAAAATTATTCAAAACTTTAAAATATTATGTAAATTTCAGTTATTATTACTGTGATGATGCTGATATTAACAATGTGTTAGTTTCTAGTATAGTTATAACATATTGCAAAAATTGCAAATAATAAACCAAAGAAAAGGTCATTAAAATTAGCTGTAGTTCATACATTCATCCTGGATTCTAATCTGGTCGCCTAGGTTTAGAGATGAAGAAACCTTGATTGAGTGGGGTTAAATGATTTTCCCAAAGTACAAAGCTAGTAAGTTTAAAAATACTAAGTTCAATCAGTATTTGACTCCAAATCTGAAGTTCTTTCTACTACCCTATGTTACCCTTTTAATTCCTGTCATTATGTAATAAGAGAAAAACACAATATTATATTATATGTATATAAAAGAAAAATTATGTAAAGGACTATTTCAGAGAAACCTGGGCAGACTTATATGAACTGATGCAAAATGAATTCAGCAGAGTCAAGAGAACAATTTACCCAAGAACAACAACATGGTGGAGATAAATAACTTTGAAAGACTTAAGAGCTCTGATCAATACAGTATAGCAATGCTGCCACAGTTTTAAAGGGTCTAGGATGACAGGTCCTGGACACTTTTTGAAGAAGTCATCATGGATGCAATATATTGACTCTGTCATATATTTTTGGACCTGATCAATGAGGGCATTTGTTTGCTTGACTACATATGTTTGATAAAGATTTTTTTTCTTTTTTAGAGATGATAATAAGTGGGGAAAGTAATTGTGTGCTAATTGAAAAAATAAGGTTCAAAAATGTCAAAACATATTGTTTCTTTGTCATTAAATGATATTTTGCTTCATAGACCATTTACCTGAACAAACAATCCTTTTAAAATTTTAATATCAGTCATGGCAACTAAGTCAAATATGCATTTACTTTCAAAGCATTTTGTCAGTATTTTTCCAATGTTATTCTGACAATTTGGCAATTTGGTATTCAGTTGAAGGCTGATGTGAGTCCAACACTAGACTAATCGAAAAAGACAACACACTCCAATGAACACAAAACTTGGGGAAACATTCATGTTACCTATCTGATTTCAACTTGGTTAAGGTCATATACCAAATAGGCACAGTAATAGTTTCCAAATGTTAATCTTCATTTAGAATATTTCATTGTCTTTCTTCAGTGGAAGTTGGTATATTCTGTCAATTCCTCATTTACAATGTTAATGATCAAATAATCAAACATTAATCATGTATTTGTGTGCCAGAGGCTATGTGAGGTTCTGAGGCTACAAAGCAAAATGAAATAGACCCTCCCCTTAAGGAACTTACCCTAACAGAAATCAGAGGAAACAACATACGCAAACATGCTTAAAAACAAAATATAAACACAGTAACAAAAAAGTGAAAAGGAAAAGGAATAAGTATTGATTTATCATCTATTATGTGTCAGGCACTATTACTGTGGCAGGTGGTTTTCCACCCATATAATAAATGGATCTTTCAGTGTTACAAAACTTTTAACAATCCTGAAAGCTATGTGTTGTCATTGTCTCAATTTTAACCTTGAAGAAACTGAGACAAATAAATGTAAGTGGCTTTCCCAGGGTCAAAGAGCTTCTTAATGTCTAAAGCTACATTTGGATCAGGTGTTCCTGATTCCATGCCCAGTTCTCTATCTATGGTTAACACTAGCTGCCTCTAGAACAGCGAGCGGTTCTCAACCTGTCGGTTGTGACCCCTTTGGGGGTCAAATGACCCTTTCACAGGGGTCACCTAAGACCATCAGAAAACACATATTTCCCATGGTCTTAGGCACTGAGACACCACTCCTCTATCCCTCTCCAGGTGAGTCCGCCCAGATGCAGATACGCTCACATATGAATATTAAAGGATCACGCATTACGAAGGTTGTTAACCACTGCTAGAAGGTGAGAGAGTCAGGGCAGGCCTCATAGAGGTAGAAATGAGGAAGATGTTGAAACTAAAAGGTAGAGATGAGGAAGAAATGTCTTCCAGGGATCCAATCAATTTCTGTTGGAGTAAGCCTTTATACAGGAACTAAGACAGAGGATAAAATGTTGTACAGTGGCAATGTAAGTTTGGCCAGTTTACCTGGAAATAGAATCCATTAACAGTAGTAATGTATAATAATCCTGGAAAGATAATCTGGATCCGAGCTCTGGAGGACTTTGAATATTAGGAAAATAAAGTTTGTATTTTTATCCTATAGGATAAATAAAATGCCTAGGGATAACAGGGAGCCACTGGAACTTTTTAAAGGGATTTACACTGTTAGAGCAGTGCTTTAGGAATATTATTTTGGTGGCTGGAAGGATGAATTGGACAGGAGAGAGACTGGAAGTGAGGACAGCAACTAGGTTATTGCAAGAGTCTATTTAAGAGATGGTGAGGGCCTGAACTAGGATAATGCTATGAGTAGAGAGAAGGAAACAGATGTTAGACATGCATGAAGAATGAATTATCAAGCCTTGGCAATTGATCAGATATAGGAAATGAGAGAAAAATGAAGAGAGGTGGATTTTTCAAAGGTTATAAACCCAAGTAACTAGAAGGCTAACAATATCCTGTTTAGAAATAGGAAAGGGTAGGTTAACAGGGAAATATAGGTTCTGTCTTTTAAATCTTGATTTGATGTGCCTATGGGACATCTAGTTAGAAATAGAAAGCAGGCCACTGATTAAGAGTAACTGAGCTCATAAGAGAGATGAGGATTATACATAACTGAGAGTCATTCTGCATAGAGATGATAAATGAATCCATGGGAGCTAATGAGGACAATAAGAGAGATAATATAGAGAGGGAAAATAAGGGGACTCAGTAAGATGCATGGGTTATACCCCAGACTGGGGATGGCCCATGAACAATGATTTTCAAAGGGGACCAAGGTTAAAAAAAAAAATCTATCAGCTGTATTGCAATTTGGGAGGAAATGGAGGGGTGGAGTATGTGCATTTCTAGTACCTTTCTGGAAAGAAATAATAAAGGATTATTTTTCCCCAATTTTTGTATTAATTGGCTGTAATATTACAACTGGATTTTGTTACATAAAATTATATTACTGAAGCAGGTTCTGATGAAAACTTTTTCTGAGAATTATTACATATTAGAGACAACATCAGCTGAAAAACTAATAACTTATGACATGTAGATATAATATTGGGACAAGGGAAAAGAGGTCAGTTGTGGTTGATTTTTCAAGAAAAACTATGCTTCATGTCTCATCCTTTCCTTTCTGTCTATCTGGATGCTGATCTCTCTACCCTGTCCTTTCCATGAATAGAGAGGTATTAGGCAGCAAACTAATCTTGAACTACTTTCCCTTCACTGCTACCAGATTCAAGGTAGTGGGAGGGGTAGATTTGCCAGCACAGTAGAAGTCAGTCTGGCAACCCAGTCCCAGCTGAGTGACATCTGGGACACAGATCATTGGGGAAAGTAACAGGAGCATAGAGGGCCTATGTTTCCCAGCATGTACCGAGGGTTAATCAGTAATTTTACGTGATGACAATTGTAATAAAGGCTGAGAAATGGTTACCCTTCACAGTACAAGGCAACAATTGATTAATTATTTCATTCACTCATCCGAGACATAAGTATTAAACTCCTTAAAGAAATAGAATTACAAATATTTTTGGGTTATTTGTATCCCCAGTATTTGTCACAGGTCTTTACACAGAGCACATACTAAGTAAATGTCTGTCAAAATCAATTAAAAACAAACTGTGTACAGAGTACAATACTAAATACGGAGGGAGAAAAAAAAAGACTTAGGTATGATCCAGTCCTTGCTAACATGGAAATTTATAATTGTTTAGCAAGATAAGAAATTAACCCTATTTTTGACATACAATTATTACATGATTAGCACCTTCATGAGGTGCAAATTGCTAGATGATGTTCAAGGAGGATTATTACTAACTGATGAGATCAGGGGAAACTTCATGGGGAAGGTGGTATTTGAATTGAGCTTTAAAGAATGGGATGGGAATTCAAGCATCAAAGAAGAAGGAAGACATTTTAAGAAGAGGGATATACTTAGGAGTATTTGTTGTTACTATTATTACATTATTCAGGCATGTCCAACTCTTCATGACTTGATGGACTATGGCACACTAGACCCTTTAATCCTCCACTGTCTTTCAGTTTATTCAATTTTTGTGGCGATTTTTCTCATGACACTATCCAACTCATTCTCTCTTGTTCCCTTTACTTTTTGCTTTCAATCTTTCCCAACAGCAGAGTATTTTCTACTAAGTCTTGTCTTCTTTTTATGTGGCCAAAGTATTTAAATTTTAGTTTCAATATATGGCCTTCCAGTGAAATAGCCTGAATTAATTTCTTTTAGCATTGACTGATTTATGTTCTTGCTATTCAAATGACTCTCAAAAGTTTTCTCCATCACTGCAATATAAGAACAAAAACTCTCACAGCCATATATTACTACTTGAATAGTAGTACTAGAATATAGCTTTGACTATAGGGACCTTGGCAGCAATGTGATATCTTTGCTTTTTAGTATGTTTTCTAGATATCCTATAGCTTCCCTTCCAAGGAGCAAATGTCTTTAAATTTCATGGCTGCAGTCACTCTCTGAGGTGATCTTTGAGCCCAATGATATAACATCTGATGCTGTTTCCATTTCTTCTCCCTTCTATCTGCCAAGAAGTGATGCTATCAGTTGCCAACATCTCAGACTTTTTAATGTTATTTCAAGCCAGTTTTTGCTCTCTCTTCTTTCTAAGAGGCTTCATAATTCTTCTTCATTTTCTGCCACAAGAATAATGTAGTCTGCATATATGAGATTAATGGGATTTTTCCCAGCAGCCTTAATTCTGGCTTTTGATTTGTTCAGGCTGGCATTTCGCGTAATGTACTCTGCATATCGGTTAAACAAATAAAGTGACAATCTGTAGCATTGTTATACTCCCTTTTATAATGTCAAACCAATTAGTTGATCCATGACCAATTCTAACTGTTGCTTCTTTTTGGGGGGGCGAGGGGGGAAGGCAAGGCACTTGGGGCTAAGTGACTTGGCCATGGTCTCACAGCTAGTTAAGTGTCAAGTGCCTAAAGCTGGACTTGAACTCGGGTCCTCCTGACTCCAGGGCCAATGCTGTATTCACCTAGCTGCCCCTAACTTGACAAATATGCAGGCTCCTAGGGAAACAAGTAAGATAATTTTGTACTCCTGTCTCTTTGAGGGCTTGTCACATTTTCTTATGATTCATACAGTCAAAGGTTTTAGTGTAGTCAATGAAGCAGAAATTGGTGTTTTTCTGGAACTCCCTTACTTTCTCAATAATCCAACAAATATTTGCAATTTGGTTTCTAATAAATATATGGCAGTATATTTAGCAGTAAAAGAATAGAAAAAAGTTAGTTTGAGTACAAAACGGGTAGAGAGATAGAATAGGAGCTAAGGCTTGGTAGATAAGGTGATACCAATGTGAAAGGTCTTCAGTGTCAGGCAAAAGACCCACATTTATCTCCTTGCAAATCATAATTTTTATTTTCTGGAGCTCTAATTTACATCTACATAGAGAGAACAGTGAGGAAATACTCTCTACCAGTACAGAGCAAAAATTGTACAATTTAGAATTTTAGAGCATTGCCTGGAGGCAATTAGAGGTTATATGACTCACTCAGAATGACACAACTGAAGTGTAGCATTGCTCTAAATTTAAAAAAAAACATGTTATTGATCAATTTGACAAGCAAAACCCAGACATTCAAACCTCTTTGCAAAGTTCTTGCAGCCCACCAAATAGCTAGCCTTAGTCTTAAGAACTCCCAGTAAATTCTGGTGACTTGGACCAAGGTCCAATCTCTATCACTTAAAGTAGGCCAAAGATTTCAAATGGATAACTGATGAAGACTAATATCCTGGGACTAAGACCTGACAATCCACCAGTCTGCAATCTCACCCAGCTACCAATTTCAGTGCTAGGAATGTTAAGTGAAATACTTAATAGAAACAAACAAAACAATTACCTATAGAAGCAAAGACTCAAGTCTAGGTTGACCAGGATCCACATCTAAGAAGATGTTAGTCACAGGAACTTGAAAAACTGTGCTTGTCAAAAACTTCCTTCCTTTTTTCCCTTCTGGTTTTTTTGTTATTTTTAATTGTAATTATTTTAAACAGTCTTTTTAAGATAAATTTTGATTTCTAAATTCTCTTCCTCCCCCCAGACCCTCCCAACCCATTGAGAAAGCAAGCAATAAGATATCAATTATACATGTGAATTAATGTGATGCATATTTCTATATTAGTCATCTTACAAAAAGAAAAAAGAAGAAAAATAAAGTAAAATAATATGCTTTAATCTACACTGAGAGTTCATCAATTCTTTCTATGGAAGTAGATATTTTTTATAATGAGCCCTTTAGAATTTCTTAGATCACTGTATTGAGGAGAGTAGATAAGTCTTTTGTGATTGATTATCATTATAATGTCCTTTTTATTGTGTGCAGTGATTTCCTAGTTCTGCTCACTTTAGTTTAATTTATATGTCTTCCCAGGAATTTCTGAAACCATCCTCCTGTTTATTTCCTATAACAAAACAATATTCTATCACAATCATATATTATAGCTTGTTCAGGCATCGCCCAATTGATGGGCATCCCTCAATTTCCAGATTTTTGGCACCAAAAAACAGAACAATTATAAATATTTTTTGTATATTTAGGTCTTTTTCCTTTTTCTTTAATATCTTTGTGACACAGACCTAGTGCTGTTATTACTTGGTCAAAGGGATGCATATTTTTATGGCCCTTTGGGCTTCATTCTAAATTACTCTCCAGAATGGATGGACTAAATTACAAATCCATCAATAGTACATCAAAGTCCCATTTTTTTACATTCCCTCCAGCATTTGTCATTTTCCCTTTTTGTCACATTAGTTGATTTACTAGTTTTGAGGTGGTACTCTAGAGATGTTTTAATATGCATCACAACGAATCATTATTGAAGGCTTTTCTTATCATTTGACTATAGATAGCTTTGATTTTTTCTTCTGAAAACTGCCCCTTCATATATTTTGACCATATATCATTGGGAAATAAAGTTTATCATTTTACTCCCTTGATACCCTCTAGCTCTTGTTTTATCACAAACTCTTCCTTTATTCACAGATTTGAAAGGTGAAATGTTCTTTGCTCCTATAATTTGCTTATGATATTACCCTCTATATCTAAATCATGTTCCCATTTTGGCATTAAGTTGGTATATACAATATGTGATGTTGGTCTATACCTGGATTTTGCCCAACTGCTTTCAAGTTTTCCTGGCAGTTTTTGTGAAATAGTGAATTTCTTGCCCATAAAGCTATCCTATTTGGGTTCACAAAACACTAGAAAGTTATTGCCATTTCCTACTGTGTATTGTGTACCTAATCTATTCCATTGATTCACCACTTTATTTCTTCCTAGAATCAGATTGTTTTGATGCTTACTACTTTGTAATGTAGTTTGAAATCTGGTACTGCTAGACAACTTTCATTCACATTTATTTTTTTATTTATTCCCTTGCTATTATTAAATTTTTGTTCTTCTAAATGAATTTTATTATTTTTTCTAGCTCTACAAGAAATTCTTTTAGTTTTATTGGCATGGCACCAAATGAATAAATTAACGTAGGTGGAATTGTCATTTTTATTATATTGGCTTGGCCTTCCCATGAACAACCAATATTTCTCTAGTTTCGATCTGTTTTTATTTGTGTGAAAAGCATTTTATATTTATGTTCCTATAGTTCTTATAGTTTGTTTTAGCAAGTTTACTACAAATTATTTTACATTGTGTGAAGTAATTTTAAATAGAATTTCTCTTTTTATCTCTTGTTCTTGTACTTTGTTGTTAATTTATAGAAGAGTTGATGTTTGTGTGAATTTATTATAAATCCTCCAACTCTGCTAAAGTTGTTAATTTTTTAAATTAGGTCTCTTTGGTTGATTCTCTAGACCAGTGGTTCTCAACCTGTGGGTTGTGACCCCTTTGGGGGTTGAACGACCCTTTCACAGGGGTTGCCTAAGACCATCAGAAAACACACATTTCCAACGGTTTTAGGAATCTAGACACCACTTCTCTCTCCGCCTCCAGGAGGGTCTGCCCACATGCAGATACACCCACATATGAGTATTAAAGAGTCGTGGCATTAGCAAGGTTGAGAACCACTGCTCTAGAGTTCTCTAAGTTAATTTCATATCATCTCCAAAGAATAATAATTTTCTTAAGTCATTGCCTGTTCTTATTCCCTTAATTTCCTTGTCATGTTTTATTTTATAGCTAGCATTTCAGTGTGATATTGAATATTAGTCAAAATGAACATTGTTGTTTCATGCCTGACCTTATTGGGAAATATTCTTGTTTTTCTCTTTTACATATAATGTTTGCTCTTGGTATTAAGTAGATACTACTTATCATTTTCATAAAAGTTAGCTTAATTTCTATTTTCTAGTATTTGATAACAATAAGTTATGTATTTTTCAATAACTTTTTGTGTACCTGTATATTCACATGATTTTTATAGTTTTTATTAATGAAATGGTCACTTGTGCTGTTAGTTTTCCCAAAATTAAATAGGCCCCATATTCTTTGTGTAAATCCTATACACACAAATCTTATAAATCATTATAATGTGTGATCTTTGTGATGCATATTGCTATAATCTCTTTCCCAGTATTTTGTTAACGTTATAGCATCAATATGTATTAGGGATATTAGTCTATGACTTTCTTCCTCTATTTTTGCTATCCCTGATGTAAGTATCAAAACTATATTTATGTCATAAAAGGAATTTGGTAAAACTATTCATCAATTTTTTAATACTTAGCATAGCATTATAACTAAATGTTCAGTAAGTATTTGATAGAATTCACTTGTAAGTCCATGTAGTCCTAGAGATTTTTTTCTTAGGTAGCTCATGGATGACTTGCTCAATTTTTTTTTTAATTTTTTAAGCTAAGGCTAATTAGGTATTCAATTTCCTCTTCTCTTAATCTGAACAATTTATATTTTTATAAATTTGCATCTATTTAATTCATTTTATTAGGCTTTTTGGCAAAAAAAAATGGGCAAAATAGCTCCTAATAATTGCCTTATTTTATCTTAGTTGATGCATTTAGCTTTTTAATTTTCAATACTGGAAACTTGGTTTTATTTTTTCTTAATTCAAATTACCTAATGGTTAATCTAATTTTATTTTTTTCATTAAATCAGCTCTTAGATTTATTATTTCCATATTATTGGTTTTTACTTTAAATTTTTATTAATCTCTGGTTTTAAGGATTTATATTTTATTTTTTTAATTTGAGATTTTTGATTTGTTATTTTCTAGTTTTTAATGTTTTTTTAAAAAATTCATTGAGACAGCCAGGTGGCACAATGGATAAAGTGCCCACCCTGGAGTCAGGTAGACTCAACTTCTTCAGATCAAGTCTGGCCTCATACACTTACTCACTCTGCAAGCCTGGACAAGAACTTTACTCTGCTTGCCTCAGTTCCTCATCTGTAAAATGAACAGAAGGAAATGGTCAACCACTCCAGGATCTTTGTCAGAGAAAATCCCAGATGGAGACACAAAGACTCAAACATGATTGAAATGACTCAACAACAAAAACCATAACATTTCATTAAATATTTCTTGATATATGTAAAAAAAAATTAACAATAATTTTTAAAGAAAATTCTGGTTCCAGATTATCTCACTCCTTTAGAAGGCAAGCAATTTGATGTTGATTTTATATATAAAGTCATGTGAAACATATTTCCATATTAAATATGTTGCAGAAGAAAACAGACAAAATAAGAAAAAATAAAAAACACATATGCTTCAATATGCATTCAGTTCTCTTTCTGTCTCTAGAGATAGATCACTTTTTATCTTGGGTCCTTTGAAAATGTTGTCTTGATTAGAGTAGCTAAGCTGTTGCTTGCATGATGTTCTTCTAGTTCTGCTCATTTCACTTTGCATGGGTTCATGAAAGTCTTCCAAGGGTTTTCTGAAACCATCCTCCTTCTCATTTGTTATTGCATAATAGTATTCTATCACAATCACATACTACAACTTTTTCAGTCATTCCCCAACTGATGGGCATCTCTCAATTTCCAATACTTTACCACCACAGAAAGAATTGCTTTGTTTTTGTAGAAATGAGTACTTTTCACTTTTCTTTGATTTCCTTGAGGTATAGATCTAGTAATGCTATTGTTGGATCAAAGAAGAGGCAAAATTTGATAGCCTTTTGGACATCATTCCAAACTGCTTTCTTGAATGGTTGGACTAGTTTACTACCCTACCTACAACACATTAATGTCCCAATTTTTCCACATCCAGTTTTGGCATTTTTTCATTTTCATTTTCTGTCCTGTTAGCCAATCCGATAGATGTGAGGTAGTATCTCAAAGTCATTTCAACTTTCATTTCTTTAATCAGGAATGATTTGAAGCATTTTTATGTGACTATTAATAGTTTTTATGTTTTCTGAAATCTACTTGTTCATGTCCTTTAATGATTTATCAAATGGAGAGTGGTTCTTATTTTTATAAATATGATTCAGAGTCCTATAATTTGAGAAATTAAGAGATTATCAGAAAAATTTGTAATTTTTGTCTCCAGTTTCCTATTTTCCTTCCTAATTTTTGCTGTATTAGTCTTACTGGCACAAAAGATTTTAAATTTTTTGTGAGGAAAATTATCCAATTTGTTTTCCATGATCCTCTTTTATCTTTTGGTTTGTCATAATCTTCCCATATCCATAGATCTAAAAGGTATAATCTTCTACACTCCTTTAATTTAGTTATGTTTTCACTCTCCATTTCTAAATCACTTATCCATTTTGACCTTATCTTGGTATATCATCTATTCTCTATGCCTAATTTTTACCAAAATGCTTTCCAGGTTACACAAGAATTTTTTGTTAAATAGTGAGTTCTTGCCTCAAAAGCTTGCATATTTGTGTATCAAACACTAGATTACTATGGTCATCTACTACCCTGTATTGTGTAGCTAATCTATTTCACTGATCGGTACTCTATTCCTTAGCCAATACCAGATTGCTTTGGTGGTTATCACTTTTTAATGTAATTTGAAATCTGTAACTACTAGGCAACCTTAATTCAAAGTTATTTTTCATGAATTCTCTTGACAATCTTAACCCTTTTTCCTTGCAGATGAATTTTTCTTGTTATATTTTTCTAGTTCCATAAAATAATTCTTTGGTAGGTTCATTGACATGGCACTGAATAAACGAATTAACTTCAGTAGAATTGTTTTCTTTTTTTTATTATGTTGACTCAGCCTACCCTTGACAATTTATATTTCTCCAGTTCTTTATATCTGTCTTTATTTTGTGAAAAATGTTTTGTAATTGTGTTCTTATTTTCTCCAGGTTTGTCTTGGCAGGTAGACTACTAAGTATTTTATATTGTCAGCAGTTATTTTAAATGAAATTTCTCTTTCTCTATCTTCCTACTAAATTTTGATGGTAAATGATGATGATTTATGTGTGTTTATTTTATGTCCTACAGCTTTGCTAAAGTTGTTAATCATAACAATTACTTTTTAGTAGTTGCTTCTCCATGGTTCTCTATGTAGGACTCCATAACATCTTCAAAGAGTTATCTTTTTATTTCCTTGTTGCCTATTTTTAATTCCTTCCATTTTTTTTTCATATCTTATTGCTTAAGCTAGCCTTTCTAGTATATTTTTGAATAATCTTGGTGACAATGGAAATCCTTGCTGCATCACTGATCTTATTGAAAAGCTTTAAGTTTATCCCCATCACAGGTAATATTTGTTCAGAGTTTTGGACAAATACTACTGATCAACTTAAGAAAGACTCCAATGAGTATACAGAGCCAATATGGAGGAATAGAATCAGAGACTTGTCTGAGCTTTAAAATTTTTTTCCAAAAAATTTTAAAATAATGCCACAAAATGAAAGCTGGAGTGGAAGAACCAACAAAAGGATGGGATGAACCATTTTTTTTTTCCAGCCTAAGAAAACTTAGAAGGTCAATAGGAAAGATCTGTCTCATTGAGGTGAGAGTGGAACATAGTCCAGCACAGCCAACACCCCCAGCAAACCAGTAGTTGGATTTTTTTTCTGGCAAACCACCTCAGATCAGGGAAATGACTGATTTAATGGCAGTGACTTCTGAAGTTCTCAATCCACAGAATATATCGTTTTTCTCATCAGTACATGGGACTCTCACAAAACTTGACTATGTATAGTCATAAAAATCTTAATGAAAAACCATTTCCATCACCCAAGTTCACAACTTCAGAGTTACACTCAAACCTTTACTCTTTCTCACACTCCATATCAACATCAATCAATTGCTAAATCCTGTCTTTTTTAACCTCCCCAATATCTTTCACATCCATTCTTTCTCTCCATTCACACATGCATTATCCTGGTTTCGGTCCTCATCACTTTTTATCTGAATTATTCCATTGTAATCTCCCACTCCCACTTTGTCAAGAGATTATTCTGCATCTACTGAGATAAACATATGATTTTGGTTGGTGTTATTATTGATATGGTTAAGTATGCTGATGGTTTTGCTAATATCAAAACAGTCCTACATACCTGATATAAATCCTACATGGTCATATTCTATGATCTTTGTGACACACTGTTATAATCTCCTTACAAATATTTTATTTAAAAATTTGCTTCAATATTCATAAGGGAAATTATCTTGTAATTTTCTTTCTCTGTTTTGGCTCTTCCTTGTTTAGTTAATAGGCAAGATTTAAAAAAATTTTAGAGGGAAATACATGGGAGAATTCAACATGTTTGTTGCTTGTAATTTGCCATCTTGGGTCAGCCCTGCAAAAAAAGCAACTTCTTTTGAAGTAAGTATCTTCTGCTGTACCATACTACTCCCACACATCTTACAGTATATATAGGAATTTCTCAGGTCTACTAAATTTCTCTTGCTCCAGTATAGTCCTACCTAGAGTTGTATGTAGATATGTACTCATGTACATGCATATATACATATGCACACATTTAAATATGTATAAATATGTATATATATGTGGATTTATCGATATATTTGTATAAATGTATGTACTCACAATTTTATGGCTAATAATAGTACCAAAACTCCAATTATCTGCCTCATCGGCACCATTTTCTAATTATATAACCTGATTAATTTTACATAAATATGTCACAAACAATTCTTGAAGGGAGAATTAATATGAACAGATGAATGATTTAAGGAAATTGCTTTGGTATCTGTGTGGAGGATGGGGAAAACTAGAAGCATGGAAAGAAGATAAAAATCTATTACAAAAATGAACTAAGAAAAAGCAAGAAAACAACATATATAACAACTATAAACAAGCTCAAATACTATGTAATAATATTGCATAATTATAATGACTAATCTCAACTCTGAAGAATATATTAGGAAATTCACCACACCTACTTCCTTTTAGAAATGAGTGATGGGGTTGAGATGGGGGAAATGAGATTGTAGAATGATTCTTACTTATTCAGACCTTGTTACTGTGTCTATTGGTTTTGTTGAACTCTTTTCTTCTGTTACTACTGAAGGCTTATTATTTTGTGGATCAGGGTTTACTCTGGAAGTTGCTCTGATATAACAAAAGGAGGCATAAAACAGATAGGAAAGATAGTGATGATGAAAAATATGAAAAATATGAATATGGAGACAGAGAGGGGTGGGAGATTACAATGGAATAATTCAGATAAAAAGTGATGAGGACCGAAACCAGGATAATGCATGTGTGAATGGAGAGAAAGAATGGATGTGAAAGATATTGGGGAGATTAAAAAAGACAGAATTTAGCAATTGATTGATGCTGATATGGAGTGTGAGAAAGAGTGAAGGTTTGAGTGTAACTCTGAAGTTGTGAACTTGGGTGATGGAAATGGTGCTTTCAAAAGAAAAAGAAAGACATTTGGAGAAGTGGCATTTGGGGAGGGGTAGAAAAATTCTATATTAAATATATTGTTTGAGGTGCAATATTGCATTAAACATAAAAGATCTGGTTGTAATCAGTGACAGCTAGGTTCAAGACCCAGTTCTGACATATAGGGACTATATGACCCTGGGGAAGTCACTTAACTACTTACTGTTCTAGGTAATTCTCTCAGATTATAAATTCCAAAGATGCTGACCTGCTTTGGTAGAGGAAGTTTCATACCCAGATAGTCTGCTATGCCAGAGAAATCATAGATTGAATTCTGATCTCAGTTTGAAATAACTACAAATGTCTAAGTAGAGATATTCAGAAGTAAACTGGTGATACAGGGATTCAGAAAAGAATTTAGGGATGGATATAAATATTTGAGATTCGTCAGCTTAGAGATGATGATTGATCTGATGGAAACAAATATCAAATCACTAATGAATTATATCTCTTCTAACTCCTAATATTCCAAGAAATAGAATATGAGTATCACAAATAGAATATGCTAAAATATCAATAAGGTTTAATACATTTATATATATGTATGTAGATATACAGATATTATATTTTAAATTTAATTACCTATGCTTTATAATTTAAATAAGTTGCTCAGCATGCATATAAATAAAATAACATATATCAGAGAACATTATAAACCTTAGGAGAATAAACTTGTAATATATCCTAAATATGGAATAATACATGAAAATCTCTATCCTGAGAAACTGTAGCCCATGCTGTTTCTGTGGGATTTAATAAGATGACAGTATTAACACCTGCAACTGTGAACTATTATTTTGACACCCAAATGCTCATCATCATTCATAGGCCACATTCTGGGGCTTTATCTTCTTCATCAAACATGATCATCTTTCCATCTCTGACCATTAGTCTGTGACTGCAGAGGAAACCTATACAGGAAGCAGGTAGATTTACCTGCTAATGTACTGAATATGGTTAGTAGTCAAAGATAACCTGATTTTTAAAAAAAGTAGATTTTATTTTTTTATTTTTTTTCCTATTGGCATGTTATTGCTCTCACACAATCTGACTTGAGCTCCTGCTAATAATGAAAGGCCCCTGGAAACACAATTTACAATAGGAGTATTTACATTTCCAGACAGTGAGGCCTTAAGAGCATTTAGATTAACTTAATTTCCATTGATGTGCATGCTAAAGCATTTATCCCCAATAAATGAAAGTGGAAATGTTGTCAGGGACTATGGAAAATTCACCCATTAGGGTTAGAAAAGCCAAAGTAGATGAGATAATGATTACATTAGAAATGAAAAGGAGATAAAAAGGGATTTAGTAGAATCCAGAAAAGGGGGGAAGAGATATAACACTAAGGCTTAGCTGGAGAAGTAGCTGTATTTGTTTGGGGTTTTATTATTTTACTCTGTCTCATTTTAACCCTGGAAAATCATTAGGTAGGAATGATGTTACATACTTTGTGGTTCTTTGACTTAGATTTATGGTTATTAGTTTGTTCTTTTAAAAATTCCTTTACATATTTTTTCTTGTTGTGGTTGTAGTTGAGAATGAGTATCCCTATCTCTTCTAGACTGAAAGTATAGTGACAGCTGATGGAACCAATAGCAGTCCTAATAAGCATATGAACTTTGAGCTCTGTTATTTCCAACCTGTGCCAGTTCACCCCTCCTTTGGAAACATGCTATAACCCTGTTCTGGAGAATTTACATATTCGTGTCAGGATTAGTGCAGACACTAAGTGAACTTTATTACACTAAATAAGCTTCATTTCATTTATTCTATCTCAGATTTCCTGATTTCAAGAGATCCACCGACCCTAGGCTCACTCAAGAGCATAGATTACAAGGTCTTTCATTCTACATAAAATAATTTTCCAATTCTAACCTGATTTTTTTTTTTCCTTACTGAATTCCAAGAGAACATAACCATCTATGATTCTTTTAGTTTTGTCTTTTTTCTCCCCTGGGAAATAATAAATTACCTTGTACATAATAAGGACTTAATAAAATTTTACTGAATGAATGTCCTTTCCAGATAAGTTCCAGGGAGTTGATTGAAGTGCACAGAGGAAAAGGGAATCACAAGGATTATAGGTAGTAAATAGTATAAGTATAAAAAAATAAATCGTAGTCAGAGTTAAGGATTTACACCCAGATTTTACAACTGTCAGTCCATTACACTACTCACCATGCATGCTGCCTCCTTGCAAACTGATATTCACTTTAAAAGACAGTATAGAAAAACAAATATTGATTTAATATCTACTATGTGCCAAGTACTGTGTTAAGTTCTGAGAATACAAGGAAAGGCAAAAATTGTCCCTATTCTCAAGGAGCTAACAATGTATTGGGACAGACAATGTGTGAACAACTGTGTAAAACCAAGGTATGTATGAGGCAGATAATCTCAGAAGGAACATGACAGGATTAAGGGGGATCGTAGAAAGATTCTTGTCTATCATAAAACTAATTTTTGCCCTTTAAAAATATTTAGATACCAGTCATCACTCTTTTGCTGCTATTTAGTCCTAGGAAGCAAGTTCTTCTTTCTGTATGAAAAGCTCCTTCTCTGGAGCCCTGAGTAAGCTACCCAGAGTCTGTTTTTCTTCTCTGAGTCTCATGATTTTCAGCACTTGGATAGCAATCATGCTTCTTTCCTTTTTCCTTGTTTGCCTCTAGATTCTATTTAGCCAGAATCAAATAATAGCTTTTCCTGGCCTCGCATTCAATCCTCCTTTACTTATATTTCAAGACCATGCATCTGACAGCAAAGCAGAGGTAGTAGCGATTTCCAAGTGTTAACGTCTAGTTGACATCTGGTATGAAAGAAATAAAAATAACTAATAAGTGAACAAAAACATGTCATCAAGCACAGGTCACAGTATTTAAATTTGAGTTCTCATCTCACTCCAATAAATTCTTCATCTCAAACAGGAGGTCAGTATTTTTTACCTTCTGTGTTGTTCACCAACTGATGGTGGTGAGGACAAGGCCACAAAGAAGTTGGAGGAGCATTGTCAAAGAATGAGTAAGGCAAAAACTTAACATCATACAATATTAGAGTTGGAAATGACCTTGAAAACTATTTAATAGATGACATGGTAGAGAGGAAAGATTACTGAACTTAGAATTTTAAGATCAAAGATGAAAGGCACTTTAGAGGTCACCTAGTCTGATCCCCTCATTTAATAAATATGAACAGTAAGATTTAGAAAAAAATGAAGTGAAGCAGATTTCTAACTCAAGACAACCTGGAAGGATGACAGGAAAGGTGTATTGCACTGGACTGGGAGAGAGTGTAGTCCATTGTGGACTGTGCCAGCACAGACTAGGACCCAGTAATATCCTGAGCAGGCCTCAGGGCACTGAATGAAGGACCAGCAACTTCAGAGAGAGCAAGATGTGTATCTTGCTCTCTCTAAAGTTGCTAGTCCCTCTTGGAATTTAGCCTGCTTCATGAGAGGCATCAGTCTCAATAAATGCCTATACTTGGATTAAAGGTGGTCTGACTAAATTCTTTGAGATGTTTCCACCACAACATATCATGAAATCCCAATAGTTTTTGGCATCCCTGGCTAGAGACAGACCCCATCTTAGAGTCTTTGAGAATTGTTAGGAACTCTCAGGACTTGAACTCTCCTGGTATAACTTGAAAGAAGTTTTGGTGATATCATCACCACAGTCAGACTTCTGAGCAAGGCTTTGATGAAGTAAAGTACAAAATATTGAAAAAGAATTTCTCTCTCCTCTCTTATTTCTTCTCCCCACAATTGTCAAATTGATATTTCTAAAGCACAGGTCTAAATCTGTAACTCTCCTGATCAAAAAACTACAGTAGGAAATTCCCATCGACTTGAGGATAAAATACCCCCTACTTGGTTTGTCATGTAAAGCCTCATATACTTTGATTCCAGTCTACCTTTCTAAGGTCATTAAACATTGTTCTGTGTAAATATTAAACTCAGTTTTCTGACCAAACTAGCTCTTATGTTATTTAGTGTACAAGTCATTCTATTATTCATGCTCATATCTTTGCCCAGACTTCCATCTATTTTTGGTATGTACCCCCTTCTCATCTTTGTCAATTAAAACTTCAAATTTTGCCTCTACTTCATGGGTTACTTTCTACAGAAGATCTTTCCTGGTCCTTCAAATTTCTGGTGCTCTCTCACAACAAATTCCTTTATTGTTGTATTATAAAATCCATACAAAGGCATGCATTTTAATTTACTTACATATTAAATATGAATATATATACATACATATATCTATGTACACATACATATATATATATATATTATATATATGTCTTTATGAAATCTCCAATAGAATATAAGGTCTTTGATAATAGGGACTGTTTCATTAATTTCTTGGTAAGTTGAGCAACTCTCATAGATCCTGGCATAGGGTAAGCATTTTATAAAGCTTGTTGAATGAGTATCTCAAAATTAAGATTAAAAACATATCTTATACTTTTTGATTTTTGTAATATTATTTGAAAGAGCATGACAAATCTAATATATTTTGTTCCACGATATTCAGTTCTGTGGCTTTGGAACCGTATTAACAAAAACAATAATAATCCTAACATCAAATTGAAGTCAATCTGATCACAATGTTGAGGTATTCCATGTCTATTCTGATTTTCATCACACCTATTATGTATTGACTTGAGAATATATATAGTTCCAGTGCTGCTATTCCTAAAATGAGAAATATTCAGCTTTAATCTAATCTCCTTTGACTTAAGAAAACTCCAGGTATTTAAATACTTAACTCTAATCAGGGAAAGAAAGAGGTAAAGAAACCTCATTAGGGATACTATGGCAGAATGTATAGTGTTCTGGGCTTACAGTCAGTAAGACTGTATAATCAAATCTTACCTCAGACTCTAGCAATATGATTCTGGAAAGGCTACCCTACAAAATGCAGTTTTCTCATCTCAAAAATAAAAACAGTAATCATGTCATCCAGCTCATGGTTTTGTGAAGATCAACTGAGATAATACTTAAAAAATACTTTGCAAAACTTGAAGTGCTAGATTCGTGCATGCAAGAGTAAAGATGCATGAAATCATTCTCCAATGGAAAAAAAAAAGAGGACCAAGAAATAGTTTACCAAAAGATATCCTGTAATATTTTATTGAGAAGGTTGTATCATAAAATTGATTTCATTTTCACTGAGTAAAAGTTATTTTTAGAATTTTTCCAAATCTTTTATAAGAAAAAAAAAATTGTTGCTGTTGTTGTTCATTTGGTTTCAGTCATGCCCAACTTTTCATGACTCTTTTTGTTTTTTTTTTTTGTTTTTGTTTTTTTTGGTCAAAGATATGGGAGGGGTTTGCTATTTCCTTTCCAGATGAGGAACTAAGATAGAGTTAAGTGACTCACTCAGGGTCACACAGGCTAGTAAGTGTTTGAGGCTAGATTTTAACTCAGGAAAATGAGTCTTCCTGATTTCAGGCCAGGCACCCTATCTACTACTCCACTCCGTTGCCCAAGAAGAAAATATCTATGCATAAACAAAATTTTACATATATATGAGAATTTTATATACATACATAGTTCCATAACTAATTTGGAGGCTGCATAGAAATTCCTTCTAATGATGAAGCTATGCAATTTAGCTATTATTGTTAATATTAAAGTGTTCCTTGGGTCATTGAAAGGTTCATTGTCTTTACCATTGTCACACAGCTAGTTTGTATCAGAGATAGTAATTATAGTTGCCTATTCTCACTCAAAAGTTAGTCCTATATTAACTATGGCATTTAGCTTCTAGTAAGGTAAATGTATAGAACTCAGTTCTGTCATTGGTAGCCTTGTAGAAAGCATGCTGGACCTGCAATCAAAAACAAACAAACAAAGGAAATAATAAATTGAATTTAAATATAGCCTCAGGCATTTACCAGTTATGTGATGTTGGGCAAAGTGCTTATCCATTTTCTCTGTTTCCTCATCTATAAAATGGGGATAATAGTACCTTCCTGGATTCCAATGATAAAATTAGATATTTTTAAAGGGCTTTGCAAACCTTAATATAACATAAATCAGGGTGTTTTTATTTTTATCATTCTATGAACTCAATTTCACCTTCAGCAATGAGACTTAGTCTCTAACAATGAATATTTTGTTCCCAAAATAAGTAAAATTCTTCTGACATCTGGGTTTTAGATGAGGTAGAAAGGAAAGTATATAAAGGGAAGTTTTCATATGATTATGGTAATTTCTATTAAATAAAATTTTAAAGATAGCTTATTAAAGAATATATATATATATATATTATCTAGTGAGATACTGAATTTCAGGAGAACAGAATGAATTTTTCTATCAATATGTTGTCAAATTTGAAGCAAGATATGTAGCTTTTTATTTTTTATAAAATATTATTCTTATAAATTACTGTTATAATAGGAAAATTGAAAAATAGTTATGCAATAAATGCATAAAGAGTTGAAGAAAGTCTACAGATGGGTAATTATAATCATCAGGAGGTATACAATTTTCGGATGAGCATGAACTTTTTAAAAAAGTTTCTGCTATTTAGAAAGGAAAAGAATATGGGTTATAACAAATTTCTAAAATTTAGAAGAGTGTGTAAGAATGCAAGTGAGCTCTTTTCCTTTTCCTTTTTTTTTTTTTTTTTTTTTT
>CM053590.1:90184809-90200393 GCA_028646515.1 Pseudochirops corinnae
GAGTGCTGTGACATTCTCTGAGCCAGGAAAAGGCTATACATATATATGCCCTGATGTGAGGTTTTGCTTTGGGGCTCACTTTGAGAAGAATTGTGTGATTTGGCCAGAGGAGACTCTGGGAAGCCGTTGAGCCCCCTGGCTTTGAAAAACCCAGATGTTGGTGCTTCCCTCTCTGGTAACTGGATAGGTATGAATGTAACGGTCAGATGGTTGGAAGCCCATCTGCTGATCTGTTTCTTTGCTTGTAACTTCTTCTTGTTAACTTGTGTTTGTATTTTGTTTGCATTCTCTGAAGTTCAGGGTGCTGACTTTTCCCCCTGAACTAGGTAAATGATATTTGTTTGATTGATTAAAGAAAGATTGTTAACCTACTTTGAGTTGCTTTCCTTTAGAAAAGCAGATCTAAGAACCTGTGCTAGTAGCCATCTTGGGTATGCTAGGGTGCTTGCTGATACAAGCTCTTAACCCTTTCATGGGCTCAACTTGGAGATAAACCATCTTGAGGCACATTTGGCAAATCCAATGGTATATACCTATTACTATTGTTTTATGCATTGTGCCTTACTGTCGTCTTACTTTTGTTTTGTTCATTGGCATCTGCTTTAAAAAAAGTTTCCTTGTGTGTTTTGCCTATTTACTCTGTTCTTTAAAACTTTATATTTCTTTTATTTTTGTTGAGAAAGTAGTAATCTTTCTATAGCAAACTTGGGATTATGAATCCTACGTTCATGCAGGTTTTGTTTAGGCACCTTTAGATTCATTAATGTAAATTTCACTATACCAAAATAGTATAGTAAAACTACCATTACATAGGCATTAATTGATCTAATGTATTCTTTTCATAAATGTTTAAGAGTTCCATTCGATCACTAAACATACTCCAACTCAGCTTGCTCTTTGACAGCTTTATGCAAAAATAATTTTCATTCATTAGTTCAATTTCATCTCTTTTGTTCAAGCTCAAGGATTCTCCATTTTCTAATCTTCTTTGGCTTATATTAAGAATTTTACAGTTTTTAGATGATATTTAGATATGATAATTAGAAATGATATTTAGAAAGTTTTGGAAAAAGTTGCCACAAAATAAATTAGTAATTTAACACGCTTTCAAGTGGAACCATGCAACTTGGTATCATATAATTTACTTAGCCTGATTAATACAATATATTGGGTTGATCTCTTCTTTGATTTGAAAGCTAGGCTCTTTCCCACTTAAGAGTGATGATAGTAGATTTAAGGGTAGGCAGAACCAAAACAGGCTGAAATTGTTTCCCCAGAAGATATTACATTTGAAAGAAGGTTGTTTTTTGCTTAATCATAATGAGTTCAATTTTGGCCATGATGAATTTAGAATGTTTATAATGCATCCAATTGGAAATGATCAAAAGGAAGATTCTGCAGTAAGACTGGAGCTTAGAAGAGAGATTCACATTAAATGTAGAGATCTTTTACTCTTCATAGTTATGTTGATTACACATATGGGAGCTAAGTAGACAAAAAAGAGGACATATATAGAAAAAAGAAGAAAGTTGAGGAAAAAAAAACTTGAAGATATACTCACTGCTAGGGGAGGAGCATGGATGTTAGATAATCTAACAAAAGAGATTAAACAGGAGTAGCCAGAAGTAGAAGGTAGTCAGAGAAATGAGAGAGTAGTATGGGACTATAGAAGAGAAAGTATTTAGGAGAACAGAGAGTCAGCAGTCATTAGTGGCACAGAAAGGTGGGGAAGATTGTGGAGTGAGAAATGGCCATCAGGTTCAACAGTTAAAGTATCACTGATAACTTTATAGAGAACAGTGTCAGTTGAGTGATGAACTCAGAAAATAGTTCCCAGGTGATTGAGAGGTGAGAGGAAGGAAGTGGAGACAATGTGTATAAGATATATTGTTTTGTTTTGTTTTCTTGTTTTGTATTTTTCCCCTATGAGCTTGTCTTTGAAAGAAAGGAGAAATATAATATGAAAGGTTGAGGCCATAGTAATTTCTAGTGGAAAGATTTCTAGTTCATTTTAAGGATGGGGAGACCTAGGCATGTTTATAGGAAGCAGGGAAAGCACCAGTAGAAAAGGAATGAGTATGTGTTAGAGGAAAAAGAGAGTACCTGTTACATGAAATGGAAGGGAATGGGATTAAGTGTGCAAGTAGAAATATTGTTCTTGGAAAATTAGGATATTGGATGAAATCATAGGCTCACTGTTGCCTATTGGATAAAATATAAATCAGTCATGGTGTTCAGGATCCTTTATAGGCTTGCTCAACCTTCTCTTAAGATTTATACATTATTTTATTATCCTTTTCATGTTCTACATTACAACTGAACTGAATTTGTCTATTGCCCATTTTCATTCTTTCATTTCCATTTTCTGTGTCTTTGCTTATACCATCTTCTCATGACAAGAATGGATTCTCAAGATCCATATCTGTTCATTGAAATTCCTATGTTTTTCAAGGTTGAAATCATCTCCCACATCATCAGTGACTTTCTTCTACTCAAATGAAAAATACATCTTCCTTTGTAACTCATTCTCCTTTGTCTCATATTTTTTTAATGGACATGTCTTTTTCTTCATTCAGTTGTAAACTTCTTTAGAGGAAAGCTTATATTTTCTGCACATCCTTGTTTCTGTTTTTCCTAGTACAGAGTGTCATATGGTGATCTCCATGTCCATGGAGATTTAACATTTAACACAAATAGTTACCTAAAGAATTTTGTTTGTATCCTAATAGCAGTGGGAGAGGTTAAGTATACAGGGCAGATACACACTTGTTTAGGGCAACTGGTATCTCCATCCCTATAGGCATGCTGGAATTTCCTAGTGATACTTTATTTCTACTCCTTTTAGGGATGTTGTTTACTGGATACATCAGCTCAGTGCTAAGGACCACATTGTCTCTGCTACTTAGTGATTACTAAGTTTATTTGTTATCATATCTGGGATATAACTCTTCAATATATATAACTCTTCTGTTCTCTTAATTCATATCTCCCAATATGTACTCATTAGAAAACCTCTTTCTGAGAGTATGGAACCCAAGCAGAAGACATCAGATTTAGCTAAGAACAGTCATCAAAATCCAGAGTACCCCAGGCATTCAGGGTTCACAGAGCCTTAAGAATAAGATTATGTTTGGTGATGTTGTGAATTCAAGTGGACGTGGACAACTGTCTAGTTTTAGGCTAGAAAGCGCTCAGTAGGTCCCATTTAACACTTCATCCTTGATCAAGATCATCTGCTCCTAAAACTCATGTAGGTGACTGTGGGGTTGGAAAATCACAGGGACTATGTGGGGGTTGGGGCTCCAGCCTTCCCAAAATTCCCAAGATCCTTCCAAATTTATAGGCAAATAAATTTGAACAAGAAAAAGATCCAAGAGAGGGAAGCCATTGATCATCTTTCATGGTCCTGATCTGAATTCCATCCTGTATGTATCAATCAAGCACACATACACACACACACACACACACACACACACACACATCCACACATGGATCCACAAATATACACATGCAAATAGGCATGCACTTAAAATGATAAAATGAAGCAACAAAGAAACAAAAAACAAATAAAATCAAGGTTTTTTTCTCTGCTTCCTGGACAGTGCAAAATCGTGGATTATCTCAAAATCAGCATATGTAATTACTCAGCTTCCATTCAGTTGTGTCACAGAATTGGTGCTAGCTCAGTAAGATTCTCATTAGAGATTGTAAAGCACTTGAGTCCCTGATTTTCTCCAATTTTGCATTAAGAAATACCTGCATATTTAGTCTACCATTCTAAATATCTGTGATTTTCATTACTTGTTTATGAGATTTGTTAATGATTGCTATTAATATTTCATGGATTTTTTATTTTATCTTGGTGGATCTTCCCTCCACTGATGCTGAACCCAATCTTCCATGACTTAGAAGATAATGTCATGACTTTCTGTATCCAGAAAATATCATCACCAAGTGACCAATCTCCTTTGTTGTTCATACCCTTAATAATTATCCCATACTTCAAGTGTATATTATGAGATGCAGATAAACCACAGTGTTTTCCACTTAAAAGTGACAAGAAGAACAAAAGTTGCAAATGGAAATAAAGAAGTTAAAGGATTTTTGAACATCACAAGTGCCCTAGCTGCACTACAGGCATTAATTATCTTATTTGGAGAACTCTGGTTCCAAGATGGAAATGTGACATCCTCCCTGACCAACAGTGCTCATATATATTTTTACTATTTGATATGTGGGAGGAGGTAGGGTCTAAATCAAACAGGAAATAAACAGATTGTTTATGATTAAAATTTAAAACTATATATTTAATGGCCTCCTTAGATTTATTAGATCTAAAAAGAGACATAGAAAAAAAGATTACATAAAACTCCCAAATATATTATTTAGAAACAATGTGTATATGTGAGGGCTATTTTTAATGTCTGAACAGCAGAAAAGCAAATATGTAAGAATCTGCGCCTTCCCTGCCATATTTTATCATGATATTTAGAGCTGAAAGGAGCATCAAAAGTCATTTAGTTTAGCCCATTCATTTTACAGTAGAGGAAACTGAGGCCCACAAAATTTTTGTTATTTGCCCAAGTTCCCAAATCTAGAAGAAAAATGAAGTAGAATTCAAAATTGGGATCTATAAGAGCTAATCTAGTGCTTCATCACATTTATTTCCCGAAAAATGTCTATGTGATTTATATGGAGAGAGGGAGGGAGGGAGAGAGAGGGAAGGAAAGAGAGACAGAGAGACAGAGAGATGGAGAGAGAGAGAGAGAGAGAGAGAGATCTTTGGAGGATATCACTAATAATATTACAATATTAACAAAAAGAAAAAAATAACCTTCTTCTTGAATTAATTTTCTCCTTATCAATGATAAATAACATACAAATTGCATGCTGAATTACATTTTAGTATTACTCCAAAGCATTGAGTGTTTTGAAATACATGGATGAAAATATGCATTTTAGAATTCTTGTGGATATTAAGAAACAAGCATTTTTTGATACTCAATATAATGGTAAAAAAATTCCATTTTTGTTTATTTCAGTGATGACTGTGAGTAAATGTTATAGAACAAAAGCAAAAACACTTTAATTGTCACCAGTGAGGCAGGATGATTTTCAGAGACTTACTTTTTTAATTCACATTGAAAGACTATTAAAATATCTTATAAAATTAAGGACTTCTTCCCCATTCAGGAGATTGGCACTATGTAGTATTATAACTGTTTGCACTTAAATGTGCAGTATATGGCAACTAAATTTCAAATGAGGTTACATTCATTAGTAACATTTGAAAACAATTTTCCCATGGGGAAGAAAGACAAAAATCAAGAGAAGCAAAGTAAGCCTATTTAGGGGATAATAAAAGTCCTTTTCTTGATTTAATTTTCATCTTGATGAAAGTGATTCAAACATTCATTGGTGTGTGTGTGTGTGTGTGTGTGTGTGTGTGTGTGAGAGAGAGAGAGAGAGAGACAGGGAGAGAGACAGGGAGAGAGACAGGGAGAGAGAGAGAGAGACAGAAAGACAGAGAGACAGAGAGACAGAGACAGAGACAGAGAGAGACAGAGAGAGAGAGAGACAGAGAGAGAGACAGAGAGAGAGAGAGAGAGAGAGAGAGAGAGAGAGAGAGAAGAGAGAGAGAAGAGAGAGAGAGGAGAAAGTTTAGCAGAGGGAAGGACTAAGGGCTTTGGACCAGTTCTGGACATATTTTATGGATAGAAGATGCAGATTTAAAATGTCCAATAATTGGTGATTGAGGACTGAAGCTTAGGGAATGACTGATTTGGTTATATGCATATATGCATATAAATATAATATCAATAAACAAATGTACAAATACATGATCTACATCATCATATCTAATTTTGCATATATTTGTATTTCCATATGTATAAGTATATAGATCTAAACATAGAGATAAAGAAATAGAAGATATAGATAAATGTAGTGATATAGATAATATATTTGCATGTACATATATAGCTACATATCTATATACATACATGAATGCATAGATGATACATATATCCATAGAAAGATACATAGTTATATATATATATATATACAGAGAGAGAGAGAGAGAGAGTGATGGATGATAGAGATAGAGCTAAAAATGACATAGAGATAAAGATAGAAACGAAATCTCAGAGTGTCCCCTGAGCTTCAGTCTCTCATCACTATTTGTCTTTTGGACTTTTTAATCTGCATGTTCTGGAGATAACTCAAACTCAGGATTTTCTAACATGAAATAATTATATTTCTCCACAAACTCTTCCCTCTTCTAGAATTCATTTTTCTGTTGAATTAATCACCATCCTGCGTCTCTCAGTTTCATAAATTTGGCAATTATTTTCAACTTCTCATTCTCCCTCCCTGCCCATATCTTATTAGTTGTAAAAATTTGAATTTTCTCAATCTAGAGCATCTATTGCATCTGGTCTCTTCTCTCCACTCACATGGCCACCATCTTAGTTTGACCCTTAACACGTCTCACCTAGATTATTACAATATTTTCTTAATGGATCTCCTAGCTTCAAAGTCTCTTCCTTATCCAGTCTATTCTACACAACGATGCCAAAGTTATTTTCCTTAAGATCTGAAATTTTAACTCCTTAAATGAATTCTAATTGTTTCTAAGATAAAATATAAATCCCTCTGTTTGGCTTTAAAAACCCTTCACAACCTTACTCTAACTGATCTTTCCAATGTCATTGGACATTAATCTCTGTCATGCATGCCCATAATATAGCAACCTGTCTTCTCTGTTCTTCACGCATGGTATTCTATCTTCCATCATACATACTGTGAACGCGGTCCCTCCTTATTTTAACTTCCAAAAGATCCCTTCCTTTAAAACAAAACTGAAGCACCATTCTCTGTATAAAATCTTTGTTGATTCCTGTAGCTGCTAGTGTACTCCTTCCAAAAATACCTTTTACTTAAATAACATGTGGATCATTTTACTTATTCCAGGAAGGTAATAAGCATTTTGCCTACAATTATTTGGCTGGAACATACTAGCCTCCTTTGATCCTCACAAGAGGCCTACAAATTAGGTGCTCTTATTATCCCCATTTTACAAACTGAGAAAATTGAGGCAAAGAAAGGTTAAGTGATCTACCAAGGGTGCCTGAGCTAGTAAGTATCTAAGGCCAGTTTTGAACTCGAATCTTCTTGACCCAGGGCTTTATCTTACTATGCAACTAGCTGCTTCTGTTCACTTTGCATTTATGCCTTATAGGCTTACATAAGTACTTGTTGTCTCCTCCATTAGAATATAAGCTGATTGTGAGGAGGGATTGCTTTATTCTTTACACCTGTATCCCCAGTGCATAGCATATAGTAGTCATTTAATAAGTGGTAATCATTTCTTCAGCAGGAACAGAATAGAAATAAATGTATATAGAAACATTAACTTGCGCTTCTGTTTCTGCCACTGTGAAGCAAATCGTATCTTTTATTTTTCATTGCTTAGGAAAGGCCAATTAATTCCCTTCCTGACCTAAAATACTCTTATTTTCATTTAATTGTCATAGAAGAAAACAAAGGAGCTAGTGGACTAATTCACAATATATTGGGAATGACCAGTTGGTTAATACCTATCAGGCCTCTGTAAAGACAAGCACAAGCAGCTCTCCAGAGGACTGCTGCTGTGAATAGCTCTAAGATTCTGATTACATAGTATAGTGAACTCTTTATTTATTCAGCAGTAAACTAAAGCAAACCATTCACAGAAACCAAAGTACAGCATTCACAGTGATATAACACCTTATCAATAAAGTAGCCACATAATTTTAAACAAAAAACATTGAGTAAGTCCTTAACTCAATCATCCCTCTTTTTTCTCCCTTTTTTTGGAAGGAGGGGACACTGGGCAATTGCAGTTAAGTGACTTGTCCAAGGTCACATGGCTAGTAAGTGTTAAGTGTCTGACCCCGGACTTGAAAGCAGGTCCTCCTGACTCCAGGACTGGTGATCCATTCACTGCACCACCTAGCTGCCCCACTAAATCATCCTTAAGAAGCTAGCCTCCTGTGATGGTAATTAATTTAAATTTGAAGACTCTTTTTTTGTTATGTCAAGTAAGCAGATACTTAGCCCTTAGTAAGGGCTAAGTACCTCTGTGAAAGAAACAGAAAATGTGAACTCTGTCTCCTGTTGCTGACATAACAGGAAGGGGTTCGCTGAGACAGGAAGCAAGTGTATATGTGTGTGTGTGTGTGTGTGTGTGTGTGTATGTGTGTGTGTGTGTGTGTGTGTGTGTGTGTGTATAAGAAGAATCTCAGAGAGAGACAGTCAGCATTAGAGAATTAGAAAATTAGAGTTTGAATTAGAGCATCTGGAAGCTGGGCAGCTACTTGCTGGACTGAGAAGTGAGTTGGAGTTTTCTTGAGACCAGAATCTGGTGAAGGCCGAGGTTGCTGCCTAGAAGTCAGCCTGAAAGGCTGAGATTTCTTCTGGGTCCTAGGGCCAGCCAAACTGCTAGAGGACTGAAGAAGCATGACCAGGATAAGACTGTTTGCTTGTGGCTTGATTGATCCTTGAGTTCCTGGCAACAGAAGTGGTGAAGGTTTTGAGATGTGCTGGATCCTGTGAACTTCAGTGTATACCAAGAACTACCTGGAGGACTGGATGAGAACTTGGGAGCTGCCTGCCTCTAAAGCCAGGTGACTGTTTGGTGGATTCAGGTAGGAGCTGGGACCATGGAAGGGGATCAAGGGAATCTGAGAGACCACCTTGAGTCAAGATGAAGAAAAGACTTCCCCTTGGATGTATGATGAAATTGAAGTTTACTAGACACAGAGGGGGGGAAGGGTTTGTGTAATTTTCTAAGGATTTAATTTAGTGATTAATGATACTTAGTTACCAATTGCTAGATAAGTGACTGATTAAGTTAACCTGTGATTGCCCCATTAGTGGAAGACTGACTATTGTATTGTGAGGTGATTGAATGACTGAGTGAGGAGGCAAACCTCCTTAGGGATATCAGATGATAATTTTTTTATTCTTTGTTCTTAATACCTTGACCAGTTTGGTGGAAACTATGTGGCCATTCTATGTGGCCATTAAGCTGTTGTGAACACTATATTGTGATTTTCTGTGATAAGATGTAATGTTGTGAATATTATATTGTGATTTGTTGTGAATGTTTGTCTTGATTTGTTATGGAATAAATGGAGTGTTCACTATACTGTGTAATCAGAACCTTGTAAGCTATTCACAGTATCATTTGTTTTAGGAAGCTGCTTGTGCATGGCATTACACCTCCTTAAGAGACACAAAGTACAAAGTTCAAAATTCTTCATCCCAGGTCACATTTTCTTAATGTTTCAGTCAAAAAGTTTTCTTTCTTCTTGATTGGAGTTTAGTTTCCAATCATCCTTAACTCAATCATCCTGAAAAGGTACAAGGTACGGAGTACAAAGTTCTCCCACCACTAGGCCACAGTAAATCATGATCTTCTCAGTAAGCACTAAGTACCCAAGGAGAGGGCTTTTCATTTTGACTTGATGCTGGCTCCCAAATTCAATGGTTCCTCTTCCATGGGTCCAGCTTCTGCCTGAATCTACACAACTGTCACCTGGATTCACAGGTAGGCAGCTCTCAGCTCCTCATCTAGTTCCTTGCCCAGTTACCATTACATATTGAAGCTCACAGTGTCCAGTCCACCTGAAGTCCTTCACAGTTTCTGTTTCTGGGAAGACAAAGCTTAAAAGAGCTAAAACAACATGCATACACATTGCCAGCACCATCATCAATTCACTTTCTCCCTGTGAAATCAACACAGACCCACAAACAAAGACTGAAAACTCAAGACAAATTGTCAGTATAGTCTGAGGACCTCTTAAAACCTCCTCTAGGACTTCTGTAAACAGATAACAAGAAAATCCCCTTTTAGGGCTTCCACTAAGGTCCCAGGACTTCTGTACAAAGTATTACAAACACAAATCAACACAGACAGAATAGACAGAGTGCTGGGACACCACAAGTTTTTTACTTCTCAACTCTGTCAGCACAAGAGTTCCCTACTTAGTTCTGCTCTCTCCTAGCTTGTGCTCAACATTGTATCTGGTCATTAGCTCCTCCCTGTCCTACCCACCTCTTACTTTCTTCTTCTTCCTGTCTTTGTCAAGTCCGTCCCACTGTGGGTTTTGCAAGTTCTGTTTCTTAACAAAGACTTGATATAATAATGGACAAGGCACAAAAGAAACTTGAACTGAAACAAGGTGCTAAATAATTAATTACCTGAAACAAGGCACCAAGTACTTCTTTGCTTGTCATTACACCCTCTGAATTTTAAAAGATAGTTGTCTGCTGAGCAGTGTCATAATCCAAAGATTGAATTAATGGTGAAACTTCAGGTGGCATGACCAATTGAGCAATTAGGTGAGATATTTGGAGAGAAGAGAGGCCTTCCCTGGGGATTGCTAATTCCATTCCATGTAACTGCCTATGCATTCTGCTGACTTTTACTACTCAGGTTCTTGAGAAGGCATCACAAATGTTTTAAATTGTTGCAGTACCCTATAAAGAAGATTTCAATCACCTTATATTTGCAGTATGGTTTTTGATATCATAAGTAAATTTTAAACCTTCTATATTTTATTGCTTCTTTCATAATAAATCCACCTTTTTTTCCCTTGAAGATGTCCAATCTAACCTCTCTCCAACTTTCTTCATTTAAATGATCTAATTCTATGAATAAATAATATGAAGAATAATAAAATTAATCCTGGGTCAGACTGACACGGTCCACAGTGATAATACCTGTGGTCATAGTTTTAGAGATTGGAAGGTGGGGAGGGAAAGGTCATGGTTGTCTCTAACAATGCCAGTCTCAAAAGATAAGGTTTTGAGTTAAACATCTAGTTTTCTTCATTAACTTATTAATAACTTAACATCAAGAATTTTAATTATATATGTATTGAATTTTTAATAATATAAGTGTGTAGCACACATTTGTACTGTAGCAGTTACAACTGAAAGGGGATTTTGAGATCATCTAATCCAATCCTTTATTTTTATGGATCAGAAAATTGAAGTGGGGAGACATTAAATAACATCCACTATAAAACTGTAAGTAAATAGGGCCAGATTAAAATTCTTTATGCTCAATTACAAATATATGGCCTTTTCCTTTCTATGGTCTTTCTGACTTCAAGGACAGGTCTCTATCCATTAAGTTATAATTTCTCTCTAACGACCAAAAACAAATAGAAATAAAGAATTGCTGCTGGGGTCTGTAATATTCTTCATCCCAGATTTATTCAAATAATCTTGTTCACAGAAGCCTGATCCAGCTCCTTACAGTAACTTCTACTTTTACAGACTTCTTGGATCCTTATTTTCCTTAGAAGCTACTATTGTTTCAGTACTATTAGATTAAAGTGTAAATAAAATATCATTTAGTACCCAAAGAAAAAGACTCAATGAATACCCCACCTAAGGAATTTATAACCTAGGATTTCAACTATCTGATCAAGTATGAGTTTGAAAAGTTTAAGCCTTATTCTTCTTAATCTGAAGACTTCCCAGTATGTTTAGCCTTTATGAACTATGTGGCTAATCCAATCGCACATGGAATAAGTCCTAGGGATATGTCTATTCCATGGGATATTAAAAGTACACATGAAACATAACTTTATACTAATTAGTCTAACATAAAGAACCAATTCTAATTCTAAGAGGCTCTCTTAGAATTACTCTACTTTATATTCTTAAGAGGTCTTTATCAAGTCTAGACCCAGGCACAAAGTTTGACTCAATTAAGTCCTGTCAGTGATGAGAGGAGAGTTTATGGTACATTTCCTCAAATGTTTTTGCTTTTTCTAACTATGATCCCAGCTTCTTGGAGAAAACAAATTCCTTAAAGCTTAGATTGTGATTAATGTTTACACATCCTCAATGAGAAAAATGAAAAGTCTTCAAAGTCTAATCTTTTAAAAAAATAATTATTATTTGTTCACTTTAAAAAGGAATTTTTTAGCTTCAAAATTTTCTCCTTCTCTATCATAACTATCCAAACCGACTGAGAAAGTGAGCAGTATCATATCAATTATATATGTGAAAAGCACGAAAAACATATTTCCATGCTAACTATATCACCAAAAGTGAGAAAAGAGAAAGTGAGAAAACTACACTTCAACTTGCACACAGTATCCATTACTTCTTTTTTGGAGGTGAATAACATTATTCAGCATGTCACTTTTGGCATTATCTTGGATCATTGTATTGTAGAGAATAGCTGTTACTCACTTTTGATTATCATGTAACATCATTGTTACTGTGTACAGTGTTTTCCTGATTCTTCCCACTTCACACTACAACAATTCATTATAAGTCTCCCCATGTTTTTTCTGAAACCATCCTCCTTGTTATTTTTATAGCACAATAGTATTCCTTCAAAATTGTATGTCACAACTTGTGTCACCATTTGCAAATTGATTAGCATTCTCTCAAGTTTTAATTCTTTGCCACCAAAAAGAGTTGCTATAAATATTTTGCGCATATAAGTACTTTTCCTTTTCCTTTGATCTCATTGGGGTAAAGACCTAGTAGTAATACTGGGTCAAAGAATGTGCACAATTTTATAACCCTTTAGGCTTAGTATTGAATTTTTCTCTAGAATGGTTGGACCAGTTCACAACTCCACTAGCAGTTTATTAGTGTTTATAAAATATTACTTATTTTACCTCATCCCTTCCAGCATTTGTCATTTCTGATAAATGGGATGTGGTAACTCAGAACTGTGCATTTCTCTAATGAATAGAGATTTAGAGCATTTTTTTTTATGATTAGAGATAACTGATGTCTTCTTCTGAAAACTGCCTGAACATATCCCTTGACAGTTAATCTATTGTAGAAAGACTATTTTTATATAAATTTGACTCAGTTCCTTATGCATTTGAGAAAAGATACTGAGGGCAGAGTCAAGATGGCATCATAGAAGCATGAAAACTCTGTGGCTCCTCACGTAACAACCTCAAATACCTATAAAATATGACTCTAAATAAATTTTAGAGCTACAGAACCTAAAAAGTGACAGAGAAACAAAGCTCCTGCTGAAGGCAGCCCAGCAAGCATACAGAAAGTGTTCGTCACAGTATGCTAGGAGCCAAGCCCAACCCAGGTGAACCCATGGTTTTAGTTTAGCCCCAGGGCAGCCCAGACCAGCCATGGTTGGAGCATTTGAGAGAGTGGATCACCAGCAGCTGTGGTGGTTTCCAGAATTATTAACCCATAAAAGCTAAAGACAAACTAAAAGGTCAGTGGAAATTGGCTGGATTAGGGGAGGTGGATGGAGGAGGCAGAAGTGGTGTTTGTGGTGTTCCTGAACCCACCTCCATGTGGCTACTTCAGAGCTCCCACACTACAGGTCATAGAGGGGCCAAGCAACCATTCAGATGTTAAGTGCTCTTTCCTTAACGTGCCTGGATCTGGATCAAATAGTAGGTGGTGGTCCTGAGGTATGTGACCAGTGAATCAAAGCTTGTGGCGGCTATAGAGATGGAACCCTCCTAATAGCTCCAGAAGCAGGGAAAACCCCAGCGATTTGGGAAAAAGCTCTCCCCTCTAGAAACAGAGTTCTGCTGTGGCAAAGACCTGAAATGTCAAGTAATTGACTGGCAACATGAGCAAGCAAAGGAAGCAAAGGAAGTATAGCCATCCAAGTTTAGATTCCTTTTTTGGGTACAAAAAGGATGAAAGAATGGAACAGGAGGAAGACAACACCGTCAGAATTCCAGCATCAGAAGCTTCCAAGAAAAATATGTATTGGTTACAGGCCATGGAGGAGTTCAAGAAGGGTTTTGAAAATCAAATAAGAGAAGTGGAGGAAAAATTGGGAAGAAAAATGAGAATGATGCAAGAAAATGGACTAACTCAAATGGCAAAAGAGACACAAAAATCCAATGAGAAGAATTACTGAAAAAGCCAAATTTGCCAAATGGAAAAAGAATTTAAAAAGCTCACTGAAGAGAATAATTTCTTCAGAATTAGATTGGAGCAAATGGAAGCTAATGACTTTATGAGAAATCATGATACTATTAAACAAATCCAAAAAAATAAAAAAAATAAATACAAGGCAATGTGAAATAGCTCCTTGAAAAAAACCACTCACCTGGAAAATAGATCCAGGGGAGACAATTTAAAAATTATTAGACTACCTGAAAGCCATGATGCAAAAAAGAACCTAGAAATCATCCTTCAAGAAATTCTCATTAAAAGTTGCCTGTTTTAGAACCAGAGGGCAAAATAGAAATTGGAAGAATTCATTGATCACCTCTTGAAAAAGATCCCAAAAAGAAAACTCCTAGGAATGTTATAGCCAGGTTCCAGAGTTCCCAGAACAAGAAGAAAATATTGCAAGCAGCCAAGAAAAAATAATTTTAATATAGTGGAAACACAATCAGGATAACACAAGACCTAGCAGCTTCTATGTTAAGGGATTAAAGGGCCTGGGATATGACATTCTAGAGACCAAAGGAGCTAGAATTAAAACCAAGAATCAACTACACAGCAAAACAGTGTATAATGTTTCAGGAGAAAATACGGTCATTCAATGAGGTGGAGGACTATCAAGCATTCTTGATGAAAAAAACAGCTGAATAGAAAATTTGACATTCAAATACAAGAAGCATGAGAAGGTAAACAGGGAAAAGAAATCATAAGGAACTTATCAAAGTTGAACTATTTACATGCTTCCATGGAAAAATGATAATTGTAACTTATGAAACTTTTCTAAGCATGAGGATAGTTGAAGGGAATATAAATGTGTATGTGTGTGTGTGTCTATGTGTGTGTATATATATGTATACGTTTATATACATATTTATACATATGTGTATATATACATATATGTATGTATACATATGTATATATGTGTGTATATATACATATGTATATTATACATATATACACACACACTTACATACATATATGTCTATATAGGAGAGTATAAACGAGTATGAATACATATGACAGTTTTTCTATATATGTGTACAGGTATACATAGATAGAGAGCACAGGATCAGTTGAATAGGAAGGGATGATATTTAGAAGGTGAAATTGAGAGGTGAGAGAGGAATATAATGAATGGAGACAGGGAGAGACAGAATGGGATTAATTATCTCCTACAGGAGAGGCAAGAAATATCTGTTACAGTGGAGGGGAAGAAAAGAAAAGCAAAAGGGAATAGGTCAATCTACTCTCATTGAATTTGGCTGAGGGATGCAATGACATACACTCTAAATTGGGTATCTTGCCCTACAGGAGAGTAGGAGGGAAGGGAATGAGATGGGAGCTGATGGAGGGGAGGGCAGGTTGGGAGGGAGGTAGTTAGAAACACACAGTTTTGTAAAGAGACAGGAAAAAAGTAGAGAATAGAACAAGTGGGGGCCTTGAATAGGATGGAGAGAAATATAGTTAGTCTTTCACAATATGTCCATTGTGGAGATGTTTTGCATAACTACACATATATGGCTTGTTTTGAATTGCTTAACTTCCTAGTTGGGGTGGGTGATAAGGGAGGAAAGAAAAGAATCTGGAATTTATAGTTTTAAACTCAAATGTTTATATGTACATAT
>CM053590.1:90207528-90219479 GCA_028646515.1 Pseudochirops corinnae
GAAATACTTAAGCCCCACCATCTTCTTTAAGAGATAGGATAACTGAGTAACAGATGTTAAGTGACTTACCCAAGATCACAGAGATTTTATAGCAAAGCCAGGATTTTAATTTCACTTGAGATTCCAAGTTCAGTTTTTTGTTCAGCTACCACAGTGCCTCTGGCATTGTATTGCTGGAATGTTTAACATTACAGAATTTATTTATTGTGTTACAATTTAATTTTGGATGTCTATTGAATTTTCTTTTCAGAGATGAAATGGTAAATAGGAATGCTTAGGAAATGTGACTTCTGTGTGACTTAAGCTTACTTTTTTCTCACAGAAATTAGTATGCCTAGCAGGAGGATTTGATAAGTAGCAGGTATACTATTCGTTTTCATCTGGTTGGTCCAATGGTAGTCCAAAGCAGGGGCGGGGGGAGCTAATAATCAAGAATCCCTGCTGCTCTCCCCTCAAGTAGTGCTGGGGCGAAATTATCAAGAACTTTGGTGTAATGTGTATGAAGGAGGACATTAATTCTCATCTAGATAAAAAAGAACTGGAGGAATTCATGCTTTTTTCTGTTAGGCTATTGGAAGTTCTTAGGGTCCTTGATAAGGTTCTGGTGCTCTAGCTGATTGAAAGCCTGGGGAAAAGGAGAGATTTTGAATCCACTTGTCTCAAGTAGGTGATGGAGTTGGAAAAATGGGGGATTTCATAGTCTCATGTGCAATAGGGGCTCTGTCAGAGAATTTGGAGACTGTTTTCTGTTGATGGTCAGCTCTAAGTTCACTTTGATCCTGGTAAGTTTAGACTAGCACAGAGCTACAGGGAAGTGATAGATGGTAGCGGATGCTCATGTATCTTATAGTCAAAGAGGTGTGAGGATCAAAGGGAAGAGGGACATACGGATGCCTCTGTTTGGGGTATTGAAATGGTGACTTACCATAATTCAATATATGCTCACCCCACAATAACAGCAGAGTTAGGTCCTATGGCCAGTAGTTGTAAAAAGACCTGAGATTAAAATACAACATTTTAACAAATTTAAACTATCATTTATTTGTCTCTAGATGTGTTTGATATGCTCTGTCAGGTAACAGGGGTTATACATTCTGTTTGATGGAATTCTTGCCTTCCTGAAGTTTGCCAGATAATAGTGGAATATAGATATATATTGGTAAGAATAATACAAAACCATATATGGTACATGCATAAGAAAGGTACAGAGAATTGCATGAAGTCTGGAGATGGGAGACAAGAGTCTTCTACTGCAAACTTTCAACATCTGTTAATGAAAATTGACATGCCTTTTTTACTGACTGGAATGTCTTATAATTTATTCAGGTTATTTTTTATCAGATAAGAAAATTTAGAACTAAAAGAGGTTTGGAGCCATTAATTCCAACCTGAATAATGTATAAATAAGGAAACTGAAGTGCAGAAAATTTAAATGGATTGTCCTAGATTACACACAATGGTATGCTGATAAATTTTTAAAAATTAGCTCTAAAACACACACACACACACACAAATAAAATACTTTTCATTTTATTTTGTATTATTAACATTGTCATAGTTAAGTAGATAATCCACAAAAAGTATCTCAATTTGTAGCATTTGCATATTTCCAAGTTGTAAATGCTCAAAATGAAAATTTAACAATTTGCTCTCATGAGCTGGTTTAAGCTGGCTCCAACACACTCCTGACTCACACAACTAAAACATGTCAAAGATAGGATCTGAACCTATGTCATCACTGCATTTTTAAACTGTGATTTTTTGAGGGTCTAATTTTAAAAATTCAAGGTCCCAATCTTTTTACAGAATAGATCATTCTTCTTCATTTATTTTTAATGGTGAACAATGAAACAGAAAAGCACATATCCGGGAAGATAGAAGATCTGTTTCTGTTTGCAAAGCAGTATTTACATATTTACTGAAGTATTTTCAAGTTTCTGAATGTCTTGTAAATGAATTAAATGGGCTTTGAGCACCTTGTACTTCTTAGGACAAGGGTGTGCCACCTGGTATTTTTGAGGTACTGAATTTGGCTTTGTGCATCTTTGTCTAAAGTAAGGTCACTGGGAGATGATTACCCCATCCGTTACCCTCATTGATTGTCCAGAGCTCAACAATGCTTCAGTGAACATTTTGACCTAGATAGCAAACTTTTCATTCAAAGATGGCACAGTATTGTATTACATTGGCAATGTGGTTAAGTAGTAGGAAGGTTCTGGAGAAAAAAAAGTTGGAGAACCTGTGGTTGAAAATTCCTTTTATTGTCTTTATTCTTTTGTTAGGCCAGACCAATTCTCATCAGGGACCAAATTCATTTGTAATTCATTTTCTTTGACCCAGCTGGTGGAGTCTAATTGTAATTGCAGTATCAGCCTAAATTACCCCATGCTGTTGTGGGTGACTCACTTGTACTATACTCTACACAGTTAACAAGAATAAAGCAATCCTCAGTTCAAACAGCTTCAGAGAAGTGAACACATGGGGCACAATTTGGATCTGGATTCAGACAGTATGCTCATTAAAACCAATGGGTGTTTTGCACAAGCAAGGACTCTGGTATTAGGCCTGTGGTGAGGATGTTACTATGGAAATAACTATTGTCACTAGACACATTTATATATTTCTGACCTACATTATCTAATTACACTTACCTTCCTCAAAGGGATGTTATGAGGATTTATTAGTTAATTTTTGTAAACCACGGACAAGGAAAAAAAATGCAATGCAAGTGCTAAGTAGTATTATTTTTTTTCCCTTGGAATGCCTTAAAGACAATTGTATGACAATACTCCACATGCTTTTCAGGTATTTTTAACAATTGCAATCTTTAATACCCTGACTTTTAAGTTTCTCTGGCAAGGTGGAATCTTTGAAAGAAAAGCCATTCCTCTTTATAGTCCATCAATTTCCAGTTCAATTTTGTATTCACATTTGATGAATCATGTTTATTGTTATTGATTTATAAGTGAAATAATGAAGGAGGAAAGTAATGTCTTCACTTGCACTTGAAGTCAAAAGTCTTCTAACTAAATACTGCTATGGACCTCAGTTTCCTAAAATATAATATCAAGGAATTGAATAAGTTAACCTCTAATGTCTCTTCTAGTGATCCTTTTATTTTTGAATGACTTTTTTTTTGTTCTTTTTTTCCCTCTAGCTAAAACGTAAGTTACTTGGCAACATTGCTAGTCTCTTATTATATGATAATATATTGGGAGTGTATGGGGAGTTGAAATGCTCTTTAGGGACCATCCTGTGGAACATGTACATCCTACTTTTGACCAACCACATAAGTGACTTTTTACTTGGAAGCCTTAGAAATAGTGAGCAATTGTTTGCTTTTAGTTACATGATGACTCAATGCTGAAAAACCTTGGCACTTTGTTATGATGAGGTGGTCTTCTTCTTGGGTGCTGAGCAAGGGCTATTTAGAGGGGATCCTCCTCTAGACTATACTAATGATAAAACATTATGGCAATAGAAAATCATCCTCCTCCTCCTCTCAGATTTATAATTCATTCTGTTTTCTGTAGTGTTTTACACATATTTTCTCCTTTGATCTACACAACAACATTGTGAAGAAAGTGCTGTTAGTCTAATTGTCAAAGACTTCCAAACGGAGGCTCAGGAAAATTAGAAAGCAAAATATAGGAGATAAAAATGAATAATTATAAAATATTACCAACATTTATACAACATTTTAAAGTTTTCAAAGTGTTTTTATCTATATTATCTCATTTGATCCTTCTAACAACCTAATAAAGTAAATACTACCATCCCCAAAGAAAAATGAGACTGAGAGAATTTAAGTCACTTGCCCAAGGACATTGGGCAGCTGCTAGTTAGTGCCGGAGACAGGATCTGAACTATGATCTTCTTTATTCAAAGTTTAACACTTTGTCCACTATGTGACCTAGCTGTCTCTGTAGTGCCCACTCTCATCCGCCATTTCCCAATCTATATTCCTCTTTACGTCTCTGTGGACAGACTCTCCTCTACAGGTTTTTATGCAATGCTCTTCATTTTCTTCTTACCTATCTGACTGTTCCTAATTCTCCTTTGCTACATCTTCCTCCATGTTATACTCACAAAATTTGAGTGTATCCCATTCTTTAATCTAGATTCTTTACTTTTTTATCTTTATACCTTGTTACTCAGTGATCACATCAGTTTTCACGGGTACAATTACATCTCTGTGCTGATGATTATACATACACATACACACATATGAATACATTTGGACATATTCACAGAATATACACACATATAAGTGTGTATACATATATGGATATTTATATGTGTACATATATGGGCATACATATAATATATACATATATCAAAGAAAATAAAATATGTATATATGAATATTTTGTATGCATATTTACACACATGTGTATATGTATAAATATGTGTATATCTACCTCTACTCTTTCTTGAGGTCTAGTGCTGCATCTCCAGATGCTTTTTGGAAACTTCAAATTGACAATCTGTATGCCCACTGACATGTCCCACTCATCATGTATAAAACAGACCGCAATGTCTGTCAAAACTGACCCCATTGCTAATTTCCCTATTACTATCTAGAGTACTATCATATCACTATCCTCTCAGTCACCCTCATTTGCGTCATCTTTGATTCTTCATTCCTATTTAGCCCCCATGTACAATCTGTTTAAAATCCTATAACTTCTACTATCACAAAATCTCTGATGTAAATCTTTTTCACCTAGCCGTGGTAGGTAGTGGGAGAGTTAGTATTGGCCCTCATTGCCTCTCACCTGGACTATTGAATCATCCTTCCCATTGACATCTGTGGTTCAAGTTTCTTCTCATTCCTATCCATCCTCCACTTTGCTGCCACTGTGATTTGCTCAGAGTATGTCACATAACCCCCTCACCCCACCCCAACACCAAGATTCAATCAACCTCAATGATTACATATTACCTCCAGAATCAAATGTAAAGCTCCCTATTTGGTGTGTGAAGTCCTTCACAATCTGATCTCACCTGATTTTACCAGTCTCTTATATTATAGTCTCTTTTTTTCTATAATCTAACTCCATCAAACTGTTTGATATTGATCACACATGTTATGCAGCTGTACATATACCCCCATGTGTATGGATGTACATACATATGTATGTTTGTGTATGTATATAAGTACACAAAAAAACAAAACTGAATATATATATATATATATATATACATATATATATATGCATTTCAAATTTGTTTCTCTCTTTAGGAAGGGAGTTCCTTCAAGTCTGGGACTTTTTTTTTTGTTTTTACTTTCTTTATATCCCCACAGTTTATCACAGTACTTGGTACATACAATACACTTAATATATAGTTATTGACTGACTAACTAGAGGAGTTTAACATCTTGTTCTGAGCCTTTAAGCCTAAAAACTATCATCTCTTGTACGGAGAAGCAGTGACGATGTTTAAACATGGCTCAGGAACAATATAGTTGGGAAAAAGGATGTAGCTGGCGTTTACTGTCACAGAAATAGCAATTTTTTCTTATTATTTATATCAGAAGTTAGATGCAACTGCAGAACAGCTTCTTGTCTTTATTCCCATTTCCCCAGTAACCTGGTTGAACTGTTCCCATGTCTAATTTCTCTTGCCACATTTTGCATCTGGTATCCTGCCAACCAGCTTGCAAATGCTCCCCTCTAGTCATAATCTGTGTGAAAGTGCCATCATTGCTTGGTGAACTCCACACAGGTTTGTGAGGGATGTATTTGTCAAGGATTTAAGAAAGTAAGGCTTTATATTAGAACCACAATCATATTACAACAATAATAACCTTCTTTTTGCTCTACACATAAAATAATTTTAATTGCTATTTGTGAAGTCAGACGGTTTGGATAATTGAATAGTGGGGCTTTGCTTTCCACTATATTCAAAGTTAAATTTCACTTGTAAAGATATTTTGCAACCTATTGAAAGGAAGTAAATGGTGGCAAGGTTACCCAAAGGATAGATGGACCCATCACTGCGAATAGATTTAATCAAAGCCTAATTTTTGGTATTTAATGACATTAAAAACAAATTAAACAATAAAAATGTTTGACCTGATCATGTATTTATAAAATAATATAAGGTTTGGTCCATTGGGATTAACAATGCAACACAAAACATTAGTCAGAAAGAGCTTTCTATTTTCGTAATAGATTATTTAGTGATGAGGTACTATCATAGCATAAAGAACCTGAACTAGAAAGCAGAATACTTCAGTTGTAGCCTATGACCATGGACAAATTATTTTACTTTTCTGTTTCTTATGTAAAATAAATGAAGTTGGAGTACATGGCTGTCTAGGCCCTTTCCAACCCTGAAGCTCAATGAATCAACTACTCTCAAGGCTTGTTGCAAAAATATAAAATGTCAGCATTCTAATTTATATGTAGAAATTCAAGGTCATTGTTATTCAAAGACATACAGTTAATGATTGCATTGAAGTCATTATGCTGTCATTTAAACATTTGTGCTAAATGAACGTATTAAATAAATAGAATCTTAACAAGTCCTATAATTGATCTACTGAGCCTTTATTAGTCTATACGTCTGTCTTAATCTATCATGTATGTGGTTATATAGTAAGAGCTGCATTTTGTGCTTTCAAGTTAAAAATACTTCTGTCAAAATAATCTCATGAAATATATTGAGAATATAATTTCTTTCATTTTACAGATGAGGAAAATTATACACAGAGAGGTAAGGTGATTTATCCAACATCACTCAGGTAGTTCATGTCAGAATTCATATATATACCCTAATCTCTTTACTCTAAGTCATGTACTCATTCCATCAAGTCGTGTTAACTTAAAAGTAGCTTTGTGCTTGAAATTTAGTGTCTTGTTCTTAACCTTTCCAGTTTCTAGTCAGCACTGAAGCAGCTCATCTATCATTATTTTGCAAAGTCAAACTGCAACTACAATCATCTTCAAAGTCATTGTGACAAAAATCTCTCATACATATGTTCATTTTCAAGAAATATGAGGAAAGCATTTACCTGTGGGCATCCCACAGAGAGTATCAACAAAGTGAGTATACAGCAGAGAAACAGGTGAAAATGAAATTCTGAAGACCAGTCCAAACTTTTTCCAAGGGGTACTTATATCATAGTTATTGACAGAATGATAGTGTGTTTTATAACATATTTAAAAGTGGCAATACTTTTGGGAAGTGGGTGGAAAATTTCTGCTCACATTTCATAGTCAGGAGAAAAGGAAAAAAGGACAGACATTACAGAGTTAGAAATCAAAATGTTGTTTTCCATTTGAAGAGGTTTTACAATTAAGTGTCATTCTTATACAACCTAACCAGTATAAAATGTTACTCTTGGTCTCTCTTTTATTCATATTGGATACAATACTGCTCTAAACTCCAGACAATCCCATTCTCTGTATTTTCCTCACCCTTTATACAATATTCGCCTCCATTAGCAATATCAGCTCATGCAATCAAGAGCTTTCACAATGCTTCACATCCACCTAAATGTAATCCTTTGTATCTATTTGTCCTACAGGGTCCAGGAAGTGTTCTCTATGAAAACTGAATTCAATTTTCCCCATCGATGCCAGTATACATTACCCTCTCCTGTATTTAAGGCCTCTTTGGAAAATACTCTTGTATTTATCTTACTTAAGTTCCAGGTTCCAGCAAAATTTTGTCAAAGAATTACATAGTGTCAAGGTTTTAAGAGTCATCTACATGAATTACAGAATTGGCAAAAATGCTGGAATAGTTGCCTTCTGCATAAAACTGCAAGCAATTCAAAACATGAAACTCAAAAAAGACAAACATTCCAAAGCTATAGCAAAGAAACCTGCATTCAGAAAGGTAGAAAGATCAAAACATTAAGGGCAAAAAGCCTCATGAAATAACATCAGAGAAGTAAAATTCTCAAAGGTTTTCCTCATGATCTCCAACCCTATCATCTTGCCTCAGGCACCAGACAAAGTCAGTGCAGGAAATTTTGTAAGAATGTGCTTCAGGGTATAGCTGTTGGGGTTTTCCTAGTTCCTCCTTAAACCCCCAGTTATGACTTAGTATGAACCCTGTTCAGAGATTGCTTTTGGAGAAAAAGCCAATATACAAAAATTCTAAGGATTGCAGTGGTTGACATTCCAATACCAAGCAATACATTTTATAAGCAACCAAACGAAAAGTCTTTTTTTAATGGAAAATTAGTTATTTGTTGTGAAACCAATGAGAAATTAGAGAAAAGTGAAGATCAGATATTCCAAAAGCAAAGAACCCCAAGGTGCACCAAAATTATGTATCCTTCAAAACTAACTTTAACGATCAATGAAAAAGGAGTATCTTTAACAAAATGTGAGATATCACTATGAGAAAATAATAACAATAAAACACTTAACAATATTGGTAATAGAACACCTGACTTCTAAACATTTCACACTATAGAGTGAGATAAATAATTATAATTATCAAGCTCAAGTAAGACAAATTTCTTAATTTAATTGCTGTGGAAATAGACACACCTTACACAAATATATACAAGCAACAAATGGCAGAGTTGGGGCTAAAAATCAGGTTTCTAAACTTATAGTAGAATCCGTCCTTTTTCTACTACAGAATTCTTGTCATATTTATTGCTTATGTAACACACATTTTTAAAAAATGTTAGAAAATATGAAAAACTCAAAAGTTTTAAAATACTTGTGACACTAAAAGGCTTGTTTTCATTTTATAAATTTGCTTAGAGAATTGCAAAGTGTAAAGAGCCTCATTCCACAGGAGAAATGTTAGGAACACCTTAGGTTAATGATATGCTTAAAATGATAATTAGCAAATCATATGCAAAGCAGCTGTCAGTGGTTATCTTGTATGTAATAGCTGTGGAAGACATTTGTTAAAAAAAGTCTGAAGGCTTGTGTGATCAATTTTTTGCCTAACAAGAATATTCCAATTTTGAATTATAAATGGAAAATGGAACAGGAATAATTAAAGATTCTGTTTTGATTACTTGTGTACTATATATATTTGAAATGACTTTTAGAGAACATTTGTTATCTTGGAATTATATTAATGGCAATTCATCCAAATGAACTCTCAATATATTTGATTAATTTTTAATGAAAATTTTATAATATTGGAGCATTGTATTGAATTCAGTACTGATGTCTTTCATTGGAGTCAGGTTGAAACATGGGAAAATGCTCTAGCCAAAAATGTGACCCCCATGAGCAATTTAGGATATATTTCATGCTTCACATGCCATAAGTTGTACAAGGAATGAAAATAACTATATATAGTTTTTCAAGTTGTTAAAAGAAAAATCAACTTTTTTTTTAAGCATTTATTAAAAGGAGGACTATGCAAAGCTGTGTGATAATATTGGGTCAGGCCATAGGGCAGTCATATACATTTATTTTAAATTATAAAATCATATTTTATTAATTTTTTCTAGCATTTTAAATTTTGGAACACATTTTTTTGCTATTCTTATACAGTTATTCATCTCATGTAATAGAGAATTTAAAAATAGAAAAAATAGCACTTCAGATAAAAGCCATTGAACAAATGAGATTTTAACAGCATACACAATATTCCACACCGAAATTCACCCATGTCTATACAGAGGAAGATATATTTTCTTATCTCTTCCCCAGCAAAATGTTTCATTAATTATAATTGTATGGCTCTGTTTCCTTCCTTCTTTCCTTCTTTCCTTTCTCCTTTCATATTCCCTCCGTCTCTCCCTTCCTTCCTTTATCTCTTCCTTCCTTCCATCCCAGTTTCATTTTTTTTTTTCTTTATTCATTGTTGGAGTCATTTTAGGCATATGTTATTCTTGGCCTCCTTGCAGATTTTATACTGTCAACAACTCCTGCCTTCTTATTACTTCCTCTTATTTATCTCAAAACCCCTCGGTCTCATTTGCTGGTTCTTTATGGCATAACCACTAATCAAGTATGTCTCTCAAGGCTGAGACTTCTCTTTTAGCTCTATTCTGTTTTCCTTTTTGATCTCATGGCCTCCAATTCTTTCAGTCATCAGCTCTGTGCAGATGATTTCCCAAGTTGGCTTATCTAGCTTTAACCTCTCTCCTAATCTCTATATCATAAGCTACCTCTTGAATGGGATAGTTTATAGACATCTTAAATTCAACAAGTCCAAAACAAACTCATTATTTTGCCTTCTCCTTCGCCCAACATTCTTTTTTTACTTTTAGGGATGACACTCTCTTCTCAGTAACTCAGGTTCACTCTGTGTCATCTTCAAGTTCACACTCATACTAAATAGCTATATGTTATCAAGTCTTGGTTTTGTTTTTTGTTTTTTTTCTTCTATTTTTAGTGTCCTTGTATGTATTGCCTTTTTTCAAACCATATTGCCACCACTCTCCTTCCTGCCCTGACCACCTTTCCACCCAACTATTTCAATACCATTCTAGTTGGTGTTCTTGCTCAAGTCACTCACCATTCCAATATTTTTCCACTCTTTTGCTAATGTGATTGGCTTAAAGCACAGGTTTGACCTTATCAATCTCTGCATGACCAACCCCTTCCTCCCCCCAACCTCCCCAAATTCAGTCAAAGTCCTTATACCTCTAGTATCAACTATAAAATCCTCTGGCATTCAAAGCCCTTAACAACCAGTCCCCCTTTTTTATTTTTACCTTTTCATTCTTTTTATATTTTACTCTCCTCTGCAAATACTCTGTGTTCTAGCAGCATAAGTTTTGGAGGCTCACACTTGACTGTGTACCTGAAATTATCCCAGTTATCCCTCATGTCAATGTTCTCTCTCTCTTTATATCATTCTCCTAACTTCCCTAGCTTCCTTCAAAGCTAAGCTCGAATCTCACCTTTTTCTAAGAAGTCATTCCCTTTAATGTTTCTAACATATTATTCAATATTTTTAAATAATGATTCATCAGAAAAAATTGATCTGTATTTTTATTCCTATGACTTTACCTCCTTTTGTAAAGTAAGGGCCACATATTTCTCATAGGAGAAATATAACCAGATGTCGTTTTCCCTGTTTTTTTACAAATAGTTTTTGTCAATTTATGTAAAATTTCATTGAATTGTATTTTGAATGTTTTTTCTTTATTTCACTTGTGAATTTGATAGTTTCTTTTATGTGTGGAAAAGGGGACTATGACTTATAAAGATTTCCTGATAATAGGCTATTTCAATTCTCTATTTTTTCATAATGTGGATATTTTATAATTTTCTAAAGATTCATGCATTTCATTTATTGAATTTTTTTGCTGGCACATAATTTAGCCAAACAGTTTCCAGTAATTTCCTTTATCTCCTGATCATTTGTTGCAAGTTTTCCCTTTTGAATATTTGATATTGGTAACACCTGTTCTTTAAATTTTTCAGATTATATTTAGAACAACAGATTATGTTACATTAATTTTGAAGAACTTTTTAAATATATTAATTTAATAGATTTTTGTTTCCAATTTTTTAATCCCTTCTTTGATTTACAGAATTTCCATTTTTGTCTTTAGGGTTTTTATTTTCATTTGTTGGAACAATTCATTTTTTTTTCTCTTCTCAAATTATTTTATAGATATGAAATTTCCTATAAGTATTAAAACGACTGCATTCCAAAAATTTTTTTGTCTTCTTGGAGAGGGGAAGGCAGGGCATTTGGGGTTAAGTGACTTGCTCAATGCCACCCTGCTAGTAAGTGTTAAGTGTCTGAGGCCAGATTTGAACTCAGGTCCTCCTGACTCTATGGTCAGTGCTCTATTCACTGTGCCACTTAGCTGTAAAATTTTTTTACAGGTTTTCTCATTATTATCCTTTTGTTTGATGAGATGGCCTATATTTTGTATAATTTGTTATTTGACCCTCTAGTTCTTTATGCTTATTTCTTGAAGTTTTTCTTTCAATTATTTCTTCCTAATATCCTTTATGGATAATAGATTTTATTTCATTATCATTAATAAAGAATAC
>CM053590.1:90228164-90246338 GCA_028646515.1 Pseudochirops corinnae
GGTGACTGTTTGGTGGATTCAGGTAGGAGCTGGGACCATGGAAGGGGATCCAGGGAATCTGAGAGACCACCTTGAGTCAAGATGAAGAAAAGACCTCCCCTTGGATGAATGATGAAATTGAAGTTTACTGGACATTGAGGGGCGGAGGGTTTGTGTAATTTTCTAATGATTGTATTTAGTGATTAATGATGCTTAGTAACTGTGAATCTGGATAAGTGACTGATTAAGCTAACTTATGATTGCCCCATGAGTAAAAGATTGATTATTGTATTGTGAAATGACTGAATGATTAAGTAAGGAGGGTTTCCCCCTTAGGGAAACCAGATGATTATTCTTTTGTTTTTTGTTCTTAATACTGTGACCACTTTGGTGAAAACTATGTGGTCATTCTAATGCTAAGCTGTTATGAACACTATATTGTGATTTTCTGTGATAAGATGGAATGCTGTGAATATTATATTGTGATTGGTTGTGAAGGTTTGTCTTGATTTGTAATGAAATAAATGAAGTGTTCACTATACTGTGTAATCAGAACCTTAAAAGCTGTTCATAGTAGCATTCTTTTGGGAAGCTGCTTGTGCATGGTGTTACAGTAGCTAACCATGTGCAATCTATATGGAATTGCTTATCTTCCCAGTAGGGATGGGTGACAAGGGATGAAGGGAAAGAATCTAGAATTCAGAGTTTAAAATCAAATGTTTAAAAAATATATTATTATTAATAATAATAATAATATTTACATGCAACTGGGAAATGATATACAGGCACTGGGGTAAGGAGATCTATCTTGCCCTACCAGAAAGTCAGAGAGGTGATGGGGGAGGATATAGGAGTGAACAGTAGGGGAAAGATGGGGAGACAATTTGAAACTCAAAATCTTCTGGAAATGAATGATGTAAACAAAAAATAAACATAAAATTTAATTTTTAAAAAAGAATATTATAGTCAAATTCCAGAGTTCCCAGGTTAAGGTAAATACTGCAACCAATGAGGAAGGAACAATTTGAGTACTGTGGAAAAACAATCAGGATAACATGAGATCTAGGAACTTCTACATTAAAGCATCAAAGGGCTTCGAGTATGATATTCTAGAGGTCAAAATAGCTAGGACTAAAACCAAGAATCACCTACCCAGCAAAAAAACTGAGTATAATGCTTCAGGAGAAAATATGGTAATTAAATAAAATAGAGGATATTCAAGCATTCTTGATGAAAAAAAACAGAGCTGAACAGAAAATCTGACTTTCAAATACAAGAAGCAAGAGAAGCATGAGAAGGTAAACAGGAAAAAAATCACAAGGAAATTATTAAAGTTGAAATATTTACATTTCTACATGGAAAAATAATAATTTAACTCATAAGACTTTTCTCAGTATGAGGAGAGTTGAAGAGAATATAGATGTTTATATGTATACATACATATATATGCATTCATAGGAGGGTGTATGTGTATATAAATATATATGTGAATACGGGCATATATATGTTCATGTATACATAGATAGAGGACATAGTTGAATATGAAGGGATGATATCAAAAAAATAAAATTCAAGAGGTGAGAGAAGAATTTATTGGCAAAAGGAGAAAGGGAGAGATAGATTAGGGTAAATTATCGCATATAAAAGAGGCAAGAGAAAACTGTTGCAATGGAGGGGAAGAGCAAGAAGGTGAAAGGGAATGGGATAACCTTCCTCTCATTGAATTTGGCTTCAGCAGGCAATAACATGAACACTCAATTGGGTATCCTACCCTACTGGAAAATACGGAGATAAGGGATAAGAGGAGGGATGATAGAAGGGAGGGCAGATTGGGTGAGAGGGTAGAAGTAAACATTTTTTAAAAGGGATAGGGTCAAAGGAGAAAATAGAATAAGTGGGAGGAGGGATAAGATGGAGGGAAATATAGTGGTCATTCACAATATAACAATTATGTAAATCATTTTGGTAACTATACATGTACAACCTATATTGAATTGCTTATCTTCCCATTGGGAGTGGGTGAGGAGGGAAGAAGGGAAAAAATCTGGAACTCAAAGTTTTAAAAACAAATGTTTAAAAAAACATTTTAACTTTTATAGACAAACCATTAAAATTAAGTATGCATGGCACATATACTTACCACAGATACAAATATGGTAAGTCAATACCTTTTGTCCAATAAACAAATTCAAGTTCTTCCCATTTTTTCCTCATTTGAGAAATGAAGAAGGTAGATTAGATTATTTCTGTTTCTTTTCTTATTTATGTTTTATTTCATTTGATGATTTAAGCAATATCATTAGAACTTCATCCTAAAAATATATATGTCATTGTAATGGTAATGGTAATTCAAAGATCTTCTCTGCCCCTTACTAAGCCTAAGGGAATTTAAAAGACCTTCCCTGCTTTGAAAATATGCCCTACCCCCAATAGGCTGCATATAATCACATGGAGCCTGTGGTGGAAGGAGTTTGCTAAAGGGTAGAACAGATCCTACAGGAAGCTGGGAGTCAGAGCAGCTAGATGGTGGGAGGAGAGGATGCATCTGAGGGAGACAGTTAGGCTTGTGAGTAAATGTTGGTGTTTGCCACCTGTTGTGACAGCAAGGCTTGTATTGGTTTTTGCGAAGGTTAAAGAATGGTATGGCTCTGCTATATTATGGCTCATTAACTCCTTTGCTACTATGATGGAATCAGCTTGCTGGTTTTGGGATTTGGTTTTCTGGTGTCTGGATAACTGTTTTGCTTCTGTCTTCCATATGGACAGTCTGTTATATTTTGTAATTGAGCACAATGCTGGTATATTTATAGTGATCATTGGCGCTATGAATATTGCATTGGCACTACAGTGATCTCTTGTAAATTCACAGAAAAATGAAGGACACAAGAAGTGATAAGACTTATTATGTTTTAGTTATTAGAATGGAGCTAGTTATTTAAAAGAATTTTCTATAAAATTATGAAACTTGAGGAAAGCTCTTAAGATTTTTACTTAGGCAACCAACTACATTTCAAAATTCTGAAAATCATATACTAACCACTATATCAATTAATATAGTACTTTGTCAAGATGAGAATGAAAAAAAATCAATTTATATATTTCAGTATGGAGATTTGATCACTGGCTATGTTCAGTAGTGATAAAATCAAAATTAGATATTTTATATTTTTCTTTCTTTTTACAAAATTAAAGGATATATTTTAGGCTATATCTATTTATGCAACTCTAAAAACATGTATAAAATTATGCTTAATATACTTCAAGAAACTAATTTTCTGTTCCTGAGAGAATGAAACTAAAGAAAAGCATTTCACAAAGGCAGAGAAAGTAGCAAATTTTCATCATCACTATAGTTAGCATCAGTTCAATTAAACTCCCTGCTAACTTTAGAAGATTTTGTTGGTCAAGAATATTTCTTTATATTAAATTTCAGAAAATGGTTTATAATTGTAGACTTCAAAAAAAGGGCTGTGAGCTGTAATTGTTTCATTAAATTAAAAATTGGGTTCAATTAATTTTGGGGGAATTATGGTCTAATTTTCTTACATCATTGATTATACTATATATTCTGTATTCTCTTCAAGATACATAGTGCATATCAATGACTTCTTTATTTGATGTACAGGTTGTGTATTTTACTATTAATTATTAGGAATTAATTATTAAATTTACATACAGTATTGCTTACAGACATGTAATAGCAACACAAAGTTTTGAAATGATGCTTTTTTTTAGTGCAATCATGGTGGTGGAGCTGGGAACATACATAAAACAAGGTTTTATGGTTCCTCATTAATTTTATTTTTAAATGATATAGGAAATCACTTATTTAAAATGATAAAGTTGATACAGGAGAAAGGCAAATGTTTATTTTAGTAAAAGAAACTTTTCCATCATGTTAGGCTTGTATATTTTATGTTGCTGCCAGAATCTAAATTTAGAACCAAAAGGAAGATATTTTTATACATTATCAACTGAACAACAGAAATATTAAACTTCTCATCAATTACTAATTGACAAAGATTTTTTTCAAATTTCTAGATACAGACTTGATTTCTATTCTATTACATCAATATCCATTTGTTTGCCTTAATTCCATCTTCGATCTCTTTTTAAAATTTGAGTTTGCTGAGTTGTGTTTCCATATTGGTCTTTTTAGGCAGTCCTATTTATTTTTGCTTTTTCTTATTAAGAAGATTTCTAATTATTTCTTCAAAATTTAATTATTGAGAACTTTCCATCTTTCTTGGACCAACTATCCTTGCGAAATGTGGCCATAAAATTCTTCCTTTCTTTGAATTCTTTTAAATCTGCTCTTACCAAATCTAGTGTTCACATCAGATAACACATGACTTTCCTTTCCTCTATTCCAATTTCTGTAATAAGAGTGTTCACTTACTCTTAAAAGTTCTTGTCATTTCTTCTCCTTCAACCAACCGGTAAGATTGATTCAAGTACAAAATAGCAGTTCTCCTCATTTCTTCCTATACTTTTTGAAGGATATCAATAAAAGAATTCATTAATTTTTATCAACTACTTTGCTTTTTGGTGAGGGAAAGACATTTTCAGACCAGTGAAGTCTAAAATATCATGAATCTGTGGAAGATTGTTAAATTTCATCCTCTTAATCTGTTGCTTTTAGTGCTATTCTAGCACACTCTTATAACAATTCAACTTCTGTCTCTACATCTGCTGAGCTTCACCCAAATGATCTCCCCCATATTTCTTCCTTCAAATTCTTCAATTTTCCTTACATGATATTTTCTTATTTTACAAGGCTACTTCTACACACTTCTTTTTCCACTAAAAATATATCTTTTTCAGAGCAAATTTTCAGTTATAAATTATTTCCCACTAAGATTCTGTGATATCTATGAGCTGAAATTTGCATTAGAATTTCAAGTGTATAGATTTGTTAACCATAATTAGTATATTTGTATGTACATATTTAAGACCATAGGTTGCCTCTCTTCCTGTATATTGTTTCCTCTAAATCTTATGTCCTATCATTTTTTTTCATTCTCTGATATACTTTTCAAGTCATCAACTAGCACATAGTTCTTCTACACATAGTTATTTGTATGTTGTCTCCACCATTGGAATGAAAGATCCTTGAGAACAGGGATTACTTTTCTTTTATCTCTAAAACTTAGCACACAACATCTAACATACATTAAATGTTTAATAAACATATGTTGAGTAAGAAAAAAAAATGCTCTTACTTATTTTTCAAAAAATACCCCTTGCAAAGAGCCAATCATTTATATACTTTCTACTATGATCTAGAAAAAAAAAATTTCTCCTTTCTTTTTAAAATAAAGTATCATAGGCAACTATTCACATGTACAATTTGACTTTTTCTTCCGAATATTTCACTTTCAATCAGCAACAGCAGTAAAAGCATTATCTCACTAACATGACCAATAAAAAGGAAGACAATACAATTGTTTGGATCCTCTAGACCTCTTAAAACTCTTCAAAATAAAAATCATGTGGAGGTAAAATAAGTGTGGCTGTCTCCATGGTCTGAGACACTAAGAAGGCTAAAGAAGTAACAGCCCAATAAACTAATGACAAGCTTCTTCCCCAGTACCTAATTTTCTCACTCAGTGCCCCTCCCAATTAGCATCAGTGCTCTAGGAGGGTGACATATTATAATGCACAGACTTGTACTCTGGCAGAGAGAGAGAGAGAGAGAGAGAGAGAGAGAGAGAGAGAGAGAGAGAGAGAGAGAAAGAGAGAGAGAGACAGAGAGAGAGAGAGAGAGAGAGAGAGAGTCACATGGATACAGACACAAGGACAGAGAGACACAGAAAGAGACAGAAAGTTGGAGAGAAAGTAACAGAGAGACATAGAAAGACAGAGAGGGAGAGAGAGGGAGAGAGAAGTTAAAAGGGAAGGAGGGAGAGAAAGTGAGAAAGTGAACATTTGGTAGACAGAAAGATAGACAGGCAGATAGAAGGATAGATGGTCAAAAGTTATGAACAGCTTTCCAAAGAAGAATGATAAATTATTAAAAGCATACGAAAAAAAATCCTAAGCATTAATAACAAGAAAAAAAATAAAGAACCCTGGAGTTTTGCCTCATAACCTGTAGGTTTTCAAAGATTATAAAAAACAGAATTGGTCAATGTTGGAGGGACTGTAGGAAAATGGAAACATTAGAGGGTTGTTAGTGCTGTTAATCAGCACAACCATTTTAGAAAGCAATTTGTAATTGTGTGAATAGATTAATGAAAATGGCCATACACTTTTACCCAGAGATTCTACTACTAGGCATATATCCCAAAGAAGCAGTAGATAAGAAATAAGTACCAATATGTAGAGAACAAAATATTTATAGCAATACTCTTTGCCATTACAAATATTTGGAATCAAAGTAGATCCCCTGTTTGGGAAATGCCTAATCAAATTGTGGTACATAAAAGTAATGGAATATTACAATGTATTATTATGTGCTATGTATTAATATGTATACAATGAATACAGAGACGCATAGAACGCTTTACATGATCTGACACAGAGCAGAGTAAGCAGATCCCGGAAAACATCATACACAATGACAACAATGTAAAAGAGAAAAATAAAAAAAAAAAAACTATCAAAAGTGAGGGCTGTAAAATGATAAAGAACAAATATGACTTCAGAAAGAAATCTAAGAAATCAATCCCAACAAATATTCCTTTGCAAAGGTGGTAGTTCTGCAAATGTAGTACATTGCACATATTTTCAGACTTTTGGAATTTAATGAGGTAGTTTATTTTATTTTTCATCATCTTTAAAATATTATGTATTCTATGGAATGACTGGGGAAAAATTTGGTGAATTTTTAAGAAGATAAAAATGTTTTTGTTTTTTAAGAAGCCTAGAGGCAGGACATTGAATTTATATTTCACTTCTGCATATTATCTGTGTGACTTTGGGAAAGTAAGTAAATTCTCTGGAATCTTTACAAAGTAAGGTCACTAGATCAGATGATCGATATCTTATGTCCCAAGAGATAGAGCTAAATCTTAAAATCATATTTAACTTCTCTGTCCTATCTTTTCTTCTTGCTTTTTATAACAAATACTATTTAAATCTTTAGCATTTCCATCACTATCAGTCCAGGAATTTCATCAGGTAATCTAGCCAAACTTAAGATTTAACATCCAATTAATTATGGATCCAGATCTCCAATGTCAAAATTTTAATTTGGGAACTCATAATTCACATTCCTATGTTAAAACAAGCCTTGTCTGGCTTCAATCTCTGTTTTTAAGCTTTAAAATTTTAAGCCTTTTTCTTTACCTTCTCATTCTGAAAACTTGGCCTTTGATCTGGGGGTTGCTCTTGGTCAACAATTCCTTTTGGGGGAAGGGAACTTTTGCAGCACTCTCTATTCTTGGGGAATATGTTTTCTTGGATCACATTCTTAAAATTCAGAGATACTATCATTAAGACAATTTCAATTTATGTTGTGGTAGGTTTCCATTCCATATTAAGGGGCAAAACACTTTACAATTAGAGGTATCCCAAAGTAGAACATCAAGATGTAGTGGGTTCCCATTAACAAATGTCTTAATAATAGTGAAACTCTTCAAATGTTACCTTGATAATTACTTCTAGGTGATTACTTTAGAACGCATATAAAACTTTGCTTCTTTTGTTTTGAACTCACTAAGAACACTTTGTCTAATTACTGAATTATATATTCCAGTACAACACAACTGGAAAGTTTCCGTTGTCTAGACAAGGGTGGGGAACCTGTGTCCTCAAGGCCACATGTGGCCCTCTAGGTCCTCAAGAACAGCACACTGACTGAATCCAAACTTCATAGAACAAATCCTTTTATTAGCATATTGTTTTAGTTCCCAAAGGCATGTAGTAAAAGCTTTCTCTCTGTTATATAGTATATCATTTTATTTGAGAATGTATTCAAGTTAGGTTCTGAGTTGGACTACCAACGACCTTGGATATCACTTTCAGTTCTGAGGTGCTTCAATTACCATGGCAGACATGATCCTTAGGATAGATTTTGACTAAAAGAATTTATCTTACCAGTGCTGCCATGGCATTGATCTTAGATTCCTCATTAGAGTTGCTGAGTATTTATCATTGTGGCTACAAAAAAGATAGATCACTATTTGCAGCTGGAGTAGTCAAAACAGGCTAGCTCCTTCTCATTTGAGAATTGATTTAGGATTTAACCTTTTTAAGGTGAGACAGAAGACAAACAAGTAGAGTCTCTTAAGATACTCCTCATATTCACATATTGATTTCACTAAGTTTTGGGGATGTTGTATTTTGCCTAATTTTATAATTTATATGTTTTGAATCACAAAATAAGTGAAATATACCATATATTACAAATCAGGGAAAATGTTAATAAAAATCAACCTTCACCAATTACACAGTAATCAATGTGTCTGCTTCATATAAAGCCTGATTAAATATACAGTCAGTTCTAACTTATTTAGATAATGATTGCACATTTGATTGATTATCCAGGACCTTTGCCTTTCATTCTCATTCTCTCTCTCTTTCTCTCTTCTTTCTCTCTTTTTGCTCTCTCTACTTTCTCTCTTCTTCTTCCTCCTCCTCCTCCAGCTAATTCACCTTCATTTAAGACAGTTTCCACAGAGCAGAAAGAAAAAAAAAGTGGGAAAAATCCATCCCTTCAATGATTTGTTAGAAATTCAGGCAAAATCTTGTTGAAAATAGGAAAACGATAGTTAAGAATGATCTATATATGAGGCAGAGTTCCGACCCTATCCCAACTGGCAAGAGCTTCCATACTTTAATATAAGGTAAGAATGCCTTTTGAATTGAGTTATAGAATCATTGATCCTTAGAGTTCAATAGAAATCTTCATTTCTATTATGCAGAGAATATGCATAGAGAAACTGCATAGTGACCCCGCAAAGGAAGAAAAAGATTCGCAGTACCAGAATTTACAAGATAGTCTTTTGACATGTGTTCTCAACATTTGTGCCTCACTATCCTTGCACTTCATGTTTGAAACCACTCTCTTTCTCTGCCTCCCTCTGCCCCCAGACCTAATGTGAATGCAGAGAAGGAATGAAGGCCCTTTTGAGAAGTATTTTGTACAAATTGATTTTTGTTGCTGTTTAAAACATTATGCTAACTTACTAACTATACTTTCTAAAAGCTATTTGAGTTATTGGACAACAATCAATTGGAAGCAGCTTGGCAGGGGCACATGAACAACAATGCTAGAAACTCAGTTCCTTGGGTTTATTCCCCAAAACCTTAAGAGAGTTGTTGCATCACCTTCTGGAGATACAACCCTTCAATTCAAGTGGATGTTGAAGAAGTAAGCCTGGAGGGCTCACATGTATTTAAATTAAAATCTTGTATCAAAAATACCTACTAAGTACCTATAATTTCCCCTGCTATTAAAATGTTATTTTAAACATTGTTAAAAATTTTGAACTCCAAATTCTCTCCCTCTTATCTGTTTCTCCCCTAAACATTGAGAAAGTAAGAAATACATTAATTACATGTGCGGAATTATGCAAAACGTATTTCCACATTAATCATCTTGCAAAAAAGCAAGAAAAATAAAGTGAAAATTATACTCCATTTTGTACTCAGAATGCATCAGTTTTCTTTTACAGGCCTATATAAATTTTCATCATGAATCCTTTGGAATTCTCTTAGCTCACTGACTTAATCAGAGTAGCAAAGTCTTTCATTGTTAATCATTACTACCATATTGCTTTTATCGTGTACAATGATTTTCTGGAGTCAGGACACCAAATTTTTATTTCATTTCTACATATTATCCATGTGACTTTGGGCAAGTAAATTCTCTGGAATCTTTATAAAATAAGGTCACTGGATTAGATGATCTCTTAAGTCTCAAGACACAGTATTAAATATTATGATCATATGTAATTTCTCTGTTGCATCTTTTCTCTTGCTTTTTCTCCCAAACACCATTTAAATCTTTAGCATTCCGATCACTGCCAGTCCAGGAATCATCAGATAATCTATCCAAACTTAAGATTTTATGTTCAATTAATTATGGATCCAGATCTTTTATGCCAAAATTTATATTTGGGAACTCATAATTCATATTTCTATGTTAAAAATAAGCCTTGTCTAACTCCAATCTCTATTTGTACAGCTTAAAATTTTAAGCCTCTCTTCTTCACTTTATTTTGCATCAGTTAATATAGGTCTTTGCAGGTTTTTCTAAAAAAAATCCTGTTTATCATTTCTTATAGCACAAAAGTATTCCGTAACAATCATATACCACAACTTGTTCAGTCATTCCCTAATTGATGGGCATTCCCTCAATTTCTAATTCTTTGTCACCACAAAAAAAAAGAATTGTTACAAATATTTTTGTACATATACACCCTTTTTCTTTTTATTTAATCTCATTGGGCTACAGACCTGGTAGTGGTATTACTGGGTCAAGGGTTTTTTTTATATATAGTTTTATATATTTTTTATTTAGTTTTTTAAATATTTTTATATAGTATTTTTTATATTTTATAGTTTTTATATAATTTTATAGCCCTTTGGGCATGGTTTTGAATTGTTCTCTAGAATGATAGAACCAGTTCACAGTTCCACCAGCAATTCATTAGTGTATATATTTTCCCATATCCTTTCCAGAATTTGTCTTTTCTTATTGGTGTGAGGTAGTACTTCCAAGTTAAATGTTTGCATTTCTCTAATAAAGAGTGATTTTGACATTTTTATATATGATTATAGCTTTGATGTCTTGTCATTTAAATTGACTATTCATATCCCTTGACCATTTATCATTTGAGGAACAGGTCTTGTGTTTATAAATCTGACTCAGTTCCTTCCATATTTGTGGAGTGAGGCCTTTATTAGAGAAACTTACAATAATTTTTTTTTTGTTATTTTATTGTCCATGGTACTTTTTAGCAAAATGCAGTTTCCTTCATTGTTGTTCAGTCAAGTTAAACACTTATTGTCCTCATTTGGGGTTTTCTTTGCAAAGATACTGGAATAGTTTTCCATTTCTTTTTCAGCTCATTTTAGAGAGAAGGAAATGGTGGCAGAGTTGAGTGACTTGCCCAAGGCCACACAGATACTAATTGTCTAAAACTGTATCTGAATGTATGAATATGAATCTTCCTGACTCCAGGCCAATCTCTCTATCCTCTGTACTACCTAGTTGTTCTATTTTACTGTTGGTTAAGATAGAGTTCTCTATAATCAACTGAGTAACTGTGTTTCTATATAAATATACAAACAAATAATATGTGTGTGTATTTAGATAGATATACATATATCTGTACACATATGCTATTATATATGTATATACACACATATATGCATGTTCTTCACTCTTTGAACCAATTCTAATGAGAGTAAATTTCAAGCATTGTCTTCCACATCCCTCATTTTCGCCTCTACTGAAAAGGCCTTTTGTGTGTACCTCTTCTTAAAACCTTTCTCAATATTTTATTTTTCCCAATTACATGTAAAAACAATTTTAACATTTGTTTTTTTTCATATTTGGATTTATAAATTCTATCCATCCCTGCCCTTCCACACATTGGGAAGAAGAGCAATTGGAAAGAGGTTATAAATATGTAGTCATGCAAAACATTTCCATGTAGGTCATTCTGTGAAAGAAAACACAAGGCAAAAAAATAAAAACAAGAAAAATGTACAGTGAACTGGTTTGTGAGTGACCAAAAGCACTTTTTCAAAAAATGAAAAGTATCTTTGATCTGAATTGAGACTCTACCAGTTCTTTATCCACAGATGGGCAGTACTACAGAATTGTCTTGGATCATTGTATTCCTGAGAATAGCTAAGTTATTCATAGTAGATCATACAATAATACTGTTACTGTGTAAAATATTCTTCTGGTTTTCTTATTTCACTTTCCTTGCAGTATTTTATCCTTAATTTAGGAAGTGTGAAATTTGACTATAATGTTTCTGGGAGTTTTCATTTTGAGATCTCTTTTAGGAGGTGATCAGTGCATTCTTTCCATTTCTATTTCACCCTATGGTTCTAGAATATCAGGTAAGTTTTTCATCATAATTGCTTTAAATAAAATGTCTAGGCTCTTTTTTTTTTATCATGACTTTCAGGTAGTCCAACAATTCTTAAATTATCTCTCCTGGATTTATTTTCCCAGGTCATTTGTTTTTCTAATGAGATATTTCACCCTGTGTTCTATTTTTTTTTCCATTCTTTTGATTTTGTTTGCTTCTTGATGTCTCATAAAGTCATTAGCTTCCACTTGCCCAATTCAAACTTTTAAGGAATTATTTTCTTCAGTGAGCTTTTATACCTCCTTTTCCATTTATAAGGAGTTCTTCTCTTCATTTGATTTTTGTGCCTCTTTTACCATTTGGCCTATTCCATTTTTTAAAGGTGTTATTTTCTTCAATTTTTTTTGTGACTCATTTTTCATGAATTTTTTTTTTTGTATCACTCTCATTTCTCAATTTTTCATCTAATTCTCTTACTTATTTTTAAAATTCTCTTTGAGCCCTTCCATGGCCTGTGGCCAATTAATATTCTTCCTTGAGGATTTGGATGCAGGAATTTTCACTTTGTTATCTTTGTGTGTGTGCGTGTTGTAATTTATGATTTTATTTTTCCCCAGTTACATGTAAAAACAATTTTTAACATTTATTTTTAAATGTATGTGTGTTGATCTTCCTTGTCACCATAGTAACTTTCTATGGTCAGAATTTTTTTCTATTGTTTGCTTATTTTCCATCCTATTTCTTGTCTTTCAAGGTGGTAAGATCTAGCAGTAGATGTGTTTATTACTCTCCTGTACTGTGAACTGGTTTGTGAGTGACCAAAGGCACTCTTTCAAACCCTGGAACTGGGACCTGCTCCTCAGCAGCCCACAAGCTCTACATTCTAGTGTTTTTCCTTGCACTGATTAAGACCCAGGACTGTGATCCAGATCCAAATATAGACAATACAAAAGAGTTCTGCCCCTGGTGCCAGCAAAGGGATCCTTGTAAATCTTCTGACCCGCTGTCTGATCCCCTTACCATCTGTCGGCTGAAAGTTCTGGAAACTGCCACTGCTGCCACTAATTCAGTCACCCTGAGGACTTCTCCTGGTTTACTGGGGCTTCATCCACACTGGCCGCATCTGTGATGGCACAGCATCTGTGCCCACATCTGTGATGGACTGTGCTCCTCTCTCACCCCAGGGCAGCAGCCCTTTCCTGCCAAATTTCTAAGTTGTCCTAGACTGGAAAATTGTTTCACCCCATCATTCTGTCAGTTCTGCCACTCTAGGATTTGTTTAGAGTTGTTATTTAAAGGTATTTGGAGGGCTTTGGAGCAGATATCAGTAAAGTCCCTGCCTTTACTAGCTGCCATGTTGGCTCCTGTACCTCTTTTATATGAGAAAAATTTTCCCTATTCTACCTTTCCTTTCCCCTTCTCCAAATGCATTTTCTTCTCACTCTGTTATTTCATTTGAGATCATCTAAAATTAGTCAACTCACACCCATGCCCTTGGCCTAGTTAAATTCCTTCTAACTGCCCTAATAATAATAAAATTCTTAGAAATTATATGTATTACATTCCCATATAAGAATGTAAGCTATTTAACTTTATTGAGTCATCTATGCTTTGTTTTTCACGTTTACTCTTTTATATTTCCTTGAGTCATGTGTTTGAATATCAAATTTTCTATTCAGCTCTGGTCTTTTCCTCTGGAATGCTTAAACATCTATTTCATTATATATCCATTTTCCCCACTATAATATTATGCTCCAGAATGCCATGTTCCAAGCTCTCTGTTTCTTTGCTGTGAAAGCTGATTAATCTTGTGTAGTCCTTACTGGTCCATGATATTTGAGTGGTTTCTTTCCATCTACTTACAATATTTTCTCCTTGACATGGCACCTTTGGAATTTGGCTATCCTCAGAGTTTTTATTTGGGGATTTCTTTCAAGAGGTAATCAGTGGTATTCTTTCAATTTCTATTTTACCCTCGGGATTTTCTTTGATAATTGCTTGAAATATGATGTCTAGGCTCTTTTTTTTAATCACAGCTTTAAGATAGACCAATCATACTTAAATTATCTCTCCTTGATCTCTTTTCCATGTTAGTTGTGTTTCTGATATTTCACATTTTCTTCTATGTTTTTTTTTTTCTTTCTTTTGACCATTTTATTATTTACTGATGTTTCATGGAGTTATTAGCTACCACTTCACTAGCTCTAATTTTTAAGTTCTTTCCTTCAGTGAAATTTTATCATTTTACCATTAGTCCAATTCTATTTTTTAAGGGGTCATTTTCTTCAGCAACATGTTTTGTGCCTCTTTTATCAAACTGTTAATTTTCTTTTCATAATTTTCTTGCATCACTCTCATTTCTTTTCCCAATTTTCCTATACCACTCTTAACTCATTCAGGAATTCTTGTTGGACTTGTGTCCAATTAGATTTTTTTTTTCTTTTCTTGTAGCTCTATCTTATTGTTACCTCCTGAGATTTGCTTTGGTCTTTACTGCCACCACAGTAGATATTTATGGTCAGGTTCTTTTTTGTTGTTGTTCTTGTTTGCTCATTTTCCTTATTTTTACATTTTTTATCTTTATGTTAAAGTTGTGCTCTTCTCCTGGATTGGGTGTAGGGCACTATCCCAAGCTTCAGATTTTTTTGTGTGGCTGTTTTCAGAGGTAATTCTAGAGGTTTATAAGTTATTGGTGTTTTCTAGTTGGTATTATCTAAAAAGTGATGCAATCACTGCTCTCGCTGGTCTGTAAACTGGTTTTACTCAGAAAGGATTCATATTCCCCTAAAGTCACAAGCGTTAGTCCTCCTCAGGACCCTTGAACTATAACCAATCCCCTGATCTCCCTTAGCAGGAAGTGCTAATACTCTTTTCTACTTTGTTAATGCAATTATATGCCCTGTTTCCTTGTGACCAACCACAAGTATTCCTCTCCATGCTGGAACTGTGACCCAGAACTGTGTATGGACAAAAGAGCTTCCAGTCAGCACCAACTGCACCCAGTGTCAGCAAAACATTTCCTGTATTCTCTTTCTGATCAGTTGTCTTAACCCCCTTACCATTTTGGGGATGAGAGTTTCTGAAACTCCTGCAGCTTCCAAGGAAGACTCATTACTGGTGCCACTGCTTTGTACACTCTGAATCAGCCCCCATCCAGGTGCCACAGACCTCTCTGGCCTAAATTGTTTTAGGCTGGAAAAATATCTCGCCTTGACCTTTTGTTGACTCTTCCACTCCAAAATTTGACTTGAGGCATTATTTTAATGTTATTTGAAGAGCATTGTTAGGAGAGTTCTGCTGGGTTGCTTCCTCTATTCCATCATCTTGATTCTGCTCCACCAGCCCCGTAATCCCAATGTTTCTTAACATTAAAAGTATGCTGTTTTCTATATGGCTGTGTCTGTGGGAAGCAAGTTTTACAAATTTAGCTCAAAATATCTTGATTCTTAAAATGAAGGACTTGATCCATTGAAAGTTGTTCTAGAGGTTAAAAGTACTGAGTATCTGAAAAGTGCCCCAAAAGTTTGAAAACAAAGATATATTTTAAAAATAATTAATATTGCTACTTTCTATACTCATATACATTATTTTACATCTTGAAAAAATCTGCCCAATGAAGTAGACTGTGGGTATGGAGATTAGGTCCTATTTGTCTGTCAATATCTGTATGGCCTTTGGCAAGGAGTTAACCTTTATAGGTTTTGGACTTCTTCTCTATTAAATAAGATTACTAGGCCAGGATAAGTGAATAATGCTAAGATCCTTTCTATTTCTAATTTTAATATCCTAAAATGTGATTATGTATATAAAGGACCCAAGGAATCTTCTAATTTTTCTGCCACTAAACAAAGTCATGTAGTATGTATACATTTGCCAAGTACTTTATTCCCATGTCTTCCAACCCTTGCATTTTAAAATATAAAAATTTGGAGGTTAATTTGTGTTAACATGATCATGTAATTCAAACTATTATGCTACCACTATTTCAGGAACGTGGAATCAAATCTAGTTCTACAATATAAGAAAAAGTGAAAAAAGAAGACATCAAATATGTTAAGCCAGCAATTGCATTTTTCACTATCAGAAAAGTAAAATAGCAACGATGTTGCTAAAGAAGCATTTGAACCTCTCTAGATACAGTTAGAATTAATATCAATATCACATTTTTTCTTTAGGCTTCCTCCGGGCTCTGCTGTCTTGACCCATTTCCTTGAAGCCCTGGAATCCTCTTCTCAGTCTTCACCCCTATCCTATCTCTCATTCCCCTTGAGGTTCAGCCTTCACAGAGACTTTTTTTGTTCAGATTTTCTGTTCAATTCAGAGATTTGTTCTTTCTAATATCTGAGTAGCCTCAAACACGAGGGTTCATTTCTCTGAAGAAAAATTAAATCTGCAGTATGAAACAGGAATATATTTCCCTGAAAATATGACTCACTTTTTAATTATCCTTTTCATAAGAAAGAGATATTTCCTACATCACAGAAACATCAAACACACATTGTACAGACATGTGCACATGTGCACATATACACACATTTGAAATCTCAAACAGCACATTGGACTGAGAACCTGGGAACACTCTTTGGACTTTGAATTCTTACTTAGAGCAAGAAATGATAGAAGGACAGAAGATTTTAAGATTATTCTTCCAGTTGACATTACTATTTCTGTGACATAATTTAGGATATAGACATTAATCTTTAGCTCTTAGGAGGCTAAAGTATTATAACTCCCATCCTACTTTACATTAAAAAAAAAAACTGTGGGTCTGCATAATAATTTGCTTTCGCATTATTCTGAGAAATAGCTTGAATATGGCTTTAATGGAGGAGATTAATGCCATCTATGTATTCTCTCAGAGAATATACTCTCATCAAAGAGAACTCTTCTTTGACTGTAAAAGCATCCTAGGCAATGCAAAACCTTAATATAATACTCTAAAAGATAGCATCACTGTTGGTGAGGGATAAGGGAAGAATTTTAAAAGTAGATAAGGGAAGAATTTTAAAAGTACAACCCTAAAAATAGTAGATTTTTACAAATTTGTTGAGTATTGAATAGTAGCTAATAGATAATTTTTATATAGAACTTACTATGTGCCAGGTACTATATGAACAGGACATTCTCAAAACAAGTCAAGGCAGACTTTACATTACTTTAATTCTCAAAAATTAATGATAATTAAAAAGGGCCATCTCCATGTATAAAAGAGGTTAACAAAGAAGATTCTGTGGGATCAATTCTCTGACTTTCTATATCTTTGTATGATGTGACTCTCTTCCAGATAATGTGAATACATAGAGAATCAGAGGCTTTAAAACTGGAGAGGATTTTAAACAGGACTTTCTATCTTGGAAAAAAATGTATGTGGGAAACATTTTAAAGCTTAATCTCAATTATTATCATTTTCTCCACTCCCCACTTGATACATGATCAAAGGATATGACCAGAGAGTTTTTAGTTGAAGAAATCAAAGTCACTTATTGTCACATGAAAAAAAAATGCTCTAAAGCATTACTGATTCTAGAAATGCAAAGTAAAACAACTCTGAGGTACCACTTCACACCAATGAGACTGGCTAATGTGAAAGAAAAGAAAAATGATAGATGTTGGAGGAGATGTGAAAAAAATTGGGACACTAATGCACTGCCACTTGAGTTGTGAACTGATACAATCTTTTGGAGAGCAGTTTGAAACTATGACCAAAAGGCTGTCATGCTGCATACCCTTTGATTCAGCAATACCCCTACTGTCTATATAACAAAGAGATTTTTAAAAAAGAAAGGGACCTAAATGGACAAAAAATATTTATAATAGCTCCTTTTATAGTGGCAAAGAATTGGAAATCAAGGGAATGCCAATCAATTGGTGTGGTATATGACTGCGATCTAATATTACTGTGCAATGAAAAATCAGAAGCAAGATGCTTAAAAAAAAAAAAAACCTGGAAAGACTTACATGAACTGATGCAAAATGAACATTGTACACAGTAGCAACAATACTGTATGAAGATCAGCTATGAGTGAATCAGCTGTTCTCAGCAATACAATGATCCAAGACAACACCAAAGGACTTATAGTGAAAAATGCTATCCAACTACACAGAAGAACTGATGGAATCTGAATACAGACTGAAGCATATTTTCTAAACTTTTAATTTCCCTTTTTTTTTGTCTATATTTTCTTTCACAACATGTTGT
>CM053590.1:90246838-90269436 GCA_028646515.1 Pseudochirops corinnae
AATTTCCCTTTTTTTTTGTCTATATTTTCTTTCACAACATGTTGTAACTTACATCAAATTGCTTGCCTTTTCAAAAAGGGAACAATGAAAGGAGGGAGGGAGAGAATTTGAAACTATTTTTTTAAAGGAATGTTAAAAATTGTTTTTACATGTAATTAGAAAAAATAAAAATCTTATTTTTTTTTAATCTCCATTTTCTTAAGTCTGGAAAATTAACGAAACAGTAAATGAGGGCTTGATTTGTAGTGTTTACCAATTTCAGAGGTACAAACACTCACACTAAAAATTTAATAATCCGTTCTTTTAAACTACACAAGCTCTCTCCAGCATACTTCTGACTTTAGGAATTATAGGACCATGGGTTTGGAGCAGCCAAGGAACTTCAGAAGTTAATTAGTCTAGTCAACTAATTTTTCAAATGAGGAAATTATAGTACAGAGATTTTAAATGGCCTACCCAAGGTCATATACCTAAGACTGGAGTAAAGGCTGAAGATACAGGTTCTGCACATACCACCACTTTTTGTGCTAGATGAAAGCTGATAGAAATGAGAACAATTTGGGATTTTTATAATTAATTAAAAGTACTATGTATGATCTCAGCTATAATTGCATTCCTTCTCATCTAAATACCATATCCTATTAATAAGTGGTAAAACTAAGGCCCAAAGAAGCCAAGTGACTTGTTCAGTAAAACACAGGTTGCAAACTGTTGAGTGGCCAGGAATCCTTCCATGGAATCAGGTTTATACTTATGTGAACTCCATAGCTGAGCATATTGAATCTGCTTTTCATAAAAGCATAAACACAATGAAAATAAGAATCCAAGTCTATAAAACTGAAAGTGCTGTAGAAATGGGAGCACTTTAAAAATATATATTATCACTGAATGTGGTTCTTTGTAATTTCTTTTCCATTTCTAAAGGGGAAAAATGTCTTCTAAGTGAGTACATTACAATCACTCAAATTTCAGCATCAATATAGGAAAATATATGCCCAGAAAGAGAAGTTATTCTTCATGTATTGTGAAGTTTAGAAAAAAAAATTACATAATGAAAACAAGAGGACCAGCATTAATATGGCTACGGTACGTGCAGAAATGCATAAGAAGCAGCTCACTAGAATAAAAATTCTCACTTAATTCTCTGGAAGGTTTTGTCATGTTATTTCCTCTCTCTAGCAAGCTAATAAGGTTTTGAACCCAAATCCCCCACCCTCCTAAAGCCCAAAGGCAATTGTCTTGCTGGTCCCTCTTTCTTTTACCGTCTTCTTCAAGAGACCAGAACTGTTTATCTGGTCTCTATTTGAGTTTTCTTTAGGGATCATTCCAATAAATGGAAGCACTTAATAGGGCCACTTATTCTCAGCAATGCGTGCTCAGGAGACCTGACTCAAGAAACTGGGTTTTCTTCTGTTTCTGAACTAAAACCTATACTTGTAGTTCAGATAAGGGATCCATTTAGTGACAAGAAAAAAAAAAAAAGTAAAAGCATAGTTATTCAAAAGATGTTGTAGTGTTCATTTGCAGTTACTGAAAGATCTTCCACATTTCTTTCATAAATGTGGCAAAGAGTAATTGAAAGAGGAGTGGACTCAAAGCCAGGAGTCTTTGGGTGCTAGTCCAAGTTTGATTAAAATATGGTTGAATGAGGAAAGGTAAATAAGTTAATCTCTCTCTTTCTCTGTCTCTGTCTCTGTCTCTCTCTCTCTCTCTTTCCACTTCTTTCCCTCCCTCCCCTTCCCTCAAACTCTGTCTTTTCATGTCTTCCTGTTATGTCTTCCTTCCTTCATTTTTCTCACTCTTCCAGTATTCAGGGACGAATATGAATGTATTATATATCAACAATATGGTGGAGTTGCACACTGCTCTGATGAAGTGTCTCATCATGGCAAGTGAAAATTTGTCAAATAGTCAAGTACCAGCTCCCCTTCTCTATTCTAATCTTATTTTTTCCTTGTCTCATTATTCTTTCCCACCTTCTTCATATACTCACAAAATTAATTTGGATTAGAAATAATAGAAGATGAATTGGTCAGAGGTCCCCTTGGAAACTCCATAAACTCCAGGGACATGATAATTCATTGTTTGGGCTTTCGGGAATTATGAGCTTCCTGGTCATTTCTGAGCCTATGCTGGTCCAGCACTGAAAGGACTTTGAGTTTTAAAATAATCTAGTAAACCCTGAATGGTCCTTTGGTTCTTTCTCATTACCATGACAGTAGGACAGAAGATGTAAGGGAGGAAGTACTGCAATTTAATTAATACATTACATCTAAGGTTAGGCGCTATCAAAAAGCATTCTAACAAGTTGGAGGCATGAACTCCTTTTTTCACACCATCTTTGTGGCCCTAAGACTTGAGAATTTTCTAGGTCTTATCAAAATAACAATAAATAGCTGATGAATAGAGTCAAGAAAACGAAAGTATTTGGAATGGGGAATGGAGAGGAAAGAAAAAAATAAATAATATATTGAGTAATAATGAAAATTAGTTGTTTTTGTTGCTTCTGCTAAGAAAGGGTATAATACACTATTTGCAATTTCACATGATTTGAGAAAGGCAATATTTCTATCTTTAAATTGGAGTTTAGTATTTGTACATCTTTAAAACAATTAGATGGTATCAAAACATCAACTAAAAATATTTGCAGATTCCTATTCTGTGCTTGACAGTATTGTAGGTACCATAGGGTATATAGATATGTAAGCCAAGGTACCTATCCTCAAAGAGCTTGTCTAGGAAGGGGATAGAGGACAATCAACATGAAAGAAATAGCAGACCAGATGTAATAAATATTAAATTGTAAAATTAGGATGGCTTAGTGGGAAAATGTTAGACTCAAAATCAGGAGAAATGAATTCAAATCATGATGCTAAAGCTTAACTAGCTTTATGAACATAAAACACTTATTAATCTCCTATTTCCTAATTTGTAAAATGGCCCTGGTAATATCAATGTCATTTACCTTATTGAGTTAAGGTCATGAAAGCAATTTGTAAGCCTGATAATAATGCAAAACATATTATTGTTATAGGGTCACAGAGGCTACAAATATTGTAGAATTACAGAAAAGAGAGACGTCAACATGGAATAGAGTAACCAAAGACAGACAGAAAAGATGGAGTTGAAAATTCTATATTTCCAGAATAATATACACAAAGGCATGAATGCAGGAATGAACATGTTGTATTCAGGGAATAATATTAGCTTGACTGGAACAAATGTTTTCTCTTTGGAAACAGTGAGAACCAAAACTATAGAAGTAAGTTTAGGGGCAGATTATACAGGTTTTTTCTAGGCATGGCAGTTCAGTCTTGTTGTGCTGGCGAACAGGAAGAAACCATAATTTCTTTAGACTTTATAACAGTGATTTTCCAGGATTGTTAGTCTGTCATCTATACTACAGAATACACTAGAGGAAAGAAGCACTGTAATCAAAGATGAATAGTAGACTGTTGTTGTAATATGCAGGTATGAGGACATGAGAACCTGCATTAAGTTATGGGTCATGGGAATAGAGAGAAAGGGATAAATCCAAAACATGTTTTCAAGGAAAAAATTAAAGTACTTTGGTGACATAATTAGATAGCGGTATTGAAGGAGAAGAATGAGTTCAGATTATGTTCCCATTTCAACCCTCAGTGATGGGAAGAATGGTGCTACCATTGCCAGAGGAGGCAAAGTCAGAATCTGGCGCTATTTTCAATTGAACAATTAACTGACTATAAAGAAATGAGACTGTTTTTCTTGGGATGGTTCTAAAGGCAATTTTAAAAACAGGACCTCTAAAAGCATTTTGAGCAATGGCCCTCTGCCTGGAGTATAAAGTGATGACTCCATTGAAGTAGACACTGAAACTAGCTATCTCCTTACTTCCTATCCCACTGTACTACTTTGAACTTCTCCATCATGATTCTGCAGAGTACCTTCTTATCATCCCCCTTTTCAGCTTCCTTTAGTATATCAGCTTCCCTTATTAAATTTCATGCTCCTGAGGGCAAGGACTGTCTTAATCTTAATTATCTGTATCCTCAGTGCTTAGCAGAATACATGATACACAGTAGATACTTAATGAATTCTTACTGACTGATTAATTATGAACACAAAATTGATTGCTGCAACTAACGAAGCTGTGAAAATATGTAAAGATTATCAAGTGAGAAAGAGCAGAAGGGTAAGGTCTAAACCTTGGTGGGGGAGATATGCCAACTTTAGACAGTTGGGAAATAAAAGAATTCTGAAGGAAAAAAAAGTAAAGAAACTCTTGGAAAAGATTAGAAGGGAATAAAGGCAGTGTGCTTACACAGATTTCAAGGAATGAATTTCAAGAAAGTGGTAATTTAGATGGCAAAATGCTGACAAGCAATCAAAGAAAGGTAGCAAGGTGTAGCAGAAGGAACACTGGGTTTTAGGTAAAGTAGATTCAGATCTATGCTGATGAATAATCTTGATCAAATAACTACACCTCTGGATCTGTTTCCTCATCAGTAAAATGAAGGGAATAACAGGGGTATATTGGCCTAGGGGGGAGACTTATTGATAAATTCTCAGTGTATTTACAACTCAGAAACATGCAAATGCTATAAATTATGGCTGAAATTATTGCTTTATTATTGTCTTAGACTTAAGAAAGTGATAGAGAAAATTTCATAATGCATATTAAACTTAAAGTGTATTTTTAGGCCAATTAAAACAACTCTGAGGTACCACCTCACACCTATCCAATTAATAGATATGACAAAAAAAATGTTAAAAATTTGGAGATGTAGGAAAACTAGAACACATTGTTGGTAGAGTTGTGAACTGATACAGCCATTCTGTAGAGCAATTTGAAAGTATGCTTAAAGGGCTATAAAACTATTCATGCCCTTTGATCCAGCAACAACACTACTAGGTCCTTATCCCAAAGAGATCATAAAAAAATGGCAAAGGATCTACATGCACAAAAATATTTATAGCAGCTCTTTTTGTGGTGGCAAAAAATTGAAATTTGAGGGGAGGACCATCAATTGGAGAACGGCTAAATAAGTTGTGGCATATGAATTTAATGGAATATTGTTGTACTATAAGAAGTGATGAGCAGGGAGATTTCAGAAAATCCAGGAAAGACTTACATGAATTGATGCTTAGAGAAGTGAGCAAAACCAGGAGAACATTGCACATAGTGACAGCAACATTATATGATTATAAACTTTGATAGGCTTAGCCCTTCTCAGCAATACAATGATCTAAGACAATTCCGAATGACTCATGATAGAAAATGCCATCTAAATTCAGGGAAAGAACTAATGAGTCTGAATGCAGATCAAATCAGACTCTTTTCTTTGTAGTTGTTGTTGTTGTTTTCTTTCTCGTGGTTTTTCCCTTTCTGTTCTGATCCTTTGTTCACAACATGACTAATGTGGAAATATGTTTAATTTGACTGCACATGTATAACCTATATCAGATTGCTTGCTATCTTAGCGTAGGGGGAGAGAAAGAAAAATTGAAACTCAAAATCTTATAAAAGTAAATGTTGAAAACTATCTTTACGTGTAATTGAAAAAAACACTATTCAGTGGAAGTGAATGTATTTTTAGAGTACAGCGCACCCTTGGGAATAGGTTAGATAATGTCAACCCAAGAGCCTTGGTTGTAGCATTACTTCTAGCCCAGAACCTTCAAACATTATCCTGCAAAGTAACTCCAGTTGCAGTCTGATATTTGCTCCTATAGGTTTACAATTATAGTTTTTGAAGTTCCAGAGAAAGAAAAGTTCTTTCCATTTAATAGTCCAGCAGCAGAAAATGATAGGATTTCATCAGTTGAAAGGATATTAAAGAAGTAGCATTAACATATGGGGACCTTTCCGACTTAACGCCAAAAACCTTCTGTATGTGCAATTTTTCTAATAGAATGTGTGCTCCCTGAAAGGAGGGGCTCTCTTACTTTTCTATTTATATCCTCAGTATTTCGCACAATGTTTTGCACATAATAAGCAAAAGTCTTATTCATCTATTCATGATTTCTAAGGTCCCCTCTACCTTTAAAATTTATGAAAATAATCTGAATGGTGATCAAGAAAAGGTGAAAATTGTCAAAACAAAAATGACACTGCAGAAATAGGTAGCATCGGTTGGTAGAATGGAGAAGCCAGGGTTGGTTTTAGAAGTTATAACTCCCAGGACACCATTAAATTGAGAATTCTATGAAAGGGTTCATGAGAGTTGTAGACAGGAAACAAAGAAAGAGGGAGATGTCTGTTCTTCCCGTTTTTATTTACAAGTTATGGTTATGAAGAACAGGCTATTTTTTTAAATGGCAGAACTTACACATTAAATGTATAGCATTTAATTAAATTAAAACAAGAATTAAATGTTATCTATTAAAACTGTTAACATAGCATAGGGTCATCTTTTCTCTAAATGTTCTGGAGTTCCTTTTTTTAAACCCACTTTAGAACCATCCTACGAAAAGCAATCCCATTTCTTTATAGTCAAGCCATTTACTTTTTTTACTCCAACTAGTACTTCCCATGTGAATTACACATGATTAAACAAGATCTGCCTCTGAATAGACTGTTGGCTGTTTCATCAAAGAAAATTCTCCTTCCAAGGGTGAAGATTTTCATCACTGAGGATATTTAAAAGAAGTGAACATTGTTTCTGAAGACAGTTTCAAAAGAGAATTTCTGAAAGGCCTTTGAGCAATGACAATGTCATTAGATTAAGTATGCATAACTCCAAAGTGGTTACATTGAAAGTGATATCTTTCATTTGGATACATGCACTCAGGTGAACTTGTTTTTTGTCTTACCTCAAATTACCTTAGTCTGCCTGACTATAAAAGAAGTTAGGAAATGTGCAGATAATGTGCTGGGGAAAAGAGACAGGTGAATATTTGGAGAGGAGTAAACTGAAAGTAAAGGAATATTTGGTACTGTGTGAGTTGGTGAAATGAGAATCTCCAGCCCATCACAGTCCTTACCATGGCTCCTTTGTTGCAGATTCTCAAACTCAAGATTGCCAGGGCCAAATAGGCTAAGGTTCTTTGATGTTTGGCTTTCTGGAGATTGAGCATTGGGGAATAATGCAGTGTTTCTTGCTGCAGCATAAATTATACATAGAATTTTCAGTCAATGGGTCAGTGGGAGTGAAGATGGTATGAAATCTTAGCATAATACTACCTTCCAGACACATATAGAAATTGAAACCCCTTCCCCCCAAAAAAAGTCTCACTGCTTTACTGTCACATTTTGTTTAGGGTCCTGAAGAGTAGAAACAACTTGAGAATAGGAACTGTTTTTGTTTTTGCTTAGAATTCCTTATAACAACTTTTTTTTACATAGTAGATGATTATTAAATGTTCATTAAGTTCTTAAACTTCTCCTCCAACTTACTAGACACCTCATCTCATTTTCCTGAAATATAAATCTGAAAATATTCCGACACCACGCCTCCAGTTTAATGAGCTCCAAAACTTCACTAGTACTTACAGGATCAAATATAAACTCCATTGTTTAGCATTTAAAATTCTTCATAAACCAAAACCTTTCTATATTTCTATTTTTCTTATACTCCATCTCATTCCATTCACTCTACATACCAGAAACACTTGCTACTTGCATTTCTTCAGACATGATGCTCCATCTCCTGTTTCCATGTCTTTGGATTCCCTGTTCCCCGCACCTGGAATGTTCTGTCCTTTTACATCTACCTCTTAATTTCCCTGCCTTCCTAGTTATTTACATGTTTTCTCCTCCATTAGAATGTACTTTCCTTGAAAGGGGGTACACTTCTTTTGCCTTTCTTAGTATGGTTAGCATGGCTTCTTTCCCATTGTACTGAATAAATGGTTAAGTTTGTAAAAATCTAGTGTTTTTATTACTTTAGTAATATTGTTTGACAGTATTGAACTGAAATGGATAAAGTTGGAAGATATAAGAGAATCATACCTTTTTTTCACTTATTGAATGCCTACTGAACATTCCCTTTCCAACCTAATCTGCATCTCATTTAATTTGTTCAAGGATAATTGCAGTAAAGTAGGTCCAGAGGGCAGCAGGGACAGCTTCAAAGGGCTTACCAAATCTCATGATCTGAGGATAAGGGCAGACATCCAGAGAAGAATCTGGAGAGGAAATGAAGGAAGAGTAACAAAGCAGGTGTTTGGGTTTGTAAAGGTAGGTAGCCTTTCTATCTTTCTGTTAGTTATACCCTCTCCCCCGCAGAAGCTAGTTAATACATCTTTGTTTTATTCTAAACTGTAGGGAAGAATAGAAGTCTCAAGTCATCAAAAATCCTCAACTTCCTCACATGCTTCATTCTCCCTGTTGTTCTCCATGCCCCTGCTGCTAAAATCTCTTGAGATCACATCGAATTTTCCTAGGAAACAAAAGTCAACAAAATGAATGACTTTATAAACTACATCATGGAGCCCATTCCTTGGCATAATTCCTTGACTTCCAAGGAGGCTCTTTACCTGGATGAGAGCTGTGAGATGTAGAGCAAGATGAGAAAGAGGCCCCCAGTAGTTGCTGTGTGATTAATTTTTGAAATAACAGCTTTAAATCAGAAGGAGCTATGTTCCACCTTGAGTGGTTTCATGCTGTTTCCCCTTCTAACTTACTGGGCACTTTATTTAAATGATTAACACATTGTCAAAATAACATAGGCAGGATAGAGGAGAAATATTCTTCAACTTTGAGTGAAACCCTGACAGTGTTTTAAAAGTTCTCGTAATTCAATTTCTAACTGGAGAGAGTCCAGCTTCATTTAAAATTTTAAATGAAATATAGGTGTGACAAAATTCCAGTAAATCTCAGGCTTATTTGTAGAAATTATTTTCCTCACATTTATGAAGGAGATTTGATCATGAAAATTCATATTTCGCCAGGGTAGACCTGACAGGCAATATGATCAAATGAAAGAACATGGGACTGAGAGCCTAAAGAATCAAATTCTGATTCCAGTTCTGAGAAATTAGACAACACACTGAAATTCTCTTAGTCTTAACTTCTTTATCTTTTATACAGAAACACTTCCCTGTTACCTATCTCTATCTATGGTTGTTGAGGGTGGGGGCAAATAGACTAATAGGTATTAACATATATTAGAAATTTAAGAAATGATACACACATGAATGGCTATCATTTCCTATGACTTGAATGTCTTATTTCTCTTTCCTTGTTTCTGACATATTATCCTTTAAGTCTTAAGTCAAATGGTACTTCCTTCCAGAACAACTCTTCCACTATAAGAGCTGAAATGGCTCTCTATTTTGTACTTTGCTCATGTAATATTGTGTTTCAAAATTTTCTGTGCATAGATCTAATTGCCACTACTCAACTGTAAGCTACATGAAGTCAAGAAAAATATTATATTAAAACTTTCTATCTCTGCTACATTGTCATTGGGTATAGCACATAAATGGTACTTAAACAATGTTTGTTGAGTTGTTGTTGAATTGTTTTCTTTTTAAGAATATAGAATTTTTAGTCTGGGTCCAAATCAAGACATAATCCTAGGACACGCCTCATAGAATCATAGATTAGATCTTGAAGGTACCCTCCAAGTCATCTAGTCCAACTCCATCATTTTACAGATAAATAAATGAGAGGGAAAATGGCAAACACAAAGACACACAGAGTATTGGCAGAAGAAGGATGTGTATTCAGGTTTTCTGACTCCAGAAGCAGTGTTCTTACTCTATCAAGCTGTTTCATTAAACAGTGTTATTAACAAACACATTTCTGATCATCAAATGTAGGTTAGGACTGAAGTGATGAGTCAAGAGTATCATATAAAGAAAAAAGAGGATTTTAGACCTCTTCTTTTCCTTTCTTCACACCTTGGAGTCAGTTAAAAGGTAAACAAGTTCTGGGAAAATAGAATTCCTTTTGCCGCAGAACAGCTAGGAACTCAATGGAATTTAAGAAAGGTGGGTTATGTTGTTTGTTAGAAAGTACTAAATTTAGAAGCAGAAGATCTGAGTTTGAATCCCTGGTCTCCCTCTTATTTGGCTAGGTCAGGGGTGGGGAACCTGTGGCTTCGAGGTCACATGTGGCCTTCTAGGTCCTTGGGTGTAGCCTTCTGAGTCCAAGTTTTACAAGACAAATGCTTTTATTAAGAGATTCAGTTAAGGAACTACACCTGAGGACCTAGAGGGCCATATGTGTCCTTGAAGTCGCAGGTTAATCCCTCCTGGGTTAGGTGGTTTTTGAGTTAAATCACTTAAGAGAGGTTCTGAGATTGTTTCTTCTATCAGTTTTGAATAATAAGAATTCAGAAATCCCTGTCTATGTCTCCAAGGAGTGAGACAGAGACAGAAACTAATATCCAGAAAGCTTCAATATTACATCATGACTAAGTCTAGGACTAATTGTTTCCAGGCCCTTTTGATGTAATCTTTTATATTTAGGTCACATACATATTTAGAGTCAATTATATGCTATGAGATGCTAATTCAAACATACTTCTTATGAGAATTGCTTTTAATTTTCCCAGAATTTTTTGCCCAATAGGAAATCATTTCCTTAGTGCTTAGTATTCTTTTATTTATCAAATAATGGGTTGTTATGTCTATTTATTTCATGGTTATTATGCTTTTCCAGCATGGTCTATTAATCTGTTTTTCAACTATAGAGTGAGCATCAAATAAATTAATGATTACTGCTGCATGATATAGTTCACAAGCTGATAATGCTATGCCTCCTTCACTTTTACTTTTTTAATATTATTTCTTTTTACACTGTAGTGAATTTTGTTTTAGCTCTTTGGTTTGCTTTAGCTCTTTGTTTTGAATACAAATAGATAAATAATAAAAAGTTAATGTGGGTGAATATATAAATAGATAGATGGCTAGATAGGTAGATAGAGCAATTATTAAGTATCTGCTATGTGTTAGACATCATTATAAGCACTAGAAATTAAAAAAAAAAAAAACGAGGGAGAAATTGCCAAAAAAAGAAAGTTCCAATGAGCTTACATCAAAAGTCTAAACCAAAAATAAAATCTCTTTTTAAAAAGCTTTCAATGATGCCATATGGTTTGAATCACTAGAAACTACAATCCTTAAAAAAATTAAAATTGTAGATGACCCAAATGAGAATGGAGATACATATGGTAGGTGCCATACTGCCAGTAATGACTGATATGTAAGAAATGGTATAATAGATACTTTCCAGGAAATACATGACTGTAAAAGGACCAGGGTAAGATATTAAATGAGAGTGATGGATAGCCTACATCTCTAAAAATACTCACATAATATTTTTAAAACATCAAAGGAGAGTTCCAACTTAATGGGTGGATCATGTGGAGAATTTATGGGAGGACATGGTCACAATCTCACAGGACCAGAAAGCAAGAATGTGGTATTTTCTATACCACTAAAGGAAAATTGAGATAAAAAATATCAAATTTCATTGAATAGTAGTAGGTCCTGCATGAGTTTATCATAAGTCTATGAGAATCTATTTATAAAATCTGAAAATCAATACATTATATAATTAAGAAAAGAAAGAAAGAACTTTAAGTTGTCACTTTTATTTTGCATTCTATATTTCTATGCATATTACTTAATTATCTCATGCATGAGCGATCACAAATGGTTATGGCTTCATAAATGAAATTGTTAATCTGAACAAAGTAATAATACGTGTCAGACTAGAAAGAAAGGCAAATCTCCATCTCTGCTCTTTTTATAGTAGGTTTTAAATATAGTTCACAGATTCATTGGGTTCAATTGAGAATCTGTGTGGTATATGTTTCTGTGCATATATATGTGGAGAAGAATGTACACATATATGTGTATGCACATATGGAGAGGAATACATATGGAGAGAGAAAGAGAAAATGAATATAAGAGCCTTCACAGCATGTGGCTCAGCTTTATTCACTTCTAAAGCAAGGTTTTTGTTTACCAGTCTTTAGAAATTAATCATTGTCACTGCATTGTTAAGAGAAAAGTAATAAGACATTGATGAAGTGGCTACAATTTGTGCAGAGTGTATAAAAATTAGATTATGCAGAACTAGACCAAAAGTTTAAATATATTACTGCGGCAAGATCTCCCCTGTTTGCTGATGAGAAGGGTGATGTTCAAGAGATCAACAGACATCTTTTGTACATATAAAATAGGAAGTATTTCCACAACTACATTTGAAAGAGAAATCTTCCTACATATAATAGCTTGTCTGCCACTAATCGCAAAAGAAATGGTTTAGTTTATAACAAAGCAGCTCTGACTTCTGTGGTGAGACTTACTATTATGAACAGAATGATGGGTGTATCTCTCATAATTACTTATGCTCTGGATGCATTGAATAAATATAAGATCATTAAAATGTTTTACTACACTCAGGGAAAATAAATGTATATAGTCAAGTTAAATACAAGTAGGTGGATGATCAGACAAGGCATATTAATTGTATACTATTTCCTGAGATCTTTGAAGTATGGTAGATCTCAGGTTGACATCTCCGATCTATTAATAAAGCAAGCAATTGATCAATCAGCATTTATTAAATTTTACTATATCTATCAATCATTTTTCTAGGCAAAGCAAATAAAAAAACAAAAAAGAAAGAGTCCCACTCTTCAAAAAACTTACATTAGGGAAAAATGCATACACATATAAATATACAATACATACAAAGCATGGATAATGGGGGCAGGCACTAGCAACTGGAGAGTAAAGAAAAGTCTCATGTAGAAGGTGAACCTTGAGCTGGGTTTTGAAGTGATCTGGAGAGTCAAAGAGTCTGGCACAAGAAGAAAGGTATGTGTTTTAAGCATTAGAGATAGTCATTGTAAAGGCATGAAAAAGGGGAGACAAGGAAATAAAGAAAGCAATGAGCATTTATATAGCACCTACTATGTATGTATCAGGAATTATGTGCTAAGTGCTTTAGAAATATTATCTCATTTGATCTGCCCAACAACCTTGTGATGTAGGTACTGCTATTATTCCTATTTTGCAGTTAATGAAATGTAAACAAAGGTTAAGTAACTTGCCCAGATTCACATAACTAGTGACTGTCTGAGGTCCAATTTGAATTCAAGTTTTCTTGACTCCAGGCCCACTATGCCACTTAGCTGCCTGGAGATGAAAGACACATGTGGGCAAGAGATAGCAAATAGACCAGTTTGGCAAGAACAGAGCGTTACAATAGTTAAGTATTGGCATATTTTCATATTCTCCCCATTTGCCCATCCTCACTTTTATCTTTCACCTCAGAGACTGAATCTTTTCTCCTCTCGGATTTAAAGACTACTTTTTTAACGTAATAATTTCAGTTATCAGCTGATCCTCTTCTCATCTTTGCTTCCTACACACACACACACACACACACACACACACATCCCTTCATTTTACTTCAAATATTGAAATCTTCACTTTTTTGATCCCTCATCTTTCTTGCTGCCCTTTACTTCTATTCTCCTGCTCCATCCCCACAGAGGAACCACTGCACAAAGTGATGAATATGAGGTTAAAATATTACTTTCTCATGGAAAACAACCGGTAATTAGAGTTAAGATCTCTTCAAGCAGACTTCAGACAGGAGTTTATATAGTAGTGGGATGAGCACTCCATTGTGCTGAAACAACCTTTCCTTGAGCCTGCCAAGAGGATTTCTCCTGGGTGTATAGCCAGGAAGGACAGCCAGTATTCAAGGACTATTCTCACATCTGTTCTCCCCTCTGTGTCCATATACTCAAACAAGCTAGATTTCATGCCTAGAATGCATTCCTTTTCTAGTCTCCACCTTTTATGTTCTTTGTCTTCTTTAAAGTCTCAGCTCAGGTACCATTTCCTGCACAGAACCTTCTTTATCTCCCCAGCTTCTAGTACTCTCTTTCCGTATTTATTTCTATAGCATTTTGTCTTCATATTCTTTTCCATTTTTACTTCCTATCTCTGGCTGTAGGAATGCCCTAGTGAATATAAGTTTCCTGAGGGGAAAGAATATTTCATTGTTGGTTTTGAATCTCCAGTCTCACACTGTGCAAAATTTGGAAGATCCATAACCTGTTTATGACTTAGTAGATACATTAGTAGTAGACAGATTGTAGGCACATGAAATTACCTGACTTTTGCAGTCACATAGCTAGCAAGTTTCAGAAAAAAAACTGGAAGCCACATCTTTCTCACTTCAAGTCTAATACTCTCTATAGTAGGACACTATGTCCTATTCAGCTTGACAAAGTGAAGAGTGTTGGACTTGAAGTCAGTAGATGTGGGTTCAATTCCTATCTCAACCTGCTAATATGGAAATTTAGTCTAGATATTAAATTATGAGAGACTCTGTTTCATCATCTTTAAAATGGAAATAATAATGTTTAAACTGCCTACCCCACAGAGCAATTGTGAGGAAAATGATTTGGCTTTGCATTTAATAAAACTTTGTTAAATTGTACATGCAGTGTCTACCTTATTCACCATATAATTACCATGTCATCTTTCTCCTCTGCTTTTCTGCAAATTTTCTAGATGGCTCTATTGCTATGTTCCATATTATGGGTTCTAGCCTTATAATCAAAGAGGGGAAACTAAGGATGAACGAAAAGGGATGCTGCAGTAGTTGAAAATCTTTTATATTTCTCAACAACTTTGCACTTTTCTTTCAGACCCTTCCCCCCCCACCCCATAAAAGCGTCAATACATATTTTCCATATCCTTTTATCTGTATTTACACATTTTGAAGTACTTTTTGTGGGCTGACTGTATAGTTAAGGATATAAACACATAAACAACATTGTGAGTAATGAAATACAGCCATATCAGAATCAAAAATTTAAAACCTAGGGTCTTTTTAATATTTAGAAGACAATTTCTTTGTCTTTTGTTATATACAAAACAAACATCTTGTATCACTATTAATAGTTTCCTGATAACAATTTTGCCAAAATTAGGCAGAAGATTGAACACACATTAAATACATTCTGGATGGAAAATTTAATAGGACTTTGAGTCAGAGAACGAATATATTAAAGCAAATGCAGTATTTTCTTCATATTTCACTTAATGATCTCATCCACTCCCATGGACTTAATTACCATCTCTATGCTAATGATACTTAAAGCTATCTCTCCTCCCCTAGCCTCTCTGCTCACCTCCAATCTCTTATCTCCAATTGCCTTTCAAGAATCTCAAACTGGATGTACAGTGGACATCTTAAATACTCTATGTCCAAAATGGAACTCATTATCATCTTTTCCCCTAAACAATACCTCCTTCTTCTACCTTCCCTATTATGTAGAGAGCCACAGCAACCTCATGCTATCAACCCAAGAGTCATCTTGGATTCCTCACTGTCTCTCGCACCCCTACATTCAAGCACTTTTCAAGGTCTGTCAAATTTCATCTTTACAACATCTCTTGAATATGTGCCCTTTTCTCCTCTGACACTGCTCCTACCACATGCCTGTACCATTGCAATAGCCTACTAGTGGGTCTGCCTGTCTCAAATCTCTCCTCACTTCAATCTATTCTCCATGTAATTACCAAAGTAATTTTCCTAAGATTCAGATCACGTCACCTCTCCCCTCTCCACCACATTAAATAAATGTCAGTATAGAACTCTCTATAGCTTCTAGGATAAATATATATATTGAATTTCAAATGTAACATGGTATGCTTGGCATATAAAACCCTTCATAACCTAGCCCCCCTCCTATTTTTCTTGTCTTCTTTCACACTTGGTAATTCAGTGATGATACTGGACTCCTGAGTATTCATAATTAAAACACCCCATCTCTCAACTCAGCATTTTCTTTGGCTGTCCCTCACACCTAGAATGCTATCCCTCCTACACTTCACCTATTGACTTCTCTGGCTTCCTTTAAGACCAGATAAACATCCCATATTTTATAGGAAGCCTTTCCTAACTCCTCCTAATTCTAGTGTCTTTTCTTTATTATTTCTTATTTACGCTGTATATGTTGTCTACCACATTAAATCATAAGCTCCTGGAGAGCAAAGACTATCTTTTGCCTCTTTGGTATTTCTGGCACTTAACACAGTGCCAGGCATACAGTAGGAGTTTAATAAATGATTACTGATTGTAATATTATACTGAGTGATAGAAAAGGGTAGATATGCCCACACTTCATGGAATTACAGAGTCTCAGGAGCCATAAATTGGAATGCATGATGGAAAAATAATCGTCATGATTATATAGTAATAAACACTAATTCATCCTTTGATTAAATACCACCAGTGAATTACAAACCCACTACTTCATGAAGAAGGCTACTGCACTTTGAAATTTTCTGGAAATTTCTCCTGCCCCACCTCCTTATTCAAAGGCTAAATTAATATGATAACTTCCACCCAATGCTTCTAGTTTTGTCATCTGCAATCAAGTAGAAAAATTCTAATTCCGCTTCCACCTAATACTCTTTCAAGTCTTTAAAGATTTTTTAAAAAAAGATGGTATGTAAGACATTTTGAATTGGTAATGGAACATATGAAAGGGACCAATGTGTAATCAGTTTGAAAAGACTTAAAACTTTTTGAGAGAGACTTTAAATCTAAACAGAAGAGCTAATATTTTATCCTAGAGGTAAAGGGGATTGTGAGCTCCTAAACAGAGACTGATTTTGCCTGTCACTATCTTTATCTCTAGCACTTAGCACAATGCCTGGAACTAATAAGTACTTAATAAATGCTTATTGATTTACTTAAAAAATATTTTTGACTGGACTCTCAATCTCACACAAACCAAAAATGTGGAGGATAATCATAGGCCCCACTATTGATCAGCAGGGAAGCTTTGACCTGCTCTGTTTCCAACCAGAGTAGCTTATCCCTTCCTTACGCCTCCTGGTGTCACTTCACCTTAGGAGTTCACCATACTGGTGATAGATAGTGAATTAACTTTAGCTTTATTGGGGACCAGAACTTCCAAGCTCAAGCAATCTGCCAGTCTCAGCTTCCCAGTAGTGAGACTGTAGGAATATGCTACCAGACATTATTGACTTATGGACTTCTTGACTTAAAGCCTCTTTAAGGGACCAGTCTCTTACATACATGATTTATGAAATGCATCACTTGTAAATATACTTTCATATGTTGAGCATATTTTTAAATTGTGACTGATAACAATGATGATAGTAACAATATTTGTCACCTTCCAATACATAGATATATGCTATATAGATATATAACACTTTATAATTTACAAATGTCTTGCTAATGATCTTCACGATGCTTCAAGGTAGGCAAGGTCAATATTTATATGTATTTTATAAATAAGGTAATGGAGGCTGAGAGAAATAAAAATAATTTGTCCAAGATCACATGGCTGCTAGTGATGGGACTGGAGTTATATTATTGCAGAACTTGAAGGAACTTCAGAAGTCATTTAATTCCAATTATACTAGAATTACAAATTTTCTGTACAATATCTGTAACAATGGATTATCCAGTCTCCAATGAAAAACTTCTAGTTTTGGAAAACAACTATATCTCAAAGCAGCTCTTTAGATTTTGGAATAATTCTAATTGTAAACAAGCCATATTTCAGATGTAGCTGAAAGCTGCTAAGGGAAACTGAATATACTTTGCATCTACTTTTTTAGAAAAAAATAATACAGCTGACTTTTAATTGGGTCTCCATCCACTATTTTTAATTCTTTACTCTAGGGAAGAATTACAAATGGTAGGAAGGAAACAAGAAAACAAGGAAAGAAGGAAGGAAAGAAAGAAGGAAGGAAGGAAGAAAGGAACGAAAGAAGGAAGGAAGGGAGGAAGGAAGGAAGGAAGGAAAGAAGAAAAGAAGGAAAGAAGGAAGGTCATGGGGACACAAGTGAAAATAGCACTTGTTTTCAAGAAGTTCATATTCTGAGAAAAATTGTTTTTTGTCCTTTTTTTGAAGAGGACCAGTGACATCACAGGGTAATCTCTTGACTTGCTTCTAAACTGGATTTAAATGAGGCAGAGGTGCCCAGAGTTATTAGCCTCGCTCTCTCATTCAGAGTCATCAAAGTCCAGTGACAAGACAAAAATCAGGATGACTGGCCAAAACCTGGGATGCAGTGGACAATTTTGGGTATCTTCAATGCCTGACCATGCTCTAAATGTTCCACAGCACCTACTTCACCTGTCTTTATGGCCATTAGAAGAAAGTGTTCTTATCTTCCCATGTTGTTGGGAGGAAAGTCTTCATATGCTTGGATTACACATCTCCCTACATTCACCAGCAGGTATGAGGACAAATGGTTCTCCTCAACCTGGTCTAGCCCATCTGCAAGGAGGGTTTTGCCAGGGTGTTGCCACTGAGTGTGCTACAGCTTCTTGGAGCCAGGTGAGTAGCAAGTGAATACTAAAGGTGGATAGGCAACCCTAAAGGACTCAGCAATCCCACTCACCAGAGGTGCTAGTCCTACCTGAACACTCAACATATACAGGATGGGTAACTAGCAGGTTACTTGGAAAAGAACAGTGGTACATAGGGTAGAGTAGTAAGGCTGATGATAATACATACCATATAACTTTCTTCTAAGCTATCCCTTAAAATCCTGGCTTTTCTAGTTAATTCATATGTGACCTTGGGCAAATCACTTATTGTCTAATTTTCAATTACCTCACTTGTACAATGAAGGGGTTAATCTAGACAGTCTCCAAGTTCTCTTCCCTCTCTAGATCCTATGATGTGAATATATGAAAATTGAGAGCCTATGTGCCACAGAAATCTGCTCTTCTCTCGGCTGGATCCATAAATCAAGGGTATATAAATGAGATCCTATGCTTTTTGACTTTGAGTCCAGTACATTTTTCACTCTATCATCCTGTCTTTCAAAATCTACCTCTGCTCTAATATAAGCAATGTGACCACTGCAATTAAATCTTCCTTCGAGAAAAATAAGGCTTTCATTTGCACTTTCTCCTTTCTCAAGGCACTCTTATGGAATTAGGCAATGTTTAGATTTGCTTGAAGGGTGTTAGTAAAAAGTGAGCACAGTAGAATGCAATGGATAATTATTTTTCACAAAATAGTCTAATGAAATCAAGATAAAAATAGACAAACTGGATCTAAAAAAAATGGTCAAATCATCAAAAAGACAAATGTCTCTGTCAGCAGACATAGGAGCTAAAGCAAAGCTAGAACAGCTAGCTGACTCAGTGCAGAAAGTCTTGGAGGCACAAAGACTTGAGATCAAATTCTGCCTCAGTTACTTGCTAGCTTCACAACTCTAGGCTGTGTGGCTCTATGTACCTCTGAAAAAGTTGCTTACCCTACCTGTCTTAGTTTACTCATCTGTATAATAGGGATGAGGTTGTCAGGATAAAACTAAATATCTATAAATTGGTTTGGCAAACCTTAAAGTATTATATAAATGCTACGTTTTATTGTTGTTTGTTGTTATTATATACTTAGAAATGGTCTAGTTCCAGGGTTTGTAACTTTTATTTTTTGTCCTTAACTCCTTTGACAGTCTAGTGAAGTCTACTTCTCAAAATAATGTTTTTAAACTATTGAAGGAAATGCTACAAGTCAATTAGTGTTAGTGAAAAAGAAATGCTTTTTTTTTTTCCACATCCAAGTATAGGAACTTTTTGTAATCTATCCACAGAGCCTAGGTGATGAACAACTCTCCTAATCTAAACCCTGTACTTTGCGATGAGAAAATTAAGGACCACACCATTTGAGTGGCTTACCCAAAGTCATGTAGCTTCTAAGTGACATATGTAGGATTAGAACCCAGGTCCTGTGAATTCAGTACCAGGATGTTTCCAGCAAGATTGTTCTTAAGAAATTGCATAGATTCTTTGCAACAAGAACTATAAACATCAGAGAAACTCAGTATAATTTTCTCCTTCATACTGAACTCATGAAGTGCAGCATTTAAATTGGGAGCACATGCATCATTTTTCACAGTCGCTGTAGGATTAAATCCCTCCACATGGTGCCTTAAGAAATATCACCAACTCTGATCTCAAGGTTATGGGGTAGACACTAGCAGATTAGAATTTTGAATAGGTGACTGGAAAAATGGTAAAACTGTGAGGATTCTCAGTTTGTGGAACACTGGGCCTCTTCTAAAAAAGAATACATAGAGTCAGGTTACAGAGGAAGCACATCAATATGACCCCTTCAGAAAGGTATATGGCATCCCTACTAAAAGGCTAAAAGGACAAAGGGGTCTAGAAAGCAGTAAAGAGGCTTTATAAAGAAAGAAGGCCAAGCAAAATAGGAAGAATTCTGCATGGAGATATGTAGTTTTTAGAGCCTGGATCAAGGAGGACCTGGGAGATTCAAAAACAGTTATATTTTTTCCCTATGTAGGATAGAATATAGAGAAAACCTTTGTTCTTGCTTTCTGAAATCTCACCTCAAGGTAGTTTTGGATCTCTAAGAATAGCTAATTTTCTGGGAACCTGTTTAAGGAAGTTGAATAGGAAAGAAAGTATAGGGGATATGATACTTGACTAGGAATTAGGACACCTGAGTTCCACTTTTGTTCCTGACACTAGTCATCTCTGTAACCTGAGGAAAATCATTTAATTATTTCAGCCTTTGGTAATGTAGTATAATGGACAGAAGGTGAATCTTGGGTTTAGGAAGACATGGGTTTGATCCTATCACTGGTAAATGCTAGCTGGGTGATCCTGGTCAAGACATTTAACATCTCTTAAGAAATCACAGATACAGACATTGGTAGGAGGAGTGTTGGAACAGATGACCTCAAAGAGTGTTTTTATTTCGAAAACTGCACATAGCTACCTTTTATTCTAGTGTATCATATTATAATAGGAAAGAGTAGTGATCTTAAAGACTGAAAGACCTAGGTACAAATTCCATACTCAAACACAAGCACGTTAAGGATACGATCTTGGGAAAAATACCTTTATAATAAAGATAATCATTCTTGGAATGTTTACTTCATTACAACATTTACAGCATTTACAGTGACTTCAGGTTGCTGTAAGGATTCAGTGAGATCCTTTATAACCAAACTATGATGATGGTGTTTGGTCAACACAAAAGGTTCTTCTATTTAGAATGCAGTCATTTCACTCTTTATAGACTGGAGATCTATTTATGTTATGCATATACATGTACATATTCTTTGTATATAATGATTTAAAACTCTGTGAAATATAATTTGGGAGTGATTTTTTATTGTTACCATCATTATTACTACTGGTAGCATAATAATAAAATATACATAATAAATGTATTTATTACTGTTGTAGTTGGTGTTTTTTTCGGTACTTCAGTGTTTCAAATCATACTATTTCTAATAGTGTTATTAGTATTATTGAAATGTTTTCTGCATCTTGCCCAGGAGAATTTCTGGAAATGTATATAGCTAAGTACTCTACCTGGGCTAGAGCATGACAGCTTGCATTATAAGATTAATTCTGTCCCAAAGCTTTGAAAACTCCAGAATGGAATTTAGAAATTATTTAAAGAAATATCCTAAAAAAATTCTCAATCAATTTTAAATAATTTAAATATGACCAAGTACAACATGAAATAGATATTTATAATTATGTACTTTCTTAGTATATTTGATTAAAATCATGAATTTCATAACAAAATTAAAAATCATAAATAAAGGCTGAGAAAGAAAAGCTTCATAAATTTAGAACTGAAAGTACCTTCAAAACTATTTAAGCTAGTTGTTCTAAATTTTTTTGGTTTCAGGAATCCTTTATGCCTTTAAAAATTACTGAAACTCTTTTGTCCAATTTATTTATTTATTTACTCTTAGTTTTCCACATTCATTTCCACAAGATTTTGAATTACAAATTTTTCTCCCCATCTTTCCCCTACTCCCACCCCAAAATAGTGAACCTACTGAATACCCCTTTCGTCAATCTGTTCTCTCTTATATCCTCCCGTATCCTCCTCCCCATCAATTTTCTATTAGGGCAAGATGGATTTCTATACCCCAGTGCCTGCATATCTTATTTCCCAGTTGCATGTAAAAAGCAATTTTTTTAAACATTTGTTTTTAAAACTTTGAGTTCCAGATCTTTTCCCTTCTTCACTCCACATCCCCCACACCTACCGGGAAGATAAGCAATTCAATATAGGTTGTACATGTGCAGTTATGCAAAATATTTCCATGGTAGTTATATTGTGAAAGACTAATTGTAATTCCCTCCATCCTATCCTGCCCCAACTTATTCTATTTTCTCCTTTGACCCTGTCCCTTTTCAAAAGTGTTTGCTTCTAACTACCCTCTCCTCCAATCTGCCCTCCCTTCTATCATCCCCCCTCTTATCCCCTTCCCCCGCTATTTTCCTGTAGGATAAGATACCCAATTGAATGTGTAAGTTATTCCCTCCTTAAGCCAAATCCAATGTGATTAAGGTTGACCCATTCCCTTTTACCTTCCTGCTCTTCCCCTCCATTGTAACAGTTTTCTCTTGCCTCTTTTATATGAGATAATTTACCCTAATCTATCTCTCCCTTTCTAATTCTCCCAATATATTCCTCTCACCTCTTAATTTTATTTTTTTTAGTTATCATCTCTTCATATTCAACTCATCCTGTGCTTTCTATGTATACATGTACATACATATGTAAACACTCACATACATATTTATATACACATACACCCTCCTATACATACATATATGTATGTATACATATATAGAG
>CM053590.1:90269936-90304764 GCA_028646515.1 Pseudochirops corinnae
ACAGAATTGCTACACACTAAGGAAAGCAAAACTTTTTTTTTTTTCCTCAAAGATCTAAGGCATTCTCTTAATTTTTATTACACTAGAATTCAAGCAAAAAATTATGAATTGTTCCTATCTATCCCCTTCATTATTTTGTAACTTTTAATATTATCCCTTTTTAAATGATACTATTCAGACAGTTTTATTATGAAATATTTTAAAACATTTCATACTTTCTAAATATTGTATAATATTATGACCAACAGTCTTATCAGATAGTGTTAGAGGTATAGAAGCAGATTCTTTGAACTAAGAGTCAAGATATCTTGGCTGATTTCCTGGTTCTGTCACCAAAAATCTAGCTGAGTAACCCTGAATAAATCATGCAACTAAGTTAAAATTAACTGAGTTTAAGTCATGAAAATGTAAGGATAAGAGCTTCTGAACTTTTTTTTTTTCCATTTTGAGCTCAGTTCAACCAGACTCTTCCAGGAAAAGGGCTGAGAGTATTGCATAATTATTATTGGCTTGAGGGGAATGACCTGTGGCCAGGAAGCCCTAATCTTTTCAAAACCAATGGTACAGAAGTGGTTCATGGTTTCTGTCCTTTGCCAAGCTGAATTCAACTCAGTTTTCATCCAATCCTCAGGTGGTTTCTTTAGGCAGTAGATTGTTTGTTAGTGCTATCAATGGCTAAGATGACATGAAGAGGTAGAAAATAAATAAAAAATGCTAAAATCAAAAACTGAAGCCCAATCTATCATCATTAATAAAGAGTATATTTGGATCTGGATTTGTTTAGCCTGCCAGCAACACTGTGTACAAGAGTAACCTCACTCTTCAGCCACAGGGCTCTATTCACGGTGATGATATAATGTTCTATTCCATTCATCAAGGGACCTGTAAGCTAAAAGCTAGGAGGATACAGCTGATTGGTTTCAGTTTTCAGCAGGGAAATCTTCATCTCTTAATTGAATAGAAATTGATTTTTCAACAGTGAGATTCTCGGCCCATGAATAGGACTCAAGAAGGCACTCACAAAGTAAAGAACCATCATACAAACTGAACATTTACAGGATTAGGTAGGTGGGGAATATAGGAGTTCTTTTTTGGTTGATAGATTCACATTTTATCTCATTTTGAGTGACTGCTTCAGTCATCTGAGTAGCTAGTGGTCACCTCCAACAAACAGAGTAAAAGACCTATGTTCTTCATTCTCTACCTCCCTGTCCCTAGTCTTCATATATAATCTTTACCTGAGGATATAGCTGTCAGAGCACAAAGAAAATTCATTCTTTAGGCAACAGAAAGCTGGAGGATTTTGTAAAAATCTGTGCTAAAATTCCCAGTGATAGGCAATGGTTTGAGCTCTAAGTCACAAAGACAGGACTGAGAACACCAGCCCAGTCATTCAAACAACAACAACAGCAACAACAACAACAACAACAACAACAACAATGCAGTGTAAAAACAAATTAAATTAAGTCACAATAGTTTTGACAAGGATAATAAGGTAGCTAAACCATGAGATTTTCCATATATTAGAGCCCAGTAAAGAGTTCAGGGTTTAAATGAAGCTTGACATAGCATGTGGCTATAGTATTTAATGAAGTTAAGCCAAATTCAGATACTCATTTTGATTTCATTCAGAAAGCATTTATTGTCTACTATGTGTTAGGCACTGTGCTAGGTCCTGAAGATATAGACAAAAAATAAAAAGCTCTGCCGTCAAGGGACTTATATTCCTATTACAACATGTCCACAGGTAATTTCACATTGTTGTTGAGTAATTTTCAGTTGTATTCAACTCTTTGTGACCCCACTTGGGATATTCTTGGGCAGAGATTTTGCCAAGTGGTTTGCCATTTCTTTCTCCAGCTCATTTTACAGATTAACTTAAGCAAACAGGGTTAAGTGACTTGCATAGGGTCACACTGCTAGTAAGTTTCTGTGGCCAGGTTTAAAATTAGGAAAATGAATGTTCTTGACTCCAGACCTGGTACTCCATCTGCTGTATCACCTACCGGCACCAGAAAAGTAAATACAAAATCTATAATGTTTACAAAATAAAATAAATAAATCACAATGTGATACCACAAGAATTTTGTCAGGAGTTTTAAAGCTCAGAATGACCTAAGGCTGACAAGCAAACCAAAGGATGCTTAAAATTATATATATATATATGTATGTATATATACATACACGTATGAAAGAAGAGGATCAAAGTAGGAATGAGAAACTTACCTATGACTAGTAGGATATTAATAACTTAGAAACAAGACAGAGCTGATCAATTCTTATTTTGCTTCAGTCTTCTCTGTTTTAAAAAACAGTGTTTTTTGGACTTGAAAGGAAGGAACATAAATGTATAATTAGGAAGTTCATACCAAAGAGAAATACAAATATAGCAAGAAAGCATTTAGTCACCACTGATAAAATCAAACCTCTTGGTGTAGATGAACAACAGTCTTCAACTGGTAGATATAATTGCTGAACCATTCATAGTGATAAATAAAAAATCATGGAGGATGGGTGAGGTAGTGTATGTAAGGAGAATTTTGTTATACTTTTAGAGTTTACTTTCAAGGATCCATGGCCATGGCAATATTAAATTTTAGGTGTTAGATAGCCAAAGTAGCCGCAGGAAGCCTAGATAGTGATTCCTAGAATTATGGTGATAGGCATTCCTACCGAGGCTCTACAGTGAGATATTGGGATGACATAAGTAATATTTACAATGCATGCACCAAATGACAATATTGCTAAAGTTAGCATGTGAGCTTAATGTTGATAAGATGCCTTCTTTGTCTGTTGCCCTATAAAACAAGTGGGCACTGGACAGTGAGTGGGGAATCCATAGGTGAACCCATTTGGGATTTCGGAATGCATAGATGAATGCATGTACCAGCAAAAACCAGTTCCCATTGAGGCTTAAGGGGATTTAGAGGAGTGCACAATCTGTGCCTGTCTCCATTGACGCCATCGAGTTGTAGGAGTAGCTGGCCCACCTTCACAATGGCCCCTGGGAGAAGGGTTGTTATGGAAGGCTATAGGAGTTGGTGCTCTCATTATCAGCAAGTCACTTTCAGAAGAGTATACTAGAATAAAGTAAATTTTATTATTTAACCCCTCCAGAACTGTCCTCCTGTCCTTCCTGTCTGACCAGAACAAGAATGAACCTGTTAGAGAGTGGAGTCCAAAAACTCCACTGTCTCCTGTGTGTTATCTGTGAAACAGGTAGTACAACTGAAGAGTAGCCAATACTTTTCCCCTCCAAAAGACTAAATCAAACCAAAACAAACAAAATTGCAAGAGAATCTGTTAACTAAAGACTTTTAATTACCAAAAAAATTCTTCTAAGATGTAGATAGATTTTCTAATGGCAGGAAGTAAAGAGGAATTAAGCCTCTTGATGAGGGTAAAAGAGGAGTGTGTGAAATTTGGCTTGAAGCTTAACATTAAGGGGAAAAAAACAAACCTAAAATCTTGGCAACCAGTCCCATCACTTTCTGGCAAGTAGAAGGAGGAGAAATGGAAGCAGATTTTATATTCTTGGGCTCAAAGATCACTGCAGACAGAGACTGCAGCCATGAAATCAGAAAGATGCTTGCTCCTTGGAAGAAAAGCTATGGCAAATCTGGACAGCATGCTAAAAAGCAGAGACATAACCTTGTTGACAAAGTTCTATATAATTGAAAGCTATGGTTTTTCCAATAGCAATGTATGGCTGTGAGAGTTGGAATATGAGGAAAACTGAGTGCTGCAGTAATTGACACTTGAATTGTGTGCTACAGAAGACTTTTGAGATTCCCTTGGTCAGTAAGGATGTCAAATCACTCAATAATTAAAGAAATTAATTCAGGCTATTTAATGGAAAGTCAGATACCAAAGCTGAAGCTGAAACACTTTGGCCATAAAAGGAGAAGACAAGACTCATTGAAAAAGACCCTTATGTTGGGAAAGATTGAAGACAAAAGGAAAAAGACAGTAGAGGATGAGATGGATAGATAATATCATGGAAACAATGAACATGAACTTGGAAAAACTTTGAGAGATAGTAGAGGACAGTAGAAGGACCTGTCATGCTGTGGTCCATGGGGTCACAAAGAATCAAATACAACTGTACAATAACAACAAGGAAGATTAAGTGTATATTTAGAAGGAATTATCAGTCACCGAGATCCAGCATGGCTACATCAAAAGACAGGTTATGCCAGATGGACTTTATTTTTTCTAATCTGTTACTAAAAAAAAAAAAAAATCAGGAGATTGTAATAGTTACAGTTCATCTAAATTTTAGCATGATATCTGACAAAATGTCTTATACTACCTATGTATAAAAGGTATGAATTTAAGGGCTAGATAATGTAAAATTAGGTTGATTTGATTGAATGGTCAGACTAATAGATTTAGAACTTGAAGGGACCTTAAAAGTCACCAAATATAAAACCTTTATTTTACGGATAAGTAAAACTAAGGTTCCAAGAGATGGAGTGGTTTGGCAAAGATTGCCTAGAAAGTAAATGGCAAAGCCAGGATTCCAAATCAGGTTATTTGACTCTAAAATCATCTACTTTTTCAACTATATACTCAGAAGTTAGCCATCAATAGTCCAATATATGTGCTTAGAAAGAGATCTTTAAAGGAGGAACTTCAAGGTCTTTGCTTGGCCCTGTGCTTTTTAATATGTTTATCAGTGGATTGTACAGAGACGTAGAAAGTATCTTTACTAAATTTTGCTGTGACTCAAAGCTAGGAGGGATAGCTTATGTATTCCCTAATCAGTAGGGGATAGATAGATAAATAGATAGATAGATCTTAACAGACTAGAAAATCAGATGAAATCTAAACTAGGTATGGCATGGATTTGACTTAACCATTTTGTTTGACCTCTGGGTTATTTTCCAGGTTATCAATGTCTTTCCTTCATAGGTAAGGAGGATAGACTATGAAAGTGAACAGAGAAGGAAGATAGTCACACACACATGTGTGCATATGTATGTTTCTATGTGTGTGTGTCTATCAGTCTTACTGAATTGAACTACATTCAAATGGCTATCTCCAAGTTTCTGTCCTAGGACTCTTCACTTTTCTTTCTCTATTCACTCTTCTGGTGACCTCATTAACTTTCATGGGTTCTATTATCATCTTTATGTTGATGACTCCTAGATATATTTAACCATTCCTAGTTTCTCTCCATTCTCCATCACCACCTGGTTACTGGGACATTTCAATTCGGATGACCTCTAGATATCTCTAACTCATGTCCAGAAGACAACCCACAATCTTCCACCTCAAACTCAGCCCCTCATCATCATTATTGACATCATCTTTATCAAATATTTATTAAATGCTTCCCGTGTGCCATGTACTGTGCTAAGATCTAGGTTTACAAAGAAAGACAAAAGTACATTTCCTACCTTCAAGGAGCTCAGTTTTAATTGAAATGGTTCGATTTGATGAGTCTTAACAAAGTGACCACAGAGTCCGAATTAAAAAGTTTTAAGGAGCTTTAATTTACCAGCTGGGGCTACTCCATGCCAATTAAAGGGGGAGCAGCCTTGAGTTCAGAGCTGGAGAACCTTTTATACATTCTTTGGTTTACGTATCTAACTAACACAATTGGTTACTAAGCAGGTTGTCATATAGATACAAACAAGCGGTTACTAAGGAAAGCGGAGGGGGTGAGCGGAGGGGGTCTGCAAGGTAAACTGAGGGGCACAAGGCATGACGACTGAACAAGGGAAAGATAGATTACCCTAGGCTGGCCTCCCAGGTAAAGATAAATCATTCTAGGGAGGCTTCCCAGGTTCATAGAGTTTCACTTGGCTAATTATCATAGAGCTTCACTTGGCTGTATACCATAGAGTTTCACCAGGCTAACCACTAACTTCAGAAAATATTTCTTAACTATTTCTTGACCATAACATAATGAGGAATGCAGTTTACAAACAGCTTTGTACATACAGATGTACATGTGTATAATATTTAGATGTGTGCATATATATACACCTTTCTCAGAGGGAATATAATAGCAATAGGTGAGATCAACAAAGGCTTTTTGCAGTAGGAAAGTGTGAAGTATAAATGAGGAAGGAGAATGTTCCAGACCTGGTGAATAAGCAGTGAAAAGGCATGGAGTCGAGAGATATCTTGTGTGGAAATGCCAGTGTTACTGGAGCAGAGTAAAGTGAAGACTGGAAAGGTAAAGGGAGAAACCCAAGTTTGAAATCTTATTATCAAACAATCAACACATTTTTATCAAAACATTTTTTAGGTGCCAGACATTATTCTAGAGTATAAAGAATGAAACAATCTCTGTTCACATGTAACTTAAATTCTAATGGAAGACTCCAAAGTACATATCTAAATATATGTAAGGAAAATAGGAGTTGTAGGCATCAGGAAAAGCTTCCTGCTGAAAGGAGTGATGTCTCTTAAGACAGAAATGGATTCTGTGAGATGCAGGTAAGGAGAGAGTACATTCCAAGAATGTGGGAGACCTAGTGCCAAGGCACTTACATGGGAGATCAAATGCCGTGAAGGAAGAACTCGAGAGGAGGCCAGCTTGGCTGAATCACAGAGTGTGAGGGAGAGCAAAAGTCCATAAGGGTAGACAAATAGACTGGGGCCAGGTTGTGAAAGTTTGTAAATGCTACAAAAAGTAGTTTATATTTAATGCTGGAGGAAATCAGAAGCCTTGGAGTTGAGTCACTAGATAAACCACATGGTCAGATCTTCACTTACGGAAAGTTATTTTGGCAACCATTTATAGGATAGACAGAAGAGGTGAGAGACTGGCAGCCAGGAAACCAGTTAGGAAGCTGTTACAGTTCTCCAGGTGATAGGTAGTAAGGGCCTGAACTAAGGTGGTAGCTGTGTGAATAAAAAGAAGGGGTCAGCTGTAAGAAATGTTGTAGAAGTAGCAATGATAAGATTTAGCAAGTGATTGGATTTGGGAGTGAGGAAGAGTGAGATTAGGATGGTGGTGCCCTTGATAGCAAAAGTAACTTAAGAAGACAAGAAGGTTTAAGGAGTTCTTCACACATGTCCAGTCAGTTGTCATATCTTGTTCATTTCTACTCTCTGCAGAATGTCTTTACTTCCCTCCCCTTTTCTTCTCTCACATAACTACCATCACACTTCAGGCCCTCCTCACGTCTTTCTTGAATTATTGCAAAGATCTTTCATATTGGTTTCTCTGGCTTATGTTTCTATCCCTTCCAACACATTGTCTGCACAGGTGTCAAGGTAATTTTCTTAAAGTTCAGGTCTAAATGTTATTCCCCCTCTTGTAGGATCAGTTATAAACTACTCAGTTTAGCACTTACAGTCCTTCACATTTTGTTTTGTCTCACTTCTCCAGCTCTTTTGCACATTTCTGTACTTCACACATGCTAAGATGCAGCCAAACTAGATATATTGTTCCTCAATGCTTGGCATTCCAGGCATGGAAGAGCTTGTAAATTGAGGGAATTGAAATAGACCATCTTGACAATTCTGCTAACTCTAAATAAGTGTCAGAGCCAGTTTTTAAACTCAAGTATCCTAACCTCAAGTTGTCTGCCCTTTCCACTATACCATCCTTCCTGTCAAGTAGGGAAAGTTGTAAGAGCTGTCTTATGGACAGCTTTCTGTCAAGCCAAAAGAAGGGAGAAACTACTCCTCCTTCTTTCCTACTACCTGCACACATACCTCCTAAAAATTATGCCTTGGGCCCTTCATGCTGCAAGCATCTCTGATACAAATTTTGTATTTAAAATAAATGAAAGTTGCTATGATTGCAGAAATAGGGCTCTAATCCAGGGAGACACAGCCTGATGCCTGCAGGTATGACTTGTGCCTGAACCAGAGTAAACAGCCTGCCCTGGCAAAACATTTCAGGCCAAGATTGTTTGAACTGGTTGTTTCTCTCATAATGATGGAAGAAGCAATTTAGGAATTTCTAGCTGATCCTGTTGTTAACTCACATTCAAAATGAAAATACTGCAAAGAGAGAACAAATATGACTTCCATCTCATAAGCAAAATTCTGTTGTGATAGTTAGCATACTCGTTTTTTGGATCTGCTCAAATTTCCAATAGTTGTTACTATTCTAAGGGAAGAGGAGGAAAATAGAAAAAAGTGAAGAGAAGATAAAGAAGAGGGGAGCCAAAAAAAATTCTTTTGGAAAATAATTATAATCCAAAAGGAGCTAGTAGAGGAAGGATAACAAAGCATACTTCTGTTTTCTCCTTCTCTAATAAATAGTGGATGGACTTTTGCTCCTATCATTCTTAAATTAATTTCTTTTCTTGGATCTCCTCTTTTCTCAATACTTCTATGGTCAAAAAGAAAGTCATAGAATTATGGAAGCTTAGATTTGGGAAAAGACATCCGAATGTATCTAAATATGTAACAAATATGACATGGTAAAAAAAAAAAATACTTCCTCAGGCAGTCCATCCATTGTATTTTGGGACAAATGTAATTGTTAGGGTATTTTTGCCCCTCTCAAACAGTTGAAATCTACCTTTCTGAAATTGTCATGTATTTTTTTCCAGTTCTACTTTTTGGGACCAAGAACAAATTTAATCCTTGACAGGTCTTCATATACTTGAAGACAATTATTCTGAGACTATTGATAGATATTTTGAAGTACCTAGTTAGCACAGTGGAAAGAATGCTGACACTGACATCAAGAAGCTTTCAGTTTCAATCCTACCTCAGACATATCTACTAGCTCTTTTGACCTTGAGGAAATCATGTAACCTCTGTCTACCTCAATTTCTGCATCTGTAAAATGGGAATAATAATAGCTCCTACATCAGTGTTATAAGGATCAAATGAGATAACATATGTAAGCACTTGTCATAACTTAAAATGCTATGTAAATATTTGATGATGCTGGTGATGATGATGAAGATGGTGCTAGTCTCTTCCATAATCCATTGTTTCAATTAATATGCTCCTCCTTTTAGTTTTATCACATCTGTAGAATGAATCTAAAGTATGCCAAGTGTAAAATTTGGCTCTTTGTAAGGAAAGACAGCTTAGTAGTCACCTCAAAGTGAAACAGACTGCCTTGGGAGTTAGTGGATTCTCCTTCATGTAATGTCTTCAAACAAAGACTAAATGTTTACTTGTATAGCATGTGGCATTTTGTAGAAAGGATACTTATTAAAATACAAGGAATATACATCATTCAAGGCACTTTCCAGCCTCAAGATTCTATGATTCCTATGTTATAATACTCTCCCCCTCCCCCATGCCTATTTTCCATTGAAATTTCAAATTGATCTCATTCACTTTCCCGTCTTTCAAAATGCCTATTTCTTTTTTGTTCTTATTCACCATTCTTAAACTTAATTCCCAAACCTGAAGCCAGGCAACTGCCTGATCGTAACTAACTGTAGTTTTTCCTTTTCATTCCATTTCAATAAAGTATAGTATGGTGAGAATAGCACAAGACTAGAATAGAAGTCAGGGATCTGGCTTTGCCCCTGAGCAAGTTTTTTCTCCTCTTCAGACTTTAGTTTCAGAAAAAAAGGAGGGGGTTGGAATAGGTATTATCTAAGATCTCCTCCAATGGCAAAATTCTGTGATTCTAGGTCAAGTAGACAATTCAAACAAGGAAAGGATACACACATGATTCAGCACTCTTGGATGGGTATAGTTAATATTAATTACATGAGGAGCATAACAATAAGGTTAATTGTAAAGACAAAATAGCTTTCTTTAGCTCAACAGTTTTCTAAAAGTATGGTAGGGTATTCTTTCTCTAGATGGACTGATCACTCTCTGTTGGTGAGAGGTAGAGTGTTATAATGAGGAGAAAGAAAACTGACCTGGAAGTCCGGAATGCTATAATCCAAGTTCTACCTTTGATACTTATTAGTTGGTGAATTATTTTTAACAAAGCATTTATGGAGAAACTTTCCATACCTGGGATTCTACATACTCCTGAAATCAGAGATTCAGGTTCAGAAACTTAGAGCATTAAAGTTAGGCTTTCTTTCGTTGTTTGTGATCTTACCTTGTTTTATTTTTCTCAAATGTTTTAAGAATGAAAAATGATCTTGAACTTGGATCAAGAAGATATCCTGTTTCTCTTCTGTTTTGAACCTGTTGGTTATGAATGTAATGTTATATAGCCTTTCTGAAACTACATTGGGGCTTTAAAATTTGGATAATTTCACATGATTCAGCTCTCCAAAAGCTCTGTGTAACTGTGACATCACTGTAGCAAAGAAATGGAGAGCCAAAAATGATACAACATGCCTAGGTTTGAAGCCCCTTGAGAATCTTTTTTTTTTTCTACCACACAATCTGTTCAGGTCATGAATTCAACTGTTTACTAAGTAGCACCTGCTTGTAAATAATTTTAATTTCTCTTTTCACATAACAATTCCAATATATCATCTAAAATCCTTTAACAAAGAAGAAATGATGATGGCTACTCTCTTAAGTAATATTGATAGGGAATAAAGCTAATTGGTTTCTAGCCCCCAATTGTCTTTATTTATCTAGCAGGAGACACTAGTTGACTGGTAACCAAGGGAATTACACAGTTCTTGGCTATTCTCTTCCATAATACATTATTTATATTAATATGCTCATTTCTTTTTTCACCTTCAGGGTTATATCCACAAAACAAATCTGAAATGGTTTGAGGATTGTCCCTTTCAATTGATAATTAGATGAGCACTGAAACAGAGCCTTTGCGTATATTTACATAATTGAGAATTAAACCATGTGATCTTTGGTTGAAAAATAAGAAGACAAAATTCACAAGCTTTTAAAAAACTCCTCAAATCCAAAGTGAGTAGGATCAGTGACTTTATTATACTCTATAACTGATGGAAGCATATAATTATTAAATACTGCATATTTAAAAGAAATCCAAAATATGAAAATAGTAAGGCTGATATTTCTGGGGACATTTAAATACTAGCAGTTACAACTAAAAACCATGAAGTTTTAGGTTATCTACAAAGACATTTCTTAATTATATGGAGATATTAACATATGTGAAAGATCTTTTCTGATTCCTCATCATGGTGCTTTGGAAATTTTAGGTTCACCAAGGCTTGGCTTCCATATACTCTGAAAATTCCTATACAGCTGGAGAAATTAAGTTGGGACCCAATAGTCCAAGTACCAAACTAGCTAAATGTGAAAAAACCCATCATGCAAAGGTTACCCATGTGATGATTGATGTTTTGACCAGAAAACTCATGAAACTACTAAATTGTGGATGGTTTGTGATCTGTATCAATTGGAGGTATTATTTAGTTTGATATAGACTTGTGATTTCATTTTCTAGGGAACTCCAAATGATCAAATTCTTATGACTAATTTAGAATATCAGGTGTTCTCTAGTTTATAATCTTTAGAGTTGCCTGAGGAAAAGTAATTTGCAAGGGTTAAATCTCCTCTATAGGACTGAAGAGGAGCTTGGATTTGTCTTCCTGACTCTTAAGTTGGCTATCTATTCACTATGCCATGGCTACTTGGAAATTTTGGAGGAGAGGTGGTTAAAGAGAAGATTACACACATTGATAAATCATGAATCTTTTGACGTATTGTAGTTTGGAGTCCCAAAAAAATTCCAGAAGATTTCAATCTCATTTCTCATTACTATTTTTAAAAAGATAGCAAGAAAGTTAAGAATGGTATAATAAAAATTATTAAAATCTGTATTACTAAATGTTTATGTTTCTTTCTCTATGGTCGTCTCTGCATATAGGATAGAGGCTGTTTATAAGTTAAACAATTGTTTAGAACTGTTTCTGTTAATTTTCTAAGGGGATCAGACCAACGAGTAGCTTTACCAGTAGGTGAAACATAGACCAATAAATCTAACAGGAGAAACTGAGAAGGAAGGAGCCAAGATGAGGAAAGGTGAAAGTTACCTCTTTATGATGAGAGAAAAATATGTGTAATGGGGATTCCTAGGTCACCTATGATGATATAGCTGATGTGGAAGTTTTGAGGAATCACTTTTCAGGATATTGAGGGACTGGCACAAATGTGGGTATTCTGACTATGATTGGGAGCAGCTGACTGCATAGCCAAAACAATCATTCACTCATTCACTAAGCATTATTAAGCACCTACTAAGTTCCAGGCATTGTGCTAAACATTGGGAATATAAAGAAGGGTAAAAGACAATCCCTACTCTCAAGGAGATCACAGTCTAATGGGGGAGACAACATAAAAACACCTATGTACAGGCAAGATATGTACAAAATAAATTGGAAGTAATCAATAGATATAAGGCACTGCGGGGAGCCAGAGAGGCTGAAACCAGGACTCAGATAAAGATCTAGATAGTGTGCTCTAATTAGGGCCTTTTGGTGATGCGCCTAGCAACTTTGCATAAGGCCGGCTCCCTGAGGACTCCCTGGAGTTACACTTTAAAGGACTTTTATTTGAGACCCTGACATCAAGGCCTTTGCCCCCAAAACTTCAGATACCTAAAAAGACATGTTCTTTATGGAATTTTCCATTCTCTGTTGGTTCCAGGATATAACAGACTAAAGACAATGATTACGCCTAGATAACAAATTCCTTATCAAATTCTGTTACTTCCAGGAACTAACAGGCTTAAGACAATGATAGTAAAACTTGAATCTTTTCATCTTTCTGTATAAAAATCTTGCTCAAAGAATCATTAAATGGAATTCTTTCCTATGAACTACCCACCTGGTTAATTCTCTGTCACATCTCTGCTCACACTTGGGTCTGGTACTCAAATGGCCCACGATAAGGCACTAGCATTATTTTGGATCAGGAAAAGCTGCTTGTAGAAGGTAGAATTTTAACTCAAATTTAAAGGAAGCCAGAAAATCAGAGTTGGGAAGAGAGAGCATTCCAAGCATAGAAGGAGCACTTAGTGAAAATTCCTGAAGTCTGGAAGTAAAATGTTTTTATGAAGAACAGCAGCACTACTAGATTATACAATATGAAGAGAGCATTAAACTGGAAAGAAAAGGCTGAAACTGTAGAAAAGGTCCAGGTAATGAATGACTTTAAAATGTAGATAATTTTATGTTATGTCTACCGGCAATAGGGAGCCACTAGATTTTATTGAATAGCAGAGTGACTTGGTCCTATCTGTACTTTAGGAAGATTAATTTTACAGTTGAATAGGTAGTGTATTGAAGTGGAATAAAACTTTTGGTAAAGAGACCCACCAGCAGGCCATTTACAATAGTTCCAATAGGAACTGATAAGGGCATTCAACAGAATAGGTTTGTTTTCGTTGTTTTTTTAAAATAAATTTTACATGTATTTTTAGTTTACGACATTCATTTCCACATTTTGAGTTACAAATTTTCACCCTGTCTGTCCCCTACTCACCACCCCAAAACAGCGATCCCACTGAATATCCCACCTCTCAATCTGCTCTGTCCTATATCCTCACCCATACCCCCTCTGACTTTCTGGAAAGGCAAGATGGATCTCCATTTCCCAATACCTGTATATCTTATTTCCCAGTTGCATGTAAAAATAATAATGATAATAATCTTTTTAACATTAGATTTTCAAACTTTGAATTCCAGATTTTTTCCCTTCTTCTCTCATCACCCACACTTACTTGGAAGATAAGCAATTCAATATAGATTGTATATGTGTACTTACACAAACCATTTCCATAGTGGATATATTGTGAAAACTGACTATATGTCCCTCCATCCTATCCCTCCCCCCACTTGTTCTATTTTCTACTTTGACCCTGTATCTTTTCAAGAGTGTGTGCTTCTAACTACCCTCTACCCCCTGCTCCAATCTGCCCTCCCTTATATCATCCCCACTCTTATCCCCTTTCCCCCTACTTTCCAGTAGGGTAAGATACCCAATTTAGTGTGGATGTTATTCCCTCTGTAAGCTGAATTCAAGGAGAGTAAGGTTGACCCACTCCCTTTTGCTTTCCTGTTCTTCCCCTCCATTGTAACAGTTTTCCCTTGCCTCTTTTATATAATTTACCCTATTCTGTCTTTCCCTATCTCCTCTCATTATATTCCTTCCTCACCTATTAATTATATTTTTTAAATATCATCCCTTCCTGTTTAATTGATCATGAGCCCTCTGTCTATGTATACCTGTACACATATATACATACTCTCACATATGTATTCATATGCACATATACCCTCCTTTATAGACATATATATGTGTATATATATATATATATATATATATATATATGTATATAAATAAATAAATAAATAAATGTGTGTATACACACACACATACACATACACACACACACACATTTGCATTCCCTTCATCTGTCCTTTTACTGAGAAAAGTTTCATAAGATACAATTATCGATTTTCCATGTAGGAATAAAAATAGTTCAACTTTGAAAAGTTCCTTATGATTTCTTTTTCCAGTTTACCTTCTCATGCTTCTCTTGCTTCTTGTATTTGAATGTCAAATCTTCTATTCAACTCTGCTTTTCTTTCATCAAGAATGCTTGAAAGTCTTCTATTTCATTGAATGATCATATTTTCTTCTGAAATATTATACTCAGTTTTGCTGGTTTTAATCCCAGATCCTTTGTTCTCTGGAATATCATATTCCAAGCCCTCTGATCCCTTAATGTAGAAGCTGCTAGATCTTGTGTTATCCTTATTTTGTTTCCACAATATTAAAATTGTTTCATCTTGTCTGCTTGTAATATTTGCTCCTTGATCTGGGAACTCTAGAACCTGGCTATAATATTCCTAGGAGTTTTCTTGTTGGGATCTTTTTCAAGAGGTGATCAGTGAAATATTTCAATTTCTATTTTGCCTTCTGGATCTAAAATATCAGGGCAATTTTCCTTGAGAATTTCTTGAAGGATGATTTCTAAGTTCTTTTTTTTTTTTTTTTAATCATGGCTTTCAGGTAGTCTAATAATTTTAAAGTGATCTCTCCTGGATCTGTTTTCCAGGTCAGTGGTTTTTCCAATGAGGTATTTCACATTGCCTTTTATTTTTCTATTTGTTTGGATCCATTTAATAGTATCTTGATTTGTCATACAGTCATCACCTTCCATTTGCTACAGTCTAATTCCAAAGGAATTATTCTCTTCAGAAAGCTTTTGAGATTCTTTTCCCATCTGGCAAAATTGACTTTTTTGCGATTTGAGTTAGTCTATTTTTTAAGATGTTATTTTGTTTAGTCAGGTTGTTGACTCTCTTTTCATTATTTTCTTGCATCATTCTCATTTTCCTCCCCAATTTTTCCTCCACTTCTCTTACTTGATTTTCAGTATCCTTGAGTTCCTCCATAGTATGTAATCAATTCATATTTTTCTTGGAAGCTATTGATGTAGCAATTCTAACTTCATTGTCTTCCTCCCATTCCATGCTTTCATTCTTTTTGTCCCCCAAAAAGGAATTTAAGGTTTGATTGCTATGCTTGCTTTGCTTCCTTTGCTTGTCCATGTTGACACTCAATTACTTGACTTTTGAACTCTTTGCCACAGTAGAACTTTGCTTCTAGAGAGGAGAGCTTTGTCCCAAATCACTGGGGTTTTTGCAGCTGCCAGAACTATTAGTTGGGTGGCCTCTCCACACCCCTCACCAACCCTGGATCACTGGTTACACAGCCCAGGACCTCAGCCCAAGACAATGATCCAGATCCAAGCATGTCAAAGCAAGAGTGATTACCTTCTGAATGGTCGCCTATTCCCCCTATGATCTGCAGGCCAAGAGCTCTGAAGCTACAGCGCTGCAGCACCTCTTCTGCTTCTTTCTTTCTTGCCCCAGGGGCAGTGGCCAGACCTTACTCTTGGTCCCCCTGTTCCCAAAAGTTCCATACTGATCTTTCACTTTGTCCCTGGCATTTATGGGCTGATAATTCTGGAAACCTCCACAGCTGCTGGTGATGCACTCTCCCAAAGTCTGCTCCAGCTATTGCTGGTTGGGGCTACACTGGGGCTAAAACCATGGGCTCATGCGGGGCTGGGCTTGAGTCCCGGTATGCTGTGATGGACCCTTCCACCTGCCAGGCTGCCTTCAGTGGGATATTTGTTTCTCTCTGTCACTTTGTGGGCTTTGTAGCTCTAAAATTTGTTTAGAGTCATATTTTTGAGGTATTTGAAGTGGTAATCAGGGGGTCTTATGGAGTTTTCCTGCTTTTATGCCACCATATTGTCTCCATCCCCCCAACAGAGTAGTTTTTATGTCTGAGATAAGAAGGGGGTATATGTGAGAGTTGTTACAAAGGTTAAGTCAACAGGACTTGATAACAGATTGCATATGAGGGTTGTGATTGAGAAGTTAAGGATTAGTCTAGGTTGTGTCTATTAATATTTTTTAAATGTCTGGACTGAACATCTATAGGACTTTTCCTGCATTTGACTGAAAGAAAGGATTCTTTAACTCAAATCTGATGACAACACGCACACCCCTTTCCCATAAAACCCTCTTACCCCGTGTGGCCCACAAAAATATGTCTAGAGTTTGGCCTTTTCATTTGCTCTTTTTCTAGTCTAAGTATGGGTGGTCGCCCCTGCAGGCCAGTTAGGAATCTCTACCCACTGGATCTGAGAGTCTGGGAATCTAGGCTAGATGTTCCAGCAACAAACTTTGGACCTGAATTTGGTAGGATTAATTCTTTGGAAGAAGTGAATTTAATTATGGGCTTAATTACTTTTTACTCTCTAATCACTGAGGCAGTATAGTTGGATGAAGGGTTTATGCCCCTAAAGTTTAGGAGGAATTTTCTTCTATATTCTTTTTATAATTTTGAAGTTCAATACCCTTTTGTAAAATCTAATCCAGTTTTAAGTGGTTAAATGAAACTGGAGTACTACTTACTGGGTCTGACCCAATCTGGGGAAACAAGCTTATGCAAGAGAAAAAAGACTCTCTAGCCCACCTTCTCAGCATGCTAGAGAGCAACACAAGGGTAAAATGTAACAGAGCTGACCCTAAACAGTGGAACCAAAGTCAACCATGTTATACAAGTACTCTCAGCATCATTATGTAGGATCTTTTTCTCTTTCTTTTCTGCTCTGTGAACAGAAATCAAGTAGTGATTCTACAGGCAGTGCATACAACTCCATCAAAGAAGAATGGATATGGCTAAGAAGGGAAGAAAATTTCTTCCAAGAAATAAAGAGTGGGAGAGGGGGTGGGGCTTTGACACCAAGCCAGTCTGATTAGTGATGGCAAATCTTTGTAGTGTTCTAATTGCAATTTAAGATTGAGAATGTACTTATAAAGTAAAGTTAAACAATAAAGTACCCAACTGAGTTTTAATTATAATCAAGAAATGAATCTAGAGAACCTTGCAATCGGCAATATTATTATTGTTTTTTTCTATTTAGGCATTGTGCGCAACATTCTTCAGGAGTTATATTCTATAGACCTGGAGAAAATGCCTATCTTAATGAGATCAAGGATCCATGTAAATTTTGAGGCAAGTACCCAAATGTCCCATGTTTCTTTATTTTGTTAAAAAGTTGTTTTAAAACATCATATTTGAAATAAGAATCCTAAAAGCATGTATTTAGAATGATCCAGTTAAACATTTATTAAGTGATCACTATGCTGTTGGTTTTCCATCATTTAAGTTATGTCCAACTCTTTGTGAACCCATTTGGGGTTTTATTTATAGATATTGCTCCTGAAGGAGCTGTTACCAGGTTGTATTTCAGCATTGCTTGCTTCCCAGGAGAATGTATGAGGGCACTGGGCTGGAAATGATTGCTCTTTCCAAGGCTCTTTCTCGGGTTCAGGGTCCTGGACTGTCACCATGAGACTATGCAGGAAAATGCCAGTTAATGTGGTAGTGGTGAAGTGACTTGTCTGGTACTTGGTGTCTTCTCTCTCTCAGGATGCCCTGTTGCTTTGGTTAGACTGGCTTGCATGTCCTGCCTATATGGCCATAAATTGGCATTTGGTAGGAATGAATGGTCCTTTCTTCATAGAAATTGCTTCCTTAGATGATGGTCATGAGGACTGGACTGAAAGCAAGAATGGTGGCCTGGTGCTTTCTGCTGCTCCCAGAACTCCTCTGTCTATCTACTGATTGCTCAGCAGTTTTTGCTGGTGCTGATGAGGAAGGAGGGCCCTTTCTCCACAATGATTTTTCTCCTCAGTGATGGCTGTGAAGGCTTGTCTGGAAGCAGGTCTGGTGGTTTGGCAGAGTAAGGTGATCCCCAGGACTTGTGGGCTCACCGTCCTGGATTGTTATCCTTAGGGTCTGAGAGGAGGTGGTGATCAAGATCATGGTTATGATAGGGGTTTGACTTCTCTGGCACATACTGCCTTTTGTCCCCCAACTAGGCTGATTGATCTGCTCTGTGGATGGCAGTTGGTATGCTATGCTATGATATAATCAGTGGAGGCTTGAGCGGAGAGATTCATCTAAATCATGTGTGAAATTTGGACCAAATAACAGTCATTCCAGTCACAGAAGTTAGTTTTCTAATGAAAGAATATTACTCTTTGTATGCTTGAGTCTATGAAGCAAAAGTTATGGAGCAGTTCACGGTAGAAAACATCACCAATAGCAACAATAACAGTCTTATTTTCTATTCTTGGCAAGGCTGAGCATGAGGCCTGGCTGTTTGTTTTTTCTTCTGTGACAGCATGGAGGTGATGCCATGACATGCACGTCAATTGGATTTAATTGAGTTGGGGAGCTTTGAAAAGTCACCAGCCTCACTTTCTCAGTCTGGAACCATCTGGGTGCAGTGGCCAGATATAGATTAGGACAACTGGAGACGGCCCAGGTTATAGTAGGGGACCTTGGCCTTTTCAGGCTAAGATCTCTAGCAGGTCTCAGTTTGACTGAGGCAAGGCCAATCATTCAGTGATTAAGGCTTCATAAGATATGAGGCAAAGAACGGCTTCTTTAAAAAATAGATCTGGGAGGGGAAAATACTCAGGGTTTCTGGCCAAAGCAGAAACAATTGCTATTTACATTCATTCTGAGCCAATCAGGGCCCAAGCAATGACCAAATGGGACTTGGCCTAGGACCTATTGTTGGCCAATCATTGAGGGACAGAGTGATTTGGAGTTAAGCCTGGTCTTTAAGAGAGAAAAAAAATTCAGGGATTAAACTTTCCTTTCCTTTTTGGTAGAGTACCCACAGGTAAGGGTATGATACTCTATAGATAGAGGGAAAGAAAAAGAAAAGAAAGAGAGAGGAGAGAGGAAGAGAGAGAGAAAGAAAGAAGAAGAAGAAGAGGAAGGAGAAGAGAAGGAAGGAAGGAAGAAAGGAAGGAAGGAAGGAAGGAAGGAAGGAAGGAAGGAAGGAAGGAAGAAAGGAAGAAAGGAAAGAAGCCTAGACAGATGAAAGCAAAGCAAAGCAAAGGACATGGGCTTCTCCTTGTAAGGAAATGTGACTAATCTAAACTAATTTTCAGGATTTCCATTTCTTAAGTAAGGTTTACCACTTGCTCTTGTAAACCACATAGTCTCCTTCTGATTCTTTCCTCCAGCTTTTGTAGGTATTTTTTTTTTTATCTCTTCCTTATTTTTTTCTTTGATCTCTTTTTGCGGTTGTTATAGAGTTAGATTTTCAACAATTTTTAAGACTGTCACTTTCTATGACTTACTGATCGTAATTCCTAAATTAGAGCTTTGTGCCAGGGCTGGTCTCTGCCCTCTGTTAACACTTTTGGTTGGACTATTTAGACATGCTTGCTCATTTCCTAGGTTCTTTCCCAGATTACTACCACTCACCATTACACCTTCCCAGGATCTTAGTGATTCAGAGTGCTACATCTTCAGTGCCTTCCCTGGTGTCTCAAGACAGCTCATTATGGACCCCTCATCTCTTTGGCCTGTGCAGTCAAATTCTGAATTTGAGGCTATCTTACTTTTTCCTTTTCTTTTCTTTTTTTTAAATAAATTCATTTATTTATTTTCTTGTTTACATCATTCATTTCCATGAGATTTCGAGTTACAAATTTTCTCCCTATCTTTCCCCTTCCCAACACCTCAAAACAGCCATCCCACTGTATAACCCCTCCCCCAAAATGCTCTCTCCTATGTCCTCCCCTTCACCCCTCTGACTTTCCAATAGGGCAGGATGGATCTCCCTACCACAGTGCTTTTCTCCCCCAAATTTAGCTGAGATCTACTGGCCTTTCATATTGTTCTTGTTTCTTATGGCTTGATAATTCTGGAAACTGCCACAGCTGCTGCTGATCCACTCTCCTGAAGACTCCAGCTGCGGCATGTCCTAGCCACTTGGGGGCTATGCCACAGTTTCAGGCTGGGCTGATTTCAGCTGCCAGCATGCTGTGATGAGCCCTTCCTGCCAAGCTGCCTTCAGTGGGAGATGTGTTTTTCTGTATTTTTTTGAGTTTGGGAGCCCCAAAATTTGTTTAGAGTCATATTTTATGGGTATTTGAGGTGGCTATGTGGGAGCTGTGGAACCTTGCTGCTTCTATGCCACCATATTGGCTCCTCCCTCCTAGGCTATCTTAAATGGCAATAAAACTAAATGCTACTCTCCAGGGTTTTTAATATCCTCACCCTGGGGTTTTCTCTGTGGAGTTTTCTGTTCTTGCTGCCTCCGTACAAAAGGATTTGTAAGCTATACAAAATCCTGGCAGTTTTTCTTGTCATGGGGAGGGGAGGAGGGCAAGAGTGGGGAAATAGGAGAGGTAGTAGCTTTCTGCATGACTTTTTAAAATACAATTCTATACAATTGGAAGAAGTCTCTTACAGCAGTTTCTCATTGGATTCTTGGTCATTATTCAGCCTGGTACAAATGTCAGGATTTTGCTGGAATTTTGGAAGGTGAACAATCTCCCTAGAAGTCAGACCAGGATCTTAGCACAAAGTCCCACACCTTTCTCTTAGTTCTGGTCTCTGAAACTGAGGAAAACACATCCAGTTCCTTTTCCTGCAATGACTTGGAGTCATCATGTTGCCTTTAAATTTTCTGATGTTAAAGCTAAACAATCACTGTTCCTTCAGTTGATCACATCCATGTCAGTCTTATAATTACCCTTCATCATTCTGGTCATCATCCCTTGGATATTCTCAAACTTATAAATATTTTGCCCAAAATGTGGCATCTATAACCAAACTTAATACAATAAGAAATATTGCAGTTAGTGTTCCCTGTTCTTAGCTACAATGTCCTTAAGAATGCAGAGCAGGAGAACATATCATACTCAGATCATATGAACTCATAGCCCCATGAAACTCAGAGTTCTTTTTCAGGCAAATTTTTATTTAGCCATCATGACTCTACCCTCTGTTGTATTTATCAGGTTGAATTTTAAGCACTGTAAGACAATATATTTATGCCTATTAATTCTCCTGTTTTATATTTGGCTTAACATTCTTATACATAGGGGATTGTTTTTGATCAAAATCTGGCATCTAGCATATTCACTATCTCTTTTAGCTTTGTCTCATTTGTGAATGTTATTCAGGTGATTGATAAGAATGTTAAATAGTACAAGGGCAGGGGAAGATAACCCAGATCACAGAATTAAAACAAGAGAAAAAAACTTTAAACTTTGAAGAGACATCAAAGGCCATCAGTTCCTCCAACATTTACCTCAACATAAGTTACCTCTACTTCATATCCAATAAGTGATCCAAATTTGGCATTTCATTGAAGACATTTAGCTAGGAGGAATAAACTACCTTTTAAGACAGTAAATTCAATTTTTAGATAATTCTAATACATCCTCCAGCTTAGGAGGTGTGGGAAAACTATTAAGAATACCTTCCAGCCTCAGACAATTAATACTTACTAGCCATGTGACCTTGGGCAAGTCACTTCACCCCAACTGCCCTGTCTTCCCCTCCTCCAAAATAATAAAAAAAAAAGAATACCTCCCCCTTTCTGCTGTGGAATTTCCCTTCTCACTCCAGAGGGCTAAATCCATGAACTTGGGATTTCTAGAGAAGAAACTCTAATGCTGACATTGCTCAGGAATCTAAAAGGCTAGATCTTGTTTCCTGGGGACTGTTCTCTGTTACTTTCTGAGCTCTGGGAACCAAATGTGAATTGTCTTTTATCTTCAAGAAGCTTGCTCAGCAGAGGCAATCTCCTATCTCTTGCCAGATTTAGGGTGCTGGAGTCTAGAGTAAAATCAGTGTCCATTGTTTTTCCAAGGTTCAAATCAGAGAATGTGTGTAAAGTGTTTTTCAAAAACTCCAAATACAATGTAAATTAAAACCATTGACTTAGTGAAAAGAAGGTTAGATCTGGAGCTGGAGGACCTGTGTCCAAATCTCACCTGTCACTTACAACCTGTGGGGATTTGGGTAAGTCACAAGCTCTCTAGGCTTCAGTTTCTTCCTCTGTAAAATGAGAGGACTGGACTAGATGACCTCTAAGGTGCCTTAACCGTCTTATTCTATGATCCATGATGAGAAGGAGGGGGATGTTGACTACTATCAATATTGGGCTGTAGCTGTTTTTGAATCATCTTAACTGAGAATAGATTCTATACCCAGTGTCTAGAACTGAGGACATTAACTTTTGAGCTTCTGGTGCTGCTATGGTTACAGGCAGACTGCAGATGGTTTTTAGGGGATCCTGTCAATACAGCAGTAATCCTGTATTTTACATAAGAAAGGCTGTCATCCCACTGTTACGAGTGTACAGGTATTGAATGATTTGAAGAAAATAGGTACATGACAGAGATACATTTGTTCCTTTACTGTCACCTTACTACAATGGGCTCATCAGCATTTTTAATCAAAATACCCTAATATAACACATTCAAAAATCCTGGAGGGTAGACTTTAAGAGGGGGAGGAGGACCTCAGGTTTCATCAGTGTTATTTAGTAACTACAAGTCTACCAGTGGCTTATAAAACACTTTTCCCTGCTCCCCACAGGCTGGAGTTTGAAAATGGTATCTTACTGAAAATTAAGTGAACCTCTTCATATTATAGTAGCTATTTCCCCAGCATTTAGTCAACCTATTTTGAATGTTCATCATTGATATTTGTAAAATAACAAGAAATCATGATTTCTTGTCTCATGAGTTTTAGTATGGTGTGTTGGAGAGGGGTAAGCACATCTGAAATGTTCACAATGATAAGTCTCCTGAGGAATTAAAAAAAAATCCAGAGAATTTGCAGATTTTTTTTTTCTTGTAGTCATACAGTAACGTGACCCAAAGAGAGAGCTGTTGCTAGGCAACAAATCCCCCCACCCCCTTTTGGTTTCATGTTGAAATCTACGGAGGAAGTGTCCTTGCCAAATACTTCTAACAGAAATGAGCCTGTTTCCTAGGGAGCACCACTCTCACACGAAATAGAACACGGAGAAAAATTAGGTCATCTTTTCTGTCGTTTTGTCTGAAAAGTCAACTTGGAAATCTGAAGTTAGAAACATATGACATTCTGTTAATTTGTGGCTTTGTGTTCAACATTTTCAAGTCTAAAATTTAACAGTCCTCTTGCTCCATATATTCTATATCCCTGTATTCCTGCTTGAGAAATGAAACACGTTCCCAATGCCCTTCTATCTCTAAATGAAGGTTTGTGGGGAATTGAGATAGAGTGATGAAGACTTCTCGGGCCTCAGCCAAGTCCTTAATTGCTGCAGTTGAACATGGCCAAGATAGCTATATAATATAATTCTTTAATAGAGATGCATATAAAATGACAGAGTTTTTTGTCTAATAAAAAATTATCTTTGTTACCAACTATGGTTTTGGAAGTCATTTGTCACTGGAAGAAATTCAAAGAAAAAGGAAAAGGAGAATGAAAGAAAGTGAGAAGAAATTTAAAATAAAGTAGAAAACCTATGCAAAGTGTGACTTTTTTTTTTTAACAAACATGAGAATATCTTTCAATGACCAACCTTTAAAAGCAGCCATTTTGGGGAGCTATAAACTTGTAATATTAGTTATGCTAAAGGAGAACAAGTGCTAGAATTGTAGGCAGAGGATCTGTGTTCAAATCATGATTCTGTCATTACTGTTATTCTGGGCCTTAGAATCCCCAAATGTAAAATGAAATAATTGTACTGGATGGCCTGCCTACCTAGATATCTCACGGGTACCTCAAAATTAACATTTTGTAAACTGAGCTGATCCAACCATCCTGTTTCACCCCAGTGGTTCTCAACCTGTGGGCTGCGACCCCTTTGGGGGTTGAACAATCCTTTCACAGGGGTCACAGGGGTCGCCTAAGACCATGGGAAAACACATATTTCCAATGATCTTAGGAACCGAGACATTGCTCCTCTATTGGTCTCCTGGTGGGTCTGCCCACGTGCAGATACGCCCACATATGAGTATTAAAGGGTCATGGCATTAGGAAGATTGAGAACCACTGGTCTAACTGAAGCCAGAGATCATGCTCAAGAGTAGATTTGGAAGTCCCTCACTAGGGCTGGGCTGTTCTAGTTGGTGAGATCTGTCTATGCCTAGGAATTTTTAGAGAACAGGCCTTTTCACCCTGCCCATTTTCAACTTGCTGTCATACAAAGTCTCTTCCTGCCCCACTCTTCCCTCTATCCCTCTCTAACCCCACAGCATACACTTACCTTTCTAACTTTTTCTCTAGAAAACTTTTATCAAAGCAATACAATATCATCATCAATATTAAAAGGATATGTCATTTGATTCCCTGATAGTTTCAGTGACCATCCTTTTCCCTTCCCAAACTAAAATACCTCTCCTTTCGCTAAAACTTCTCAGTATGTCTTGTCTTTACCTACTAGAATGTAAGCTTCTTGAGGGCAAGTCCTCTCACAAGTTTGTTCCATCCTATCTTTGCAGTCTTATCTCATTACTCCCCTTTATACAATCTACTTTTCATATCCAGACAAACTAGATGACTCCCCACTCATTGAGGAAGCACTAAACTCTCACATATCACTGCCTTTACTCCCCTTTTCTCTGAATAGCCTTCTATCTGCATCTTCATTTGTTCAATTAAACAGTGGTAGCTAGATAGTAAGTGGATGATGTACCATACCTGGAGTCAGGAATACCTGAGTTCAAATCTGGCCTTAACATCTGTGCAACCCCAGGCAACTCACTTAACCTCTGTTTGACTCAGTTACCTCATCTGTAAAACAGGAATGATAATGACACCTACCTCCCGGGGTTGCTGTGAGGATCAAATAAAGTAATAAATATAAAGCATTTAATACAGTAGCTGGCACATATAGTAAGTACTGTATAAATGTTAGCTCTTAATTTTCCATTTCTGTGCATTCTTTAAAGACGAACTCTAATACCACCACTACCAAGAAGTCTTCCCTTTTCTTCTCTTTAGGCGATGAACTTCTTTCTCATATCATTATTTGTTTTATAAGTTTATAATAGTGTTATCAAGTAATATTCCATATTATATTTATCTGAAAGGGTATCTTAATCCCTTCCTAGTCTCCAGGATTCTTGAAGGTCAACCAGATTTCATTTAAATGTTGTATTACTCCAAAGAGAAGAAGCATGGATAATGATTCTGATGGATGGATAACATTAATAATAACAAAGATATGATCTTTTATAGAACGCTTACCATGTGCCAGGTACATACTTTACAAATTTTACCCAAGGTCACACTGTAAGCAAATGACCGATGCCAGATATGAACCCAAGTCTTCCTGCCTCCCAGTCCAGCGCTCTATTCTGCTAAGCCATTTGCTTCCTCTATTAAAGGATTGAGATTTAGACTTGGCTGTAGGACTTGAGTTCAGGGCTTGCATCTGTGTTACTTAATTAAATTACTTAAAATTACCTCCAGGCAGTTCTCTAAGAATATAAATCCAGCCTGATGGTAGTTGATGATCTGCATTAGTGAGGTGAATTTCTTTACTATAAATCACCTATACTATTGATATCAGAGTCTCGATCTGAAAAAAAACGCCAAAAAGCAAACAAAAAAACCCCATCTCCTACCTAGATATCTCACGGGTACCTCAAAATTAACATTTTGTAAACTGAGCTGATCCAACCATCCTGTTTCACCCCAGTGGTTCTCAACCTGTGGGCTGCGACCCCTTTTATTTTAGACTTCTGCTCAACTGTAGGCATTTAGTACTTTTTAAAAAAAATATTTATTCTGGCAATGGAATAATCTATATCAGGCCTGCACACCATTAGGCCTACCAGAGCAGCCTGAAGGTGTTATGTTGTACACATCTAATCACTTCTTCTTAAAATGACCAGTGAGCTTTATTGGCTTTGTCTGAGAACAGCTTTGGGGCCTGAAGATGACCTGAGCTGTAATTACAAACTACATTTTTTTTCCCTGTGGGTTTCCTAAAGTCCTTTCCTGGACTTCAAGTGGCCTATGGGTTGAATGTTGTGCAGGCCTGATCAATGCTTATGATATAGTGAGATAGTGAAGCAGCTAGATGGCACATTGGATAAAATGTTGTATCTGAAGTTAAGACCTGAGTTCAAATTCTGCCTCAGATAGTTACTAGCAGCATGACTCTGAGAAATTTACTTAATGTCTGTCTGTATCAGTTTCATTATCTATAAAATGGGAATAATAATAGCACCTACCTCTTTGAGTTGTTATAGGGGGAAAAACATGATGTTTCTAAAGCTTTTTGCAAACATTAAAATGCTATTATTATTAGTAAAAAGTGTTCTGAATTTTAGAACCGGAAGATTTAAGTTTTATTAGCTATGTAAGTGCTGTATAAAGGTATGCTAAAATTGTGGTTGTTGGAATGTCATTGAGGTCACAGAGGCCCTGTGACATTAAGTGTTTTTCATAGGTAAAGAAAATTAACTGTTAGGACTACTATAAAAAATGCCTGAAAAATATCAAATGGATAAGTATGATAGATCATAATTCCAGTAGGTAGATTTATAACTAATTCAATGATCAGAATCATGGACCAGTCATAAATGTCAACTTGGGTGGGGAAAGGTTGAGGTTCTAATGGAGTGCCCTTTGGGGCTTTTCTTGGCCCTGCTCAATTTAACTTTTCCTCAGTGACTAGGTTGAAGGTATTGGCAGTATGCTTATCAACTCAGCTTATCAGCAAAACTAGGAGGGTATAAAGCCATGCATGGGCAGCTTTCCAGAAGAATGCTACTGTGAACAGCTTTTCAAGGTTCTGATTACAGTATAGTGAGCACTCTATTCGATAACAAATCAGAGCAAAACATTCACAGAAAATCAAGGTACAGCATTTACAATGTTACAACTTATCACAGAAAATCAAAATACAGGATTCACAACAACATCGCTAAAATGGCCACATAATTTTCACCATAGGTCATATAGTTTTGAACAAAGTACAGTCATTTAGTCATTCAATCACTTAGTAACTCAGTCATTCAATCAACTTAATCATTCAATCATCCTTAAGGAGGCTTGCCTGCTTAAGGGTCACAAAATACAATAGTCAAAGTTCTCCACTTCTGGTGCACACTAAGTTACAAATCAGTCACTATTCAGTCATCATTCACTATTCAATCATCAGAAAATACAGAGGTCATCCACTCCTCAGTCACAAGTCAATCACAATCTTCTCAGTCAGTACACAGTATCCAAGTAAAGTCTTCTTTCGGCTTAACTCAGGGTAGTCTCTCAGATTCCCTGGATCCCCTTCCATGGTCCCACCTCATACCTGGATTCACCAAACTGTCTTCTAGGTTCAAAGGCAGACAGCTCCCAGCTCCTTGTCTAGCTCTCCGTGCAGTTTCTGTCCCACACTGAAGCTCAAAGTGTCCAGTCCGCCTTAAATCCTTCACAGTCTTTATCCTTGGGAAGTCAAGGCTTAACAGAGCTACAGTCATGATTCCTCAGTTTTCTTCAGCTCTGGCTGGTCCTTGGGAATCCTCAGCAGCTCCAGCTGGCCCTAGGACTCAGCAGCAACTCAGCAACTCCTCAGCTGCTCCAGATGACCTTCTGAAGATGTTCCACCACCACAAGTTCCCAGGAAATTCTGAAATTCCTACCTGGGGTTTTTCCTTATATACAGTATTGCTGCTCCCTATGCAACCCCTTCCTATTACTTCAGCAACAGGAGTTCATACCTTCTGTTTCTTTAACAGAGGCTTAATTTGAAACTAAGTGCTAAGTACCTGCCAGCTTTCCAATACAAAGGGATCTTTAAATTCCATTACCATTACAGAGGGATAGTGAACTTTGGATTACAAAATTTAAATTCAAAAATATCTCAGAGTAGGCTAAACCGAAGAGCTCAATGGCCAATGCCTTGGTGCTTAGGTGTTCTTTTGATGAAAGTCAGAGATATGATGGTTTGCATGTCTCTCTAGGTACAAATGTGTGAATATTTATATTCATTAAAAATCACTTGACCAAGATTTGGCCAGATTTTTCATTATTTAAACTTTTTGGCCTCTTGAGTTTCTGAATCAAGAGTACTCATGCTAGTCGAAAGAAATAAAAGGAAAGATAGCATTATTTCTTTGTTTACAGTGATTCCAATATGAAAATATTCAGCTTCTTTAGCAACGATTTTTCTTGCCAAACCGAACAAAATAAGATAATAAAGTATCTCACAAAGGAACTTTCTCTTGGCATTCCTCATCTCTTAGAATCCCTGACTTCTTTAAAGACTCAGTTCTTGTACAAATTGCTATGTGTGATCTTTTTTGAGTTTCCTAGTTGACATTGGAATTTCTCCCTCTCCCAACTGTCTTATAGAAGCTTGTGTATTTTCTTGTTTCTACCCATACCTCTAGATGGTAAATTCCATAAGGGCAAAGACAACTCTGTATCCTCAGGGCTTTAGTAGTAGTTAGAGACTTGGAGGAAGCCAGGGGAACCAGGAGGAGGAGATGAGAAGGGGCCGAGTTCCCCTGCATTGGAGATAGCTAGTGAAAATGTGCAGCATTGGGAAATAGTATCCTAGGAAAAAGAAGAATGCTTGTCCCATTGGATCACAGAGTATGTGAAGGATAGTAACGTTTAAGAGGACTGGAAAGGTAAGAAGGAACCAGGTTATGAAAGGCTTTAAAAACCAAACAGAGTATTTTATATTTGGTTCTGTAGTCACTGGAGTTTATTGAATAAAAGAGTGAGATGGTCAGATCTGTCATTTAGGAAGACCAGTTTGACAACTGAATGGAGGGACTGAGATGAGGAGAGAAATAAGGCAGGGAGACCAACCATTAGGCTATTACAGTAGTTAATTTGTGAGGTGGTGATGGCCTGGACCTATATGATAGTAGTACCAGAGGAGAGAAGCAGGCATAATGATCTTAAGAAGGTATCTCCATGGTGGCATCTTTCATAGAATCTTGAATATTGTATCGTGTCATGTGAGACATTTTGATTAAAGGGAGTTTTCAAGGTTTTATTCTACTGAATCAAATGCTTTTTTTAAAAAAAAGCAATAAACAATGGACACAGAAAGATCATTTATTTTCTACGCCTATCAGTCACTTTAGTGTAAAACCTTTCCTGTACTTGCCTCTTTCTTTCAAGGTACCCTCAATGTGCCTATAAATCATATTTATAAAGCTTTTATAGAGATGAGTAAGTAGGCATATTTGACAGGAATTACTTTTTTGTTTCTCCTTAAAAAAAAATCAATATAAAAGGAAAGGTTTTAGTCAAGAGAAGGAAAGACTCTTGTTTCAAGTATGTGTAGTACTCTCATATGGCATAGAAATCCTGAGTTAGAATTCTGCTTCAGACCCTTCCTAAGCTCTGTGATCCCAGGCAAGTTAGTTAATTTCTGTGAGTCTCTCTGTCTTCTCATCCCTAAAATGCAAGTACCTACCCTCAGTGTGAAAAGTGGTGAAGTTATTTTGTGAACCTTAAAGTACTATATAAATTTTAGCTATTTTATTATTATTTGGAACAAGAATAAACTTGTTCTTTGGTATCTAGAAAGAAAGAACTAAGAGAAATTGGAGAAAGTTGCAATAAGGCAAATTTAAACTTGGGATCAAGAATAGCTTTCTGACAGTTAGAGTTGCCCCATTGTATAATATGCTTCATGGGAAATGGAGGACTTTTAATTGCTGAGGTTCTGTCTAGAAGGCTGACTAATCCCTTTGCAGGTGTGTTAGTGAGTATTACATTATTCCTTTTAGGTAAGGATTGGAGTAGACGATAGCTACTGAGATCCCTTCCAATTCCCAAATTCTTTGATCCATGATACTAGTTTGGTAAGGAACTTAAGGTTACAGAAAGTTTAGACCCCAAATTTGTAAACCACTGAAGAAAACAAACTTTTCAAGGATTCTTAAGCAATTTTGGGAGCCACCATTTAATTGCAAACAGTTGCTGTTGTAAACCTGTCTTCTGTGACAATAGCTGAGAAAAAACTCAGTGCATCTGGTAGATGACTGGGATTGGTTCACAGAGAATTCTGAGAAGATGAGAATCAAGGAGAGGCATATGAAGTTCAGGGAAGCATATGTGTCTTCCATCTCAAGGACTAGCAACTGAAACTTTCCATATGTGTATATCCTCATTACAATGTGCTCTCCTTGAGCAGAACCAGGAGAACATTCTGCACAGTAACAGCAATATTATAACACTGATCAACTGTGAAAGAATTAACTGTAATCAATACAGTGATTCAAGACAATTCCAAAGGACTCTAGAGAGTCCTCTCTGCAGAGAGAAGTGCAGAATGAAGCAAAATTTTTTCATTTTCTTAATTTTTCTTGCTGAAGCCCCTCCCCCCCCAACATATATAACATATCCTATTTCTTGAATTCTCAATGGTTTGAGAAGGGGTTGGAGAAAGAAAGAGGAATTCAAAATGAAAAAAAAATGTCCAGTGAATGGATGAATAAATAAGCTATCCAGTCAACTAACAAATAAATAAATAGAGCTCCTTGAGAGCAGGGTCTGGCTTGCTTTTCTGTTTGTATCCCCAGTACTTAGTATAGCTTTGCACATTGTAAATGTTTAATAAATGCTTCATTCATTCATTTATTCATTAAAGAGAAACATGTGGAAGGACTTATTTCCTCTTCAGGGTCTGTATTTAGAGGGACTGTGAGAGCCAGTGATGGGGGAGATGTTACTGGCAATGTGGATATTCAGTTATGAACTGTATCTAGTTGTGAGACAACTTCTTATAGAAACTATTCCTTCCCTAAACCATGGCCCCTAATATCTAGCTGCCACTTTGTGGGAGGGGGATACTAAGCAGCTTCCCACTTACTTCTCCCAAACAAGGTCAGACGAATCACTGTTATACTTTCATTGCACCAATCAGTACCTTCCCCAGTTGAGCGTTCTATTTGTTTTCTACCTCATTCCCCTGCTTCTCATATCCTTATTCATCCCCCTTTATACAATCTTTAATGCTCTATTATGTGGTGTAACTATGTGGTTATTTGGGGAATACAGGAGGTGGGGGTAGGTATAGTTGGTCTGGAATGATCACATTGGATGCAATGAGTGTTGCAGTCTAGGGGTACTGGATACCCCAAAATGTAAGGGCAAAGGACATGGGTCTGCCTTGAAAGAATTCAACCATTCAGGCCTTCTTTCAGACCAAGTAACAAGGTTTATTGTATGCCAATAGAAGTACGCCAGATTTTAAGAATCTGAACATTTGATAGGGACAAGACTGATGTTTTTACAGTGAAAAAGATTGTGGAAAGATTTTAATGGGATCAAGGAGTGACCAAAGTCTGGGGTGACTAGGAAGTAACAGAGAAGGAGTCTAGATGGGATTAAGGGTGGGAAATAGCCTGGAGTGGTCCCAAGGTAATAGGCAATGAAGGGTTAGGCTGGGACAAAGGTAATAGAGAATTGAGGGTTGGGTTGGGTTGGAGGCCACAATGAAAGGACAGTTGAAAGGATTATTGGCATGGCCTCAGGCCTCAGGTGATTGCCAGGGATATGGGTTCAGGGACTGGGTTTCTGAATCTGGAGGGTGTCCAGAGCCCATATGCTGTCAAAGAGGAGAGTCTCCTGCTCATCTATGATGAGATTTAAGTGGTTCCCTTGTAGAAGATACTGGTCTCAGGTTGCATGTAAGGGTGAATTTGGGTTTTAATAAAATACTCTCTCTGATATTTACCTGTTTATGAATTTGGTCTGGGTTAAAATAGGATATATGCTGGTGCTCAGGCTCATTGTTTTCCTGGCAACTTTAGGCCCTGAGGCTGACTCCTGAACTAAGCATTGAATGAATCTGTTTTATTCATTCAAGAAAACATACAAAACCCAAAAAATTCTACCTCTCCTCATATCTAGCACTGGCCACACCAGTACATAGCCAGGACTAGAGTAATGAAAGTAATTTTTATGTTTCAAGCAAGGTGAGTTACAATATTAAAGACGGAGGGAGAGGGAACAGAACATTCAGTTTGGGGGAGGGAGAGGAATGAGAGCTAATTAGCACTCTGAAATGACTAACTATAAGAGTCAGGAAAATGACTTGCTTGAAATACCAAAGAAGGCATTTCAACCATGAATTCTTTCAGTGCATATTAGGATATGAAGGGCAAGGGGGCAGGGGCCTGGGGAGGGGAATGAAGTCTGTGAGGAGTTGGGTTGTCTCAGTTAATTAGATACATTCCGTGATATCTCATCCATTTGACCAGCAATATCTCTGTGGATATCAGTTCTTGTAGTCCCTCTGAATGTAGACACTGAGGAGGAGATACATCCCCCCATATGCTCCTATTCCCTAAGATAGAAGTACATACTTGCTTCTCTAAACTCTTAAACTCCAATTTCTGCATACTTCTCTCCTTCACTTAGTTTTTCCCAGAATTCTCTGTACACTAATTTCTGACACATACACAAATTCAGTCTTCATAAGTTTTCCCAACCATTCTTTGTTGGTCATCCTGGAATTTCTGTGCCTCAGAATGTGGGTTATACCAGCAGTGGGGAACCTGTGGCCTCGAGGGAGGCCACATGTGTTCTCAGAGGCCCTCAAGTGTAGCCCTTTGACTGAATCCAAACTTTCGGAGAACAAATCCTTTTGTTAAGGTAATTTGCTCTGAGAAGTTTCAGTTCAGTCAAAGGGCCACACTTGAGGACCTAGAGGGCCACAGGTTCGCTATCCCTGGGTTACACTATGTAATGAAAATTTATAGTTTTGTTCAGTAAATGAGAGGCAATGTTGCATTGGGGATTGAGTGTTGGACTTGGAATCAGGAAGACCAGACTTCAGATTCTGCCTCAGACACTTAATACCTAGGTTAACTGCTATGAGCATTAGTTTTTTCTTCAGTGAAATTAGGGGCTGTGGATTAGATAACCTGTAAGATTCTTTCCATCTCTAAAAATCTATGTTCTCTTTTTAAGGACCTTAGAAATTGTTTAGTACAATTTCATTATTCTACACATGAAGAAAAAAATCATCTATAGAAGATCAAAGGACATACAATGAATAGTCTCCAGTATCACTGAGGTCTATTTAATATGCATACTTGAAATGAATAAAAGTGTTTCTTTTAAAACAAATTCTCTCTAAATCGCCTGCATGATTTGCAGGTACAATTAAGGTCAGGGTTTTCCTTTTGATTCTCATGACATTTGATTCTCATGATGTCAGTGAGCCCAGGGCATACTAGCATTATCACAAGTCATGTTTATATAGTAGAGGATGTAGAAAAGTCTTTCCTTACAACCTTCCAAGCCTATGAAGCAAGATCTGGTTGTCCCCATTTTAAAGAAGACCAAACTGAGGCTCAAAGAACACCTCTTGGTTATTTGTCTGTGACCACACAATGAATTAGTATGAAAGCTAAGATCAGAAGTCCTAAACTCTTTCTAGTATTACTTGGCACTTCATTAATAGAGGCTATTTGGGGGCCCTTGTGCCACACACTTTTAATACAGTATTAGACAGAGTCCTATTTTAATACAGCATTAGACAATATAGGTCCTATGTTCAAGGACTTCAGAACATAATCTAAACAATCTGACTGTATTTTAAAGTTTGTCATTTGGAAGTAATAAGCATTTTCAATTCTGCATGTGTCAAGGACTTAGATGAAATTCAGATCTCTGAGTTTTGTTGCTATTAAAATTACTAGGTCACTTTTCTCCTTTGTTATTCATTACACCTTTATGTAGATTGTTCTTATTTGTCAAAACATCAAAGAAAAACAGGTTTAGTATTTAATGAAATCTTTAGATATGCAGGCACAGAAATATCCCAATTCGTCCTATAATGGCTCAACCTACTACAACTGTTAAGGGGTACTATAATTATTATAAATTATCATTTCATATGGAAAATGAATGTTTTCTACTCAGACTGAGGGAAAAATGCTCAATTTGCCCACAGGCTGGTTGCTTTCTTTCTTTCACCTCAGTAACTTTGATGCACAGAAATCTACAATGTGTGAACAATACCTCGGGAGTTTCATATTGCTGTTACGTTAATGATGGCTTTGGAGCAAAACTCAAGTCTGTTTTCTCACGACAGGAAAATTACAATAGTGGAAATCACATTTCTATTTTTTTTTTTTAACAGACCTATGCTTTTATCTGTGTGGGGAACTTCTGGTGAGGAAATTCCCTCTATTGATACAGACTGATACTTGGTTTTTCACTCATAGTCTTACAGAGTTGACTTGGACAATTAAGAAGTTACATGCCTTTCCCATGGTCACACAACTAGTCAAAGGGCACAGTCATAAGTAGGATTTGCTGCTAGACTGATCTCATGCCTGATTTCTAAACTATATACTGAGTTGCCTCTCATCTATTTAAATTAAATCAAATAAATCCAAGCTTCTCAAATTTAATAATTCATTGATAAATAAGCATGCCTGTAGCATCTTACTCCTCCACCTACTTCTTGTATTAATAAGTTTTAAAGTGATCTTTTTTATAAACTCAGTAGTGTGTGTTTGGGATGAAAGATATCCTTCATCCTTAATTTAGTGAAAAGAAATAAACACAGAGATCTCTTAGGATAAGAACAGGACTTCATTCTCTTCCCTGGGAGAAGAGGGCAGTCTTTCCCATGACTCATCATGGAGAAGAGGCA
>CM053590.1:90305264-90331409 GCA_028646515.1 Pseudochirops corinnae
AAACTTTATGAAATTCTTGTCATTCTTATGCCTATTTAACATAGGAGAAGACTAAGGCACTGAATAATGAAGTGATTTACTCAGGCACATAGCTATTAAGTATCTGAGGTGGGGTGTGAACAGAGGACCCTGAATCCTGCTCTTTGTTCACTACTAAGGGCACAAGACTTTCTGATCATAGATCCAGTGAAATAGGAGTAATAGCAATGCTAAGAAAAATGGTCAAAAAATAAACCTAAGATCCCCTCCACCAAACTCATTGCTTCCTATTAAATGAGTTAACAGATGTTAAATGCTTTGCAAATTTTAAAGCACTATATATTCTAGTTATTATTTCCATGCAGTTTTTAAAAATTGGCAAATAAAATCTTTAATGGGCAAGGAAAGGAGGTATATGTTAAATTGAGTATTACAGGTCACCTGAACTCAAACAGTCTGAATTAAAAGTCATGCATTTACAGAAATCTCTGCCCCATACCCCTGAAAAGAAGAAAATAGATTCTTAATTAAATTACTTGCATATGAAAAAGTGCTAAAATGCATAGCTGGGTTTGTTTAGTCTATTTTTCCATGTATTATTAAAGTCAAAATTCCCAAGGAATCAGCCATTATAGGTAATTAGGAACTCATTTGTTGGTTATCCATCTGGAGGCAAAGCAGAAAATGGTTAATGTTCTAATGAAATCACTGCTTACTAGGGCTCAGGAGAATGCCATGCGTATTCTTATAAAAACCTAATAAGTAGTTTACAGGCATAATGCATTTTGTGCCTATTCTAAAAAAAAAAAAAAGGGTAAATAATAAGAACATACCTAATAATTAGGTATTGACTGTGAAAGAAGCATTTGTTTTTATGTTCACTAGTGGTCCATGCCTCCTATACAGATGTTAAAATTATACAGATTTCAGTCACAGGTGTGACTATGGAGATAACTTGTTCAGTGATGTATTTTGTATTGACATGAAACAAGGTGTAAATCTGGGAGAGATAGATCTGTGTTTGCCTAAGACATTTTACAATGATATGGACAAAAATCTGCATAGAATAAAAAATAATCCATTGATTCCTCTTCAATGGTAGGTTTTCTGAATATTCTTATTTGAGAGTGGCATTGTACAAACTGAACCAAAGCCTAGATACTACAAAGGTGCTCACATAGGAAAAATTGCATGAGTATTGTATATTGCATAGATTGTCATACAGCTTGATAAATTGTTTATCTATCATCTTTCTCTCTATCTGTCCATCTATCTAATCTATATCTAATTTTGGCCAGTAAATATGGATGGAAAATTATCTGAAATTGTAATTGAATACAAGAAATCTGTCTAAATTGGATTTACGAAATTATACAGTGCTTTCAATGTTTCTGAGCTGTTTGTTATTACAAAAGTCAATCCTGTTAGTACTAACATATTCAGTCTCAGCATATGGCACTAATTTATTTCATTCTCATTATTCCTTGGTATTTGTATTTATTTACCTTTCTTAATTTCTGTTTTTTTTAGGGTGTTTGTGAATTGAATAATATACGTAATCTATTTTATTACTGTTGGTTTTTCTCCAGAAATGGTTTTTGGACCTCTTCTAATAGAAAATCCAAAATTTTCAGTGAAAATTAGGTTGAGATCGGCAGGATATGTCATTTTTTGTTTCCTATTAAGCTCCTTTTCTTTTCATAATGTTATTCTATTCCCTTCTGCACTTTTTGGTGGAAACAAAATTAGTCTTATGTTGTACATATTTCCTTTCTTTTATATGTGAACTTTCTCTTGGCTGCTTATGATTAAAGAATTCTTTGCTTATGATTAGAGTTGTTGAAAGTAAATCACACCATGTGTCCTTAGTGTTTGTGGAAAGGGTTTTTTTTTTTATTGTTTTTCTCTTAGGTGATCAGTAGATTATTTAGGCTTCTTTCTCTTCTTCTATGTTCTAACCCAGACCTGCACAACTTGGTAAGTAGTTAAGGGCCAAAATTAAAATAGGCTAAGCTTCTTTGGGCTGCAGATAGGTTAGACTAGGGACAGACTGGCAACGGTTGATTGCAGCAGGTTACGTGACAAACAGGAGAGTGCAGTGTCAACCCTACATTTTTCATAGGCTGCCTGAAATTCTTTGGTGGACCACTTGAAGCCTGTGGGCTGTATGTTATGCAGGCCTATTTTAGCTGATATTCCAATCCATCTTTCTTCCTGCATTATGATCTCAGATTTTTTTAATTGTCTTGTTCTTCTGGATGCCTTATTATCCTTAAGCTGTTTTTCATATCCTATCTTTGAAATCCATATATTTTTCTTATACTGAGATTATGTGTCCTTTTAAACATTGTTACTCTTTGCTTCTATCAGATTACTTTTAATTTTAGTGTATTTTTATTCCTCATCAGTAATTCTCTCTTTTGTGTCTTTGGAGACACCCAACACTTCGTATTCAAATCTTTCTGTTTTGTTAATTATTTCTGCTGTGCAGGCCACAAATTCTGCCATTTGTTCTCTTTTAAATTCTTTCCTCAAGTTTTTGAGTTTTCTCTTGAAACATTCAGGAACATTCTCCTATGGTTCCTTGCTATCTTAGGAATCCACAGAATTCTGTGATTCAACAGGTGTTTCTTTTCTTACAAATTAATTTCCTTTTCTTGCAGTCTTCTCGTTGTTTTGGTAAATCATCTTCCCTTCTGATTTTAGATTGATTTTGTTGATTTATTTGCTTGTGCTCTGTTTTTAACTTTTCTTTCTCTTGAAATCTTTTGTGATTATAATAAAAGATTATAATCTTTTTCTTTATTTTCTCCCTTTACTTCCTTTTTTACTCCTTCTGCTTTGATGGTAAATTTACTGCCAGGGGTGGACTTCAAAGCTATCTATTGTTTTGGGGAATACACTTTTTTACTGGCCTTGGTCTCAGTCTCAGGTAGCTTCTGAGGAGAAAGTACTAGCCCCTCCATGTATCAGGCCAGGCTCATTGCAATCCTTTACTATCCCATTTAACACAGTGGTTTTTCCAGAACTATTTATCCATCTTAGTTTCCTTTGGCTCTGCCACCGTTTAACTTCTCAGTTGAGAACCTTGCATTACATTTCACCAAACAATTAAGACTGTTTGCTGTGGGCTCCCTCTTGTCACCTCTTTCTCCTATTGCATCACTCAGATGCCATTTCACCCCTTCTTCATATAAAAAGGTTGCCTGTCTCCTTGCCAAGTCAAACCTTTCTACCTGTACAAATCTCTATCAGATTCTCTATTCCCCATCATTCCCATTCTCTCAGGAATCTTCCATCTCTCCCAATATTCAGGTATTTCCCTACCACCTACAAAAATATCCATGATTCCCCAACATCAAAAACCCTCAGGTACCATTAGCTATCATCTATATCAGTGCTTCTCAGCCTTCCTAATGCATTGACCCTTTAATACTCGTATGTGGGCGTATCTGTGTGTGGGCAGACCTGTGTGGAGATGGATAGAGGAGTGGTATCTCGGTTCCTGAGACCATCAGAAATATGTGTTTTATGATGGTCTTAGGTGACCCCTGTGACCCCTGTGCCTGGTGCATAGTAGGTGCTTGACAAATTCTTGTTGACTTGACCTGACTTGACTTTGTCTTAAAGACACTGTTAAAGGCATATATGACCTGAATAACAGGTGGATCAGCCATCATTAAGAATAGGAGAAAGGAAATAGAATACTAAAATGTTTCACTGGAACCTCTGACACATGGTAAGATTCAAAGGAAGGCCTTCAGTGCATTGAGTAAATTCCAAATGAAGGCATTATGGAAAGTTATAGATTTTAAAAACAGTCATACAGGATAACATATGGAAGAGCATCAATCCACTTCACTGGGCAAAGCATCTACCCAGATGAGCTCACAGGTGAATATAAATATCTAAGTAAATTCTGGGTTCCCAAGCCATGCCTTTATTCCCAGAAAATAACAAGATACTCATTTACAACAATACAATTTCCTTCAGTATTTCAAGTGATTTTAATTGAACTTGTGTTAGTTCTTTCTCTGTCCATACAGTTTGATTGTTTTATAGAGTTGTGGCCAATAATTCATCATGCTGCAGATAAACTGACTCAGAACCTTTTTTTTTTCCTGTTCTCTTGACATTCCCAGTGATACCAAAGGACCTCACAGGCTCATGATCTGGTACTATTCATTCTCACTACTTGGTCAGTCTCGTTTTGCCCCTTCCGGACTCATCTTTCTTTTTGTTTCTTCTGCTCATACATTTCTTTGGTGACATCCTTCATACTTTTCATCCTGTGTGATTCCTTATTCATAATTTGTTGAAATGATGTGTTTTCTTCTGTGGGAATGCTGAATTTGGTGACTTGTAAAAAAGTTACAGAAAGAGTAGAGTATACTACCTAAAATGCCTTGCTCTAAATCAGAACCCACTATAACTGGAAATTTTGCTCATGCTCAGTGCTACACATTTCCATTAATGGCATATTCCAAGGAACGGTTAAACAATATGAAGACATAAAACTTGTGTTTAATGAAGGACACACAGAAAGGAATAAAGACGAGAGAAAGAGGAAGAAATCTCTTTTAATATGTGTTTTATAGGTTCAAATAGGTCTAAATGACAGATTCAATTTAAAATGGATGTCCTCACACTTTATGGCAACTTCATAGGCCAGACATTCAGATAATTGACAGTAAATTGAAAAAAAAATGTTTGGAGATGCTAGTTTAAGTAAAATAGGTGCTGTAAGGACATCCTATCATTATTCAATAATGCTCAGCATTATAACACAAAGCAAAACTTTTGTTTCTCTGCTCTCTTTTTCCAAGAAGGGGCCCAGATTCAATGTCTCTCTTAGATGGGGGCACATCTCAAACTTTCTCCAATAGTATCATTTTCCCCACAGTGTATTTTACATGTAATAAGAGCCTAATGGATTTTGGGTAAATTGTATTGTATTGCATTCCCAGAAAATCCTGATGATCTGTCAACCTTCCCACAGATTTGCCCAGACTGGCCTCAGAGGTGCTTTAGGAAAAACTTTATGTTTTTAAGTAGTACTTATATTGGGTCCTCGCAGGTCTTGTTTTGGGTCTACCCAAAGCTTGTGTTTTAGACTCTTCCAAAAAGATTGACTTATCTACTGATATACATACATACATACATACAAACATACATACATATAAACATACATACATATATATGTGTGTATATGTATATACATACATACATACATATATATCTCAAACTGTTCTTCTCTTGGAGACTGCCTACTGCTTACTTGAGGGCAAATGTCTTTATATTCTTTTCTAAACTCTATATGATTTAAATGTAAAGACTTATAGAAAAAACCATCCCTTCTTTCCTGCTCTCTCTCTACAAAAAGACCTAATAAATTTCTTTCTAAAACTCTTTCAGAATTTGTGGTTTGTTTTTCTTAAAACAAAACATTACCTAAGTTGAAGACATCCATGTAGGAAATGCCAGTGATCAATTTCTAGGTGAAGACTTTCTGTGATTCCCTACCATGTCACCTATTTCCACTGGATATATAGCCAGAACTGCCTAGATCTTTAAAACTATGAGCCTGGGACAGTCAACTTTCTGTCTTTCCAAGGGTGAAGAATTTGTTCTCCCATAGCATGACCATCTTCCCCCCCACCCAGCTTAGTACATAGAAGTGAGGTGGAAGGTTTGTAGGGAAACTTTCTCTTTCACTTACAAACATGTTTGGTTTAAGATTTCTTTAGGATATCCATTTCAGGAAAACTAAAAGACATTTAGAAATGTGAGACTGGAGGTTGGCAGAGAAGTTAGGGCTGGGCAGTAGTTATTAAAGTCATCATTTGCATCAAGATAATTGAAACCACAGGAGCTGATTATATCACCAAGTGAAACAGTATAGAGAGAGAAGAGAAGGAGGCCTAGGATGAAACACTGGGAGACCCCCTACTATGAGTGGGCATGACATGGATGAAGACTCAACAAGATAGACTAAAAAGGAGCAATCAGACAGGTTTCAGGAGAGCCAAGGGAGAGCAGTGTCACAAAAATCTAGAGAGAAGAGAGTATCAAGTAGAAGAGGTTGATTCATAATGTCAGAGGCTTTATAGAGAGGTCAAGAAAGATGAGGATTGAGAAAAGATCTTTAGATTTGAGAACTAAGAGGTAATTAGTAATTTCAGAAAAGCATCTTTCATTAAATGAGATTTGAAGCAAAAGTACAACGTGTTATAAAGGGACTAGGGGTAAAGAAAATGGGAAAACCTATTCTAGATGGCCTACGCTAGGAGTCAGCCATATAAAAGGAGGAGAGTTAGAGAATGATAGCCAGCTGGGAATGGATAGATGAAACACAGGAATTTTGAAGATGGGAGAGACGTAGTCATGTTTGTAGACAATAGGGAAGCAGCCAGCAGATGGAGCAATAGAAGATTTGAGAGTGAGCATTATAGAGATTACAATCTGCTGGAAAAAGAGGGTGTTGTGGAATGGGATCACTTGTGGTTGGTGAGGGGTTAGCCATGGCGAGAAGAAATTCCACTTTCTCATATGAAAGAAGGATAAAAGAGGAGAAAGTGGCAGAAAACATCTAAATGATGTGAGAAAAGGAATGAAGGGTAAGGGGGAATTCTTATTTTTTTTTTCAGTGAAAGATGAAGCAAGGATCTCAACTGAGGATAGGAGGTTTGAGGAGGAAGAAAAATGTTTGGAAAAGCTGATCAATAGGATAATGAGTCCCTTAGTGAGATGTAAAGTATTACCTTATCACAGTGAGAGCCCAGTTGAGATTATTTATGGAATCATTTGTAGTGAACTCTGTCAACATGGTTTCATGATTTTTTTTTCCTGATTTCTTCAGTAGCATGTGAATAGGAATGAAAGCAGTTGATGAGAAGAGTAATCCAAGGGCGGATTTTACAGAATGGGATTTTTGATAGGATAGAAAGGACAAGATACTCAGAAGAAGACAGTACATAACAGAAAACTTCTTCCATCAGTGGACATCTTTAACTTCTGTGCCACCTACATTCCTAGACAACTGCTTGTACAACTGAAAAGTTAAGTGAAGTTAAGGGACTTACCCTAGGGTAACAGAACCAGTATATGTTAGAGGTAGGACTTTAAACAACTAGTTACAACTTCTCTCCACTATGCTGTACTGGATCTACATAAGCATTATTATATCCAATTTATAAATAAGGAAATGAGACCCAGAGAAATGAGATGACTTGCCCTTGGCCACACAACCAGTAAGTTTCAGAACCAAGATTTGAACCCAGGTGTTCTTATTTTAAATTAAATATTTCTACTACACCTGTCTTTAGTATCTGTGAGAGTTTATGTGCATGATATGGTGCCATGTATATGAACATAATATTTGATCAGAAATTATAGGTAAAGATACTTAAGAATAATGACCAATATCAGTTTCCATTCCTTATTCACACTGGTGTTTTGGAAAATATAATCATTTGGGTGCAAAGTAATTTTGTACAAGCAAGTATGCGTGTATGTCCCCCCCCCCCCCACACACACACATACACACACGAGGGAAAATATCTTACTTTATTTTGAAAATCTATTTAGCTAACTCAAGTTTAATCCAGTTTGAGAATAACCTGCATTGATTCCCAACATTAGGAATTCTAATCAATTCTCCCTTATGAGTGACTGAATTCGCAATGGTGAAAATCCTTCACTGTTTCAGTAGTTCCATTATCTTAGGAATGTGGATATTTTCTTTATCAATGCACATTTCAACCTCTCCATACCTTCTCATTCCACACCATTTTTAGTGATTTATTCATCTGAATTGTACATAGAAAATCTATTCAATACACCAGAGATTTTATACTTTTTAAAAATAAATTCTTGTGTTTAAGCAAAGCACTTGGGCTGTCCATCTGCTATTCCTTATTCTCAACAATTAGCCACAAGAAAATTTTTCATCCTAGAAAATCTTCCATCTACCATCTAGCACAATGCAACATAAAAAAAGGCTACTTCCTCTTTCTTTACCATCCTCTTTATAGCTCCTTTTCTATTCTTCTTTACCTAATTGTTTGGTACATGCTCAAGAAAGGAAAACTCATTTTAATAATAATTTAAAGAAATTTTTGGTAGTGAAGCAACTGTCCTGCAGAATATTAATGAGATATTCCAAAGTGAAATATAAAGTGCTGCTGGTACTGATTTTTAGTTTACCTATTATTATGAGAATATCTATAGTGCTCCACTCAAAAAATTTGGATTTTTTTGATTCAACAGCAGTGGAATATAGCAAGCTAAAAGCTTAAGAACACATGACTTTTCTGTGTTCCTTTTATTTCTTACTTGTCAAGTAAAAGTAAGCAGAAGTCATATGATAGGCTGTAGATCAGGGGTGGGGAACCTGTGGTCTGGAGGCCACATGTAGTTCTCTAGGTCCTCAAGTGCAGCCCTTTGACTGAATCCAAATGTCACAGAATCAGTCCCCTTAATGAAAGGATTTATACTGAAAAACTTGGACTCAGTCAAAAGGTTGTGCCCAAGGTTTCCTACTCCTGGTGTAGATAATGATGAATTATAAAATTTCAGATATTGAAAGGACCCTGGGGTGTGTCTTGGAGTTATTGGGTATCACACAGGAAGAAGTACAATGGATATTTCTATATTGTGATAATACAACTTGTTCATAATGACCCCTTTCCTAAATTACTGAAAATAGGAACTTTCTCTAGGGCTTAATTAGAGAATGCACTAGGTATAGATTTCTTCCTTCATATTTGACACATGAGCCAAATGATCATGCCTGCTATTCCTTCTCAGTTAGAATGGCATATGGACATATCTAAAAATTAAAGTGAAGCAAGAAGCTGCAGATGATCAGTGACTAAACATTCTAGGAGTTTTCCCAAGGTACAATTTAAAAGCAACATCTTTCTTTCCACTTGAACAAATAAAAGTTCTCTAAATTTTCTGGCCACATTTTCTTCTATTTTGTTAAAAAAAAAGTTTTAAAAAGTAGGGCAAAATCTGCTATCTGTCTAAGCCTTTGCTGCCTCTTACAATTGATTCACTTTAAAGAGACTGGGGTTTCTGTTTGCTTGGGAAGTCATTCTGCATGTGGAGACCACAAATGGGTTCTTTTCTTCATTCTTGCAATGTATAAGAAGTTGTAGATATTTCATGTTCTCGAGTTATGAAAACTCACAGGTCTGAAAGGTGTAAGATTTTTCTACCAATAGACACTGATAAAAGGACTTCTGTACATTTTCTAGAAATATATAAAAAAAAGCCCCACTCCTACTCCAAGGCTATTCTCTTAGCATTATTTTGGAAAATAGCCTTACTTTGAAAATTTATAATTATGTATAAATGGCACTGTGTATGAAATGAAGTGTGCCTAAAGAAGTAGTCTTTCTCACAGTGAATATCTGAAAAAATCCAGACTCCTGTGTCTCAAGGGTGCAAAGTGCTTAAAAAGCCCAACACCGTCAAACAAAACAAAACAATCTATGCCACAGCTATTAGCATGATATTAAAGTCTTTACTTTCCAATTAACTTTGAGCCTAAAGAGTGCTAGCCAAAGGGATTTGAGATCAATTCCTGGCATTGAGAACTGTAGCTTTGTGTGCATTTAATTTTACTGTCTCCAAATATGCTGAGCTGGGGGGTTATTCTTTACAGCAGACACAAATCAAGCAGAGGATAGACCTAGAGCACTTCAGTGCTGGACAGTTCCCTACATCTGCTGGCAGTACCATTGCTTTCAGAGATTTCAGGCTGGAAAAAAAATGGATAATGTCATTCAGTCCTTCACAGTGCTGTATGCAAAAGAACAAAGTTTGTGAGTGAGGTTTCACTACTTTATTTTCCTGAATCATTCTAACATAATTGAAAGAATTCAAATCTTGTCTCTTGTACTTACTTCTTGTGTGAACTTGGGCAAGTTGTTTAATCCCATTATGTTTGAATTTGCTCATCTGTAAAATGATAGGCTTGGTCTAGATGACCTTTGAGATGCCTTCTAGCTCTAATTCTGAGATCATATGTATGTAATGTTCCATGCCCAGGGTTATCAACGTGGTGAACAAAAAGAAGAATTTTTTTTCAATGGAGTATTTCATTCAGTTTTTAAGCAGATTGACTTTTTTCTTTTTCTTTACTTTTTTAATAAATATTTTTTATCTCTCTCTACCATTGTCCCTCTACAGAATTAAAAAAAGAGAGAGAACCCTCATAATAAATATGCATAGACTAGCAAAATGAACTCCCACAGTGGCCATGTCCAGAAGTACCTCATTCTGCACTTTAAGAATATCACCTGGCTGTCAGGAGGCAGGTGGTACATTTTATCTTCAGTCCTCTGGTCTTACAGTTTCTCATTGCCTTGATTAGAATCCTAAAGTGTTTCAAAGCTGTTTCTATTTTTAAGTGACTATCATTGTACAAATTGTTCTCTAACTTCTGCTCACTTGACTCATAGAAATTTTCCCAGTTTCCTTTGAAACTGTTCATTTTGTCATTTCTTATGTCATAATAGTATTCCATCATATTCATAAGCCATAATTTTTAGCAGGTTGTCATTTGCTTAGTTTCTAGTATGGAATTTTTATTTAAAGAACTTCTACAAATAGTTTTGTACATACAATCCTTTTGAGGTATAGGCTTGCTTCTCAGAAAGCTCTGCTATAAAGCAAACCAGGTTATTTAAGCCAAATGTATTACAACATTTTGATCAGTAAAGTGCTTTGCCTGGCATCAAGGCACTCTATAACCTGACATTTTTCTATTTTTCCTGCTTTGTCTTATATTGTTACCCTTTATGGAATATACAATTCAGTCAACTTTTTATACTTTACTGAATATGCCGTTTACTTTCACATCTCCTTTATGTAGCTCCTTACTGCAGCTCTATCCCTGTGATATCCTCCAATTTCCCATATATGTGTTCAAAATCACACACAATCATGATATTTTAAAGTACAACGGACTCTCAGAGATTGTCCAGTGTAACTGTCCAAAAAATTATCACCATTACAGCACTCTTCCCATACCTTGTCAGTTTCCTACTCATTCTACAACACCCAGATTTAATGGCTATCCTTTGATAAAACTATGGCTAATTTATAAGAATGATACACCACTTTAAGACTGGCATATAGAGGAGAAAATTGAGCCACCGAGAATGTAAGTTTCTTGCACATGGTCCCACAGCTAGTGGGAGTCTGAAGTAAGACTTGAAGTTTGGTCTGATAACTCCCTGTCCAACATACTCCCTATCATGCTGTCTCTCTGTCTTTCTTCTTCCTTTCCCTTACTACTCTTGGTAACAATCTTCTCCCTCAGACCCCACATGGAACTGTTTTCATCTTTTTAATGTACTTTGCATTGAATGTTGTGAGTTGTCTAAGTTTGTGTGTTATCTTGGTAGTGGACTATAAACTCCATGGGGGCAGGGGTTATATCCTACCTAATTTTTCAAAAATTAGTAGCTAGAATGGGGAATTAATAGATATTTGCTGAATGGATGGGCAGATGAATATCAAATTGTGTATGTGAGATTTAGATTTGTTTAGTTTTGTTTGTTATGCTCCCCAAAATGGGTCTTTAGTTTCTTCATGATGGAATTGCACTAGATAAACTTCTGGATTCTTTCTATCTTTATTCATAAATGAATCTATGTTAAATAAACAAACAAAAAATTCTAGACTGCATCCTTCTTCAATTTTCTAAAATGCCATAAATAATAGAAACATAGAACACACAGCTATTTTTCTCTGGTTTTATGGATGGAAAGGGAGGGTACTATATAAATAATATAAAAGTTTTTCAAATTCTGAGACTGCAGGGCTACCATACCTAATCCAATCCAATTCAATCCCATCCAGCCCACCTTTATTACTCATACACTATATATTGAGTCCTCCAAGATACACTAGCTGTTACACAATGGGCCAGTAGTCCCTTAGCATCTCTGAAGCTCAGCTTCCTCATTTGTAAATTGAAAATAATAGCAGTAATACTTTCGTCAAAGAATAGTTGTGATAATCATATGAGATAATGCACGTAAAACATTTTGAAAATATTAAAATATCACACAAATGTCTGTCATCGTCATCATCATTATTAGAATGAGGAATAGTTTCAGCAGGAGTTATGAAAAGAGAAGGAACAAAAAGTATTCAGGAAATGGCAAATAGCTCATTTCATCTGGTGCTTAGTGTATATAAAGGCCCAAAATAAGAGATGTAACAGTCCATCTCCTATCTCCGTGCTGTGTTCAAAGATTGTACCTCCTGTCTAGAGTACATTCTCTTTTCGCCTCTACCTCCTTGAATCCTTAATTTCCTTCAAAACTCATCTCAATAACTACCTTCTGTAGGAAGCTTTTCCTGATCCCATAGCTGCAAGTGGCTTTCCGTCAAAATGACGTTGCATTTTTTAACACGTATGAATATATATACCTGTTGTCTTCCTGGATAGCATTTAAAGATCGTTGACGGTAGACTATTTCATCCTGGGCTTTTTATTCCAATGTTTAGTAGAATGTGTGTCACAAGGTAGGGTTGTCATAAAATTTTATTAATTCATTGTTATCATGATCAGTGTAGTATAGGATATCAGACTAGGGACGGTTTTTTTTTTTTTGTTTTTTTTTTAAATTCAGTAGGCAATGGGAATCATTGAAGGTTTTGGAGACAAAACAAGGAGATTGACCAAGAGGTTGACTCTGGAGCAAGAAAGCCTTACATCAAGGAAGTATTCTAGTGGTTCATAGTACTGAGTAATGGGAAGTACTTGCTCACAGACCCTGTTTCTCAGTCACTGAGGATGAATTAATGGAACTGAAAAACAGATGGCCTCCCACAGTGACTGAGGCAATTGATTTCCATTGGCTTAGTTTGAGACAAGGAAGAAGAGCCATGTAGGTGAGTCTTTAATGGTATCCCAAACCCAGAAATACTGTAAGAATCCTGACAGCTCTGGGGCCAGCAAGGCAGTTAAACACACCCCAAAAAATGCCTTCAGATCTCTACACTGGCCAAATAGACCATCCTGAAAAAAAATTGTGTATTCTCCACTTTGCACGTTCCACCCACCTCTGAACAGGAGAAATAGTTTTCTGAGCTTCTCTTAAGTTTATCTTTAAGTTTTGCTTCCTCACTGTAGACTGCAGGATGCTGTAGCTATTTTATATTTGTATATAGGGATGAGAATGATTCTTTTGCTTGTTTATTTTCTTATGTGAATTTCATTGATAAAATTCTATTTTAATTAAACAAAATGTGTTTGGGTTGTAGCTCTATCATGATCTGCAAATAGAAATCACACAGGAATGAAGGCTTAAATTCTGTTTGTATAATTAGGAATACTCAAAGCATCCCACTGAACCTAAGGTAGCCGGGAGTTATTGAACTGTTTGGAACCTCAGTCATATGGTACTATACATACATACGTGTGTGTGTGTATGTGTGTGTGTTTGTGTGTGTGTGTGTGTGTGTGTGTGTGTGTTTGTTTAAAATCTTTTTCTACCACCCAAATCTGAACTGGGAGGAAACCTAAGGAGGATATCTGAAAATGCACAATTTAGTCAACTGGATGTTTAAATAGTAGCATAATCTAAATATAAGTATTAAAATCAAGCAGTAAAGTGACCCAGATAGGAACCCAGGCAAAAGTGAGGAAAACTTAACTTTACTTGATGTGAAATTTCTTTATGGTTGAAGAACAGCAAAGCAATTACAATCAGTGGGAGAGGTGTGTTTTACTAGCTTTTGGTAGTGAAATTAAAAAAAACAAAACGAAACTAGGAGAGCTTTCTCTTGAACATATCAATAAAGGGAATATTATTCAATCTTTTTTTTTTTAGATTTTTGAATGGGCCCTGGTTCAACGCAATGTCACCTTATTTTAGCTATGATTGCTTGTGTTCACACTGCGGTTTATTGGAATGAGCTATTTTCATTATATGAGTTCACCTGTAAGGGTAACTTCCCCCAACAAAACTTGAGCTTGTGAGTTTAAATTTAGAGTAATGTCTTCCTAGAGTCTTACTCTGTAAATTGTTTGCTCCTTGCTGCCTTGGCTTGTCTAACTAACTTACAACCTATAGGATACCTGTGCTCTTTATATTGTTGATCATTTGGTATAATTTATCAGAGAAGCATGGAAACTGAATCTTTCTTGGACTTCACTGAAAAGGCATAAAAGTGGAAAGGCCAGACACTCTGCATTTACTACCATAGCTTTCTAATTTAGGGTTAGATTATAAGCTATAACGTCTTTAAATTGCTATAAAATCTAAACTTTTTTTTATGACTCAAACAAACTCATTCATCATATGATGGGAACATTTCAAAGGGAACTCCTCCCTACACACACCCCTCAGCCCCGTTTGACAGTTCATACCAGGGCATGGTTGTATCTTGCATGCTTTATGCCCTTCTATTCCATTTATTTTTTTTATACATTTTGGTCAAAATCTCATATATATGAAATTTTTATTAGGATATATTCTGTCTCAAGAAGGAAAGTAGGAGACCTGTTTGATATTTTTTTAAACCCTCACTAAGAAAAATTTTTGGTGTTTTTTTATTCATTTATGTATCCACTTAGAGTGTATTGCATTGTATGTAGTTGCCTGATATATATTAGTTGAGTGATTATTTTTCAAAAATAAATCCCACAGCAAACACATATTTAGCTAAAATATTGTCTCTGTTTCCATGGAGCTTTCAGCCAAATGAAAACTTATATTGATGGAATTATAAGGGCCCTGTTTAGTTTTATAATTTTATCAGGGTCAAAGCAACACGATTTAGAGCTGGAAGAAACCTTAGAGTTCATCTAGTTTAACTTTGAAGATTTTTACAGAAGAGAAAACAGACCTAGAGAGGAGAACTGGTTTTTCCAAAGTCAATCAGATGACATCTATTTTACACAAATCCATTTCCAAATATTTAACCCCAATGCATTTTCCCTAGTCATAATTGTCGGTATCATTGTTGTTTATCTTTCCAAGATATAAAGTTTGAATGCTCATTGGCTTGGGAACGATAATTCTTGCAGAAATTTCTATTGCTTTTTATGTTTCTGAAATATTTTTGCTGCAAGCCACTATAAGGAAACTGGAAAAGGTTAAAAATAACAAAGGGAAAAATACTTACCTAGAATGCTCACTGGAATTCAGTTTGGGTTAAATCCAATCTCTCTAAATTCAAGCCTTGGCTCCTTGACTAGTTAATTTTTATATTCTTGTCTTGAGAGTCAGTTTTGACCCACTCTTTTATACTTTTATACCTAGACTTGGTGCTAAGGAACAAAATCCAAGTAATACCCCATAGGGAGAAAATTGTACTTTTATTGTTCTTCCTTTCCTTAGGCTAATTTAATTTGTTTAACTAAGAGCTTCTGGCTAGGTTAGGGGTATTAGCACTTAAAATATTATTTGTGGAGTCTGGCTCCCTATCATAAAACTTAAGTTTTGTAAAACTCATAACTTCCATTGAAATGCAAATGAAATTCATTACGAATAATGAATACTATTTCTATGATGATTTATATTACGTAGCCAGTCAGCAAACACTTACTAAGTACTTGCTAAGCCACATACTGTCCTAGTCAGGGCGAATTTATGAAGCACTTACTAAGAGCCAGTCATTGTGCTAAGTGCTAGGGATACAAATACAAGTCAAAAGAAAAATAGTCCCTGCCCTCAAAGAGCTTTCCGGTAGGGGAATATATTCAAAAGGGAAGTGAAAAGTGGTGTAAAAGAAGAAGAAACTCGGCATGGTGTCAAATACCAGAAATTCAAAATCACAGCTAGGAGAGGAATGAAAAGTGGTCCGTCTGAGCTTCTCTCCAGAATAGAGGCCCTGGCAGAAACTCATGAATACCGGAAGAGAGCAGGGCTGATAGTGAATGTTCCAGGAAGTTCCAGATGCTGAGGGAGGTTCCAGGGTGAGGGTGAAGCAGAAGTAAGGCACTGAAGTACAGAAAGCCAAAAGTACAGCTGGGAGGGGGACAATGCTAAGTTTGGAGGATATAAAGAAAGGCAAAACCAGTTTGTTCCCTCAAGGAGCTGACATTCTAATGAAGAGGCAGCATATAAATATGCATGGTTAAGATATATACAGAGTAGAAGGAAGGTGATGGAAGAGGGGAAGAAATTAGTAACTGGAAGTTCTTGTTTGTCCTTTATTCTTGAAGAGGATCATGATATCAGGAAGGTGATGCCATGACATGCAAGTGAATTGGATTTAAGTGAGGGGGATCTTTGCAAAGTAACCAGCCTCACTTTCTCCTCCATAGAAATCTAACCTACCAGAGAAAGATGAATTTAAGATTCTTGAGGGATACCAAGAGACAGAACTGAATGGTTTTTGGCTTAGAAAGACCTCCTTTTTATAGATGAGGAAACTAATGCTCAAAAAGTTTAAGTGACTTGCCCACATGGCTAGGAAGTGATAGATTTGGCCCTCTAATTTAGGATTATGGCTTCTAAATACCATGCGTTTTTTTTTTTTCCTTTTATATACCATGTTGCCTCTGAGGCCATACTATCTTCATTAACTTGAGAATTGGTAATTATTTTCCTTTACCTCGAATATTGACCAACATGTATATTATATAGTCAGTTTTGGAAAATCTCATTAACATGGTTACTTTAGTAGCTTGGGTGTGAGTAGTGGTAGTGTTGCTATGTACAGAGTCATGTACAGTACAAGAGAGGCAGTGATAATGGCAAAGGAGAAATCCTGTTATAGTGCTCCAAGGAATATTTGAGAAAGGAAAGAATACTTTTGTTGGAGGAATCAGAACTCTAAATAGAACAGAAACCACTTGAGATAAACCTTGAAAGAAAAGAAAAATTCCGTGAAGTTTAAACAAATAGGGAATGCATTCCAGGCATGGATGATGGCTTACACAAATAGATGTAGGAAGAAAAAGATATGAGAATGGAGTTAAGAAACAGTTAGTAGATCCCTTTGGCAGAAAACAGAGCACAGGAAGAAGCTTTATGTGGAATGGGGAGGCTACTAAATTAGAATAAGGAGGAAAGGTTGGTTAGGACCAAAATGTGGGAGAACTTAGATATCAACTTAAGAGGCAATAGTGATTCACTGAAGGATGTTGAGCAGAGAAAGGGCATTGGCAAATTTGAAACTTAGGAAATCTGTTTTAGAAGTTGTGCCACAAAAAGCCCTCCTCTTAACTCTAACTTTTCTAGATATATCCTGTATATTTCTTTTCTTTCATAGTCAACTCCTAAAAAATGCTTCTTATAATTTATGCCTTAGCATTCTCTTCTTTCATCTCTCAACTCTTTGAAATCTGGCTCCTATTCTCACTACTCAACTGTCACTACTAACTCAAAATTCAACTGTGATTTCATTCATGATTAATTTAATAACCCTTTTTGTCAGCATTGACCTCTCTGTACCTTTGACCTTGTTGACTACTCCCTCCTTCTGGTTTCCTCCCTGGGTTTTCATGACACTGCTCTGTCATAATCTCTCTTTACTTATTGGACTAAATCTCATCAGGTGCCTTTGTAGAATCATTATAAATATTACATTCCCTATGTAATATTATATCCTAAGCCTCTTTCCTGGACTGTTTCCTCTTTATACTCTATGATAACCTCAAGAAATTTGATGACCTCAGAGGATTCCATAAATTCAACTTTCATGTTTGTGAAAATATCACCCAACTTTACTTATCCATCGCTCCTGAGCTCCAGCCCTACATCTCTGGCTGCCATAAGCTGAGTGTCATACACATTTCAAACTCAACATGTGAAAAATGGAATGCAGTTCCCTGCCCCCCCCTCCCCAACCTACCTCTCTTGATTTCCATTTCTGTTAAGGGTATTACTATCTTTAATAGTCAACCATGTTAAGAGATATCCTTGATTCTTTTCTCTTATTTACTGCTCACATTCAATTGATTGCCAGATTTTCTTGATTGTACCTCTTGTCTTGCAACCATCTTCTTTTCTTTGTTTATGTCACAAACACCCTAGTTTAAAACCTCATCACCTCTTACCTGTGTTTTTGTTTTTGTTTTTGTTTTTTTGGTAGTTGCTTCCTAATTGGCTTTCCTAAAATTCAGGTCTGATCATATCTTTCCCCTGGCCAAGAAATTTTAGTGGTTCCTTATAGTCTCTAGGATAATATATAATATTTCCCTATTGAATAAACTGTAATTAGGTGTCCAACACTATGTGTGTGCATTCTTCCCTCCCTCCTTTGAACAATTCAGATGAAAGTGAAGTTCAAGTGTCAGCTGCTAACATTACCCCATCCTTCTTTGTATAGATCCCTATTTGCACATTTTTGTTATTTGATATATTTTTCTCTATATTTCCTTTCCCTTACCCTCACTCACAGTGTATTTCTCTTTCTCTATCTATTCTTAAGGTCATCTAGATGTAATGGAATCATTCTAAGGTCTTGTCTAATTAGACTTTCTCTGTGACGCCTGGTGATGATAAGGTTCAGATAGGGCATACCTGTATCATCTTGAGGAGCTCACAGTCCAGTGGAGGAGACAACATGCAAACAAATATGTACTAATAAACTACATATAGGATAAAGGAGAAATATTTAATGGAGAGAAGGAATTAGAATTAAGGCGAATCAGGAAAGGCATGTTGAAGAAGATCAGATTTTACCTGATAGCTGAAGGAAGCTAGAGAAGCCAAAGGTGAAGATAAAGAGGGAGAACATTCCTGGCACAGGGGATAGCTAGAGAAAATCTCTTTTCTTTTAAAGAGGAGTATCTTGCTCAAGGATCAGCAAGGAAGCCAGTCTGGAATGGACAGTGTGTCAGATATACGAAGCCTGGAAAGATAGGTGATGGCTAGAGATATGAATGCCAGAGGATTTTATGTTTGATCTCAGAAGTCATAGGAGGCACTGGAGTTTATTGAATGGGAGAGGGGTATCATGGTTAAAGCTGTGCTTTTGGGAAATCAGTTTGTTGACTGGACGGATGACGGACTGAAATGATAGTAAGTTTATGGCCTTATTTACTTAAAGTAGACAATCCTTTAGAATTGGAAGATATAGACTGAAATATAATGATCAGTCATCAAGGAGATGAAATCAGATATGCTAATGAAATCACTAGTCCTATTGACAATTTACCAGAAATTATGAATTATGTGCCATTTAAAGCATGTTTATTGTATCTATTCTTACTTCAGTTCGCTTCATGATGTAAAAAAGGATAACAGATAACTGAGAACAACTATAATCCTAAAAATGTTCCTGATTAGATTTGTTCTAGGAATGGTTTGGTATCCAATACTTGAATGAATGTAGCCCTTATGTAGTGTCATTTTTTAAAAATAGGCTTCATACATAAAACAATCTACATTATTACCGGATTTTAAAACAGCAGGATGAAATTACCAAGTTTTTTTATACTGCATGCACTGCTATAAATAAATAATAAATTTGTGTAAACAGCATGATAATATGAAGTGATAAAATGTACTTAATTATTTTCTATGCCAACATGCAGAGAATTAAGCTTTGGGGGCCTGTTTCCCACCTTGCTTCACAATTGTGGAGGTTCAGTGTGACTACACAGTGAACTGTTGAAACATGTAAGAAATGTCCCTTGAGAGATTATCTTTCCTGAAATTTCTAGGTGCTTTCAGAAAAAACGTTGTGTATATTTTGATATTTTCAGAATGGTACCATATTGATCTGAGTCTAGTCATCAACATCTTGGAGCTTTGTTTTCTATTACTTCAAGCCAGAAACTTAAATGTGCAAACAACTAATACAATGAGGTAAACCAAATTGTATGGTTTTTATATCTAATATGGCATAAGTTTTGGACAAAAATAGTATAAGAAAAGATCTTTAAATAGCTCCTCCACCGTAAAAAAAAAAGAGCAGAAAAATCAATGTTCACTCCACTGAACAGTAATGAACAAAAATACAAGAGAGCCCTTGTGATTTTAGATCTATTTATATAAGCAGAATCTCTTAAAGTTTTGGATGACTAAAAGAAGAATTAAAGTATGTTAGAGAGAAGTATATAGACATTGTACCAAGGAGGGATAAATTTCAGAGTGAAGTTACCAAATGTGAGTGACTATCTCCCAGAGGTTGCTTAAGATTTAGAGGCACATGACTGAAAGCCATCTTATAGGCAGAATGTATTATATTTGACTGTTTCTATCAAATTGACATGTTTGCAGGCATTTCATATGACATAATCTATATAAATCTAATCTATATAAAATGGAGATACTATACAGATATGCTCTATGTTAATAGTACTGAGCTACTGTATGTTAAAAAATTCAAATGCAAACAATGTACCAACTGGGAGAATTCTACTGTAAGGTTACAAGCTTTGTCTCTACCCAATCAAAATAACTATTTAGCTTAGCAAATAGATAATTCACAACACTTCTTTAACATAATTTGTGTAGACCAAAATGATGGGTTGATATCCTTTTTTTTCTTTCCCATTTGTCAGTTATGGTCTTCTTTTTTCTTGATACCATGGAAAGTCAAAACATTTTTCTTTGCATTCACAGCATTGTTCTCTAGGGTTCTTAGCCTGTGCTATTTTTTGTTGTTCAGCCCTTTTAGAGGATGCTTGACCTTTTGAATGACTCTCTATACTCTGCACAGAGGACAGATGAAACCTGATCAGAAGAAATCCAAAAGTCAACTAAGTGGAAGAATTAGTTTCTCTCCAGAACAATCCATAGTAGCCTCTTAGATGCCATTTCCCACAATCACCCTGTCACTATGAATAAAGAAGAGCTTGGCAATAAGCCTCTATTCCTAATACCCAATAATATTTCTGCCAGGCTCTGCAGGATAAAAGGAATTAGGTTGGAAGTAAACTCTCTTGATTGGGGGGTAGCCTATTTGTAAAAATGTCAGTGGATTTGATTCTTGCTACATGATAGATGTTATTCAGGTATTATTCAGGAATGGAAATGATCAACTCTGTCACTCCTAGGAGTTCCTTGTGTAAAGGATTGTCAAACACCTAGATCTCCATTTGATCAATTATCAGTGATGGACTAACCAGTATCATCTAAAAGTTTTTTCTTTATTTGAGAAGAAAAAATAGAATAACTTCATCTCTGACCTACTTGCCTCTGGTAGTATTTTATAGTTCACTTCTCACAGGAGACTTCAGACAATCTTCCAGCCACCCAATTGCTACAGGTCTGTTTATAACACATTCCTCAGGAAGGAGAGGACCAAAAGGGATTTATACTGCAAGCTTTATTAATCTGACAGAAGACTTAGGAACTAATGTTGCTAATACCTGCTGTGGTGGTGGATATGACCAGATTAAGAATTAAAAGCAAAAGACCATTTGCAAATATAACATAGCACAAGTAGCTTGATACAAGACAGAAGAATCTCTGAGTCAGCAGGACACTCTTATGTATCTTTGTGTGGCCAAGTTCTGAGAGAAGTAATAAGGAACATAAGGATGAGAAGAATAAATCAATTGAACAAGTTCTTTCTTTATTCCAGACATGGTCTTTAGCATGAGGGATACAAGCACAAAAATAGAAATAGTGCCAACACTCAAGGAACATGTGTTCTAACAGGAGAGACAGCATGCATAGATATAGGTGATATTTAGACAAAAACAATGTGAATACAAGGTTACCCCATTACAATGATTATATTTTCCTCTTTATGTGTGTGATAACCAGTCCTTCCTTTTTTTTTTTCCTCCAGTTTCTGCTCATTACTCCCATTTCTGCCTTCTTGGGCCAAATAGAATAAATCTAATACAGATCATCTCTAAAGTCCTTTCCAGTTCTAAAACTTATGCTTTTTGTCCATTTTTGTTCATAGAAGCTTTACTCCATTCTTCAGACCCAGTTTTAGAAATCATGTTAGGGAAAGATAACAATCATTTTCAATTTTTTTTCACTCTTTCAATCTACCAAAAGACTTATTGTAGAGATGATTTGTTCACAGGGGGATGAGTTTTGCCTGCAGCATTCTGGAGTGCCCTAAGTAGTCTCGTGATATTCTCATCTGCGCTTATGAAAAGGAATTGTCAGTTTCTCAAGAGAAAAGAAAAACCCTCACACATTGCATCCACTTCAGGGGAGATCAGAGACCCTGACGACAGACAAAACTCATATTTAAGGAAAGAATGTGGGTAGGTAGTTGGATTGAATTGCAGGAGTTTTGTGATAGAAGGGAACTGTGCTTACTCTTTTGTGGCCTTAAGGAAGTAGTAACATTTCAGTTAGAATATCAGTGTAAAAAGGCAGGAAAAATGGGAGCATAAAAGAATGTTTGGGGTATGCACATATTACTTACCATAGTAATGGAAGATGAAAAATTAAACGTAATGGAGGAGACTAGAACAATGAATTTGTCAAAAAGAACAAGATAAGAAATACTGATGTTACCCATATTTCTAATAAATTTGGTTAAGGTGTTAGAGTGCATTGAAAATGTAGCACCAGATAATACTATAAATATCTGTTAAAATCTCATGGGAAGTATTACCATAACTTTGACCCCAAAGAGGCCTAAGAAAGAGGCAAAGGACTCATATGTAGAAAAATATTTCTAGAAGAAAAGAAAGCTAAGAACATACTCATTGACTGAATAATGGCTAGACAAATTATATAATTGTGATAGAATATCATTGCTTTGTGAGAAATAACAAAAAATGATATTTTCAGGGGAACCTGGGAAGCATTCTATAAACTAAAACAGAATGGAGAGAGTAAAACAATGTAGTATTTGTACTATACAAAAAAAGTATAGTGATGCCTTTTATGAGATTTTAATAGTGATACTACTTCTTTTTAAATTAATTTTTAGCTTTCAGTGTTCTTTTCCACAAGATTTTGAGTTCCGAATTTTCTCCCCATCTCTCCCCTCTCCCCACCCAAGACAGTGTCATTCTACATCATACAGTCCCTTGATAACTCTTTCCCCCAATCTGCCTGGTCTTCTATCACCCCCTGCCCCTGCCCTCCTTCACTTACCTCCTTCCCTTCTATTATCCTGCAGGGCAAGAGAGATTTCTATATACCATTGCCTGTGTATCATATTTCCCAGTTGTATGTAAAAACTGTTTTTAACATTTGTTTTGGAAACTTTGAATTCCACATTCACTTCCTTCCTTTCTCCTCCTCCCCCTTGAGAAGGCAACCAATTTGATGTAGGTTATGTGTGTATACTTGTGACTCCGAGGCTGATGCTCTATTCACTGAGCTACCTAGTCACCCCTGCTTTACTGATTCTTGATTAGTTACAGAGTCATTAGATTCAACTTGACTGATTCTAATTTTTAGTGAATTATTTTCCTAGGTTAGTTTTTGAAGCTCCTTTTCCATATGTTCAGATTTAATTTTTAGGGAGATATTTTATCTAGTTAGATTTGGAACTTCCTGTCCCAGTGCAAAAATTTTACTTTTTAAGCAATTGTTTTCTTCAGTGAGATATTTTTTTTCCATTTTGGCCAATGTAATTTTTAAAGAATTGGTCAGTTTATCTTCTACCTCTCTAATTTGGCTTTTAAAATCTTTCTTAAGCTCTTCCAAGAATGCTTTTTGAGCTTGAGACCAATTCCTATTTCCTTCAGTGGTCTCAGGTGTGTGTACAGAGTCTATGGTATCTCTTGAAAGTGATTCTTCTCATTCACAATACTAGGATTCAATCATCTTTCGTTTTCCCTTTGCAAGTTGCTTCTAGACCATTGTGATTGCCTCTTCCTCATTTTTAAAGTGGATTTCTGCTTTGAAGGTACAGAAGGCGCTGACCCACACTTCTTAAGCTGGGAGCCAGGGACCTGGTTGTTGACTTTGTGTGCTGTAGCCCCTCTGTGTCTAGACTGAGGCCAAGGCCAGGACTCTCAATTTTTCCCCTGAGTTACCCTGAGGCTCACAGAGTAAGGTGTGGGGAAAGGGTAGTCTGGCCACTTCAGGTTTCTGGCTCTGTGCCCCTGGGCTACAGCTCAGGTAAGCTCAGCAGCTGGAAGCCTGCCACACTGGTGTCTGTAGATTCCTCTGGTTGTGCTAAGGCACACCTGGGTTTCTGGTGTTAGTACTTGCTGGCTCCACCCCCTTGGGCTTCAGGATCTCCTGCTGGTCAGCTGAGGTGAGGTTTGTTGGGACTCCTCCTGTCCTTCACTTCAGGTTCACCACAGCTTCAGTCACACCCTTCCTCTAGGATTCCCAAACATGCTGCTGCTTCCACTATTTCAGGATTTTACAATGGGGCAATAATCTCTGGATTTTCAGGGCTGGGGAGGCAGATTAGAGCATCTATGATTTACTTCCCCATCTTGGCTCACTGAAGTTCAAGTAGATGATTTTTAAACATCCAGGCAGTGGGCTGATAGCTCCAGGAGAGGCTGCTGTTGCTGCTGTGGGCCCTGCGCTTTCTCTTTCCCAGCCCGGACAGATCTTCTATTCCTTGGTGAGAAGTCTGCTAATTGCCCCTGCTGTGGGTGAATGCACTGGCCACTGGCCAGGGCTTGGTCTCTCTCTGCTGTTGTCTGGTCTCAGGTCTCCAGTGGTGCAGAACCAACGTGCTCCATGCTCCCCCTGCCCAGTCCTACATGCACACTTTCGTAGACTGGGAATCTGTTATACTTTGCCCCTCAATGGATTCTATCACTCTAAAATTCATTCAGATTCACTTTTTAGAGGTTTCTGACAGAATTCATGGAGGAATTAAGGTGAATTCCTATACTTACTCCACCATCTTGGCTCTGCTTCCTCGCATATATCACCATAATTTATCGTTTAGATATCATCGCTTCATATTGAGCTCACCCCATTACCTCTGTCTGTATTCCCTCCAATTACTCTAATACTGATAAAGGTCTCATAAGTTACAAGTAGCATCTTTACATGTAGGAATTTAAACACTTCAACTTTCCTAAGTCCCTTATGAATTCTCTTTCGTGTTTACCTTTTCATGCTTCTCTTGAATCTTGTATTGGAAAGCCAAATTTCCTATTCAGCTCTAGTATTTTCATCAAGAATGCTTGAAAGTGGGGCAGAGCCAAGATAATGGCATAGAAGCAGGAAAACTCTGTGGCTATCCCCATAACCCCCTCAAATACCTATAAAATATGACTCTCTAAACAAATTTTTGAGATACAGAACGCACAAAGTGATTGAGAGAAACAAATCTCCCACTGAAGGCAGCCTGGGAGGCTGGCAGGAAGAGTCCATCACAGTGACCTGGGAGACAAGCACAGCGGAGCTCAGTGCTGCATGAATCCACAGCTTTAACACCAGGGCAGCCTCACCCAGCAGCGGCTCGAACCAACTTCTGGAGAGTGGATTACCAGCAGCTGTGGTGATTTCCAGAAATATCAACCCATAAATGCCAAAGACAATGAAAAAGGTTAGTGGAACTCTGTTGGACCTGGGGGAGACAGAGTCAGGGTCTGGAGTCTGCCCCTGGATCATGAAGCAAGCAAGGCATGGCAGCCATGCAGCCACCTCCATGTGGCTGTTTCTGAGCTCCTGGCCTGCAGATGGTGGGGGGCGAAGTGACCATTCAGAGGGGTAATCACTCTTGCTTTAACCTGCCTGGATCTGGATCGTGGTCTTGGGTGGTGGTTAAGAGGTGTGTGACCAGTGACCCCCTGGTGGGGGCAGTAGATATGATGTCCCCCTAATAGCTCTGGCAGTGACAAAAAGCCCAGCAATTTGGGACAAAGCTCTCCCCCTCTGGAAGCAGAGTTCTACTGTGGCAAAGAGCTCAAAAATCAATAATTGACTTGCAATATGAGCAAACAAAGGAAGCAAAGTGAGCAAAATAATCCAACTTTAGATTCCTTTTTTGGGGACAAAAAGGATCAAAGCGTGGAATGAGAGAAAGACAACACAATCAGAACTCCTGCACCAAAAACTGCCAAGAAAAATATAGACTGGTTATAGGCCATGGCGGAGGTCAAGAAGGATTTTGAAAATCAAGTAAGAGAAGTGGAGGAAAAATTGGCAAGAGAAATGAGAATGATTCAAGAAAATCATGAAAAGATAGTCAACAACCTGACTGAAGAAAATAACACCTTAAAAAGAGATTAACTCAAATGGCAAAAGAGGCTCAAAAAGCCAATGAGGAGAAGAATGCCTTAAAAAGCCTAATTTGCCAGATGCAAAAAGAATGTCAACAGCTCACTGAAGAGAACAA
>CM053590.1:90331909-90354900 GCA_028646515.1 Pseudochirops corinnae
TTCATAAGGAACTTATCAAAGTTGAACTATTTACATGCCAACATGGAAAAATGATAAGTATGACTTATGAAACTTTTCTCAGTATGAGGATAGTTGAAGGGAATATAAATGTATATATATGTATACATACACATATGTCTATATGGGGTGTATATATACATAGGAATACATATACGCACATATGTCTGTATATATGTATACATAGAGGGCGCAGTATCTATTGAATAGGATGGGATAATATTTTAAAAGGTAAAATTAAGAAGTGGGAGAGGAATAATATGAGAGGAGACAGGGAGAGACAAAACGGGGTTAATCCTTTCATAGAGAAGAGGCAAGGGATAACTGTTACAATAGAAGGGAATAACAGGAAGGCAAAAGGGAATGGGTCAACCTTACTCTCATTGAAGTTGGCTTAGGGAAGGAATGACATACATTCTAAATTGGGTATCTTGGACTACAGGAGAGTAGGGGGAAAAGGGAGGAGAGGGGGGAGGATGGAGGGGAGGGCAAGTTGGGAGGGAGGGTTATTAGAAGCACACACTTTTGTAAAGGGACAGGGACAAAGTAGATAATAGAAAAAGAGGGGTGTGGAATAGGAAGGAGGGAAGTATACAGGTACTGGGGTAGGGAGATTCATCTTGCCATACTGGAAAGTCAGAGGGGTGATGGGGGAGGATATATGAGAGAGCTGATTGAAGGAGGGGGTATACAGTGGGACTGCTGTTTTGGGATGTTGGGTAGGGGAAAGATGGGGAGAAAATTTGTAAATCAAAATCTCACAGAAATGAATGATGTAAACTAAAAATAAACAAAAGCTTAAAAAAAAACAAAAACAAAATAAACTTGGAAGGGACCTTGGAGGTCATGTAATCAGGAAAAAAAAAAAAGAATAATCTACCGGAGCAGACCACAAAATGAAAACTCTCAGAAATATTATAGCAAAACCCTGAAGTTCACAGGTCAAGTAGAAAATGGTGTCAGTAGCTAGCCAGAAAGAAATAATTCAAATACTATGAAGTCACAACCAGGAACACACATATACTCGCACAATCGGCATTCAAATATAAGACTAAACAGGAGCATGAAAAGGTAAACCTGAGTGATAATTTATGACTAAAAATTGTTATTATATATATATATATATATATATATATATATATATATATATATATATTAGAAATTGATAATATGTAATCTCTAGGAATTTTATGATCACTAGAAGACTTAGAGGGAGAGATGAGAAAGAGTTATAAACTGGGAGAAGAAATGCTTTTCCCTAAGATATCTCACATAAGGAAAGGGCACAAAGAAGAATTTACACAGTGAAGAGGAGATTGGAAGAAGGAATGAGCAACTCTTTTTTTTTTCTTTTTTTCTTCCCCCCTGTAATGGTATTTTTTTCTAATTATATGTAAAGATAGTGTTCAACATTCATTTTCATAAAATTCAGAGTTTCAAATTTTTCTTCCTTTTCCCTTCCTTTACCCCTCCCCAAGACAGCAAGTAATCTAATATAGTTTATATATGTACAATCATGTTAAACATATTTCTATATTAGTCATATTGTGAAAGAAAGAAGAATCAGGACAAAAGTGAAAAACCATGGGAAAGAAAAAACAAAATAAGTGACAATAGTATGCTTCAGTCTGCATTCAGATTCCATAGTTCTTTCTCTGGATATGGTTAACATTTTCTATCACGATTCTTTTTTATTTGTCTTGGATCATTGTATTGCTGAGAATATCTGAGTCTATCACAATTAATCATCACACAATGTTGTTATTTCTATATACAATTTTCTCCTATTTCTGCTCACTTCACTTAGCATCAGTCCAGGTAAATCTTTCCAGGTTTTTCTGAAGTAATGCCTGCTCATCTTGTCTTATAGCACAAAAGTATTCCATTACATTCATACATGACAACTTGTTCAACCTTTCCCCAATTGATGGGCATTCTCTCAGTTTCAAATTCTTTTCCATTACCAAAAGAGCTGCTATGAATATTTTTGTACCTGTAAGTCCTTTCCGCATTGTTTATGATCTCTTTGGGACACAGAGTGGTATTGCTGGATCAAAGGGTATGAACAATTTGGCTGCCCTTTGGGCATATTTTAAAATTGCTCTTTAGAGTGGTTGGATCAGTTTTCAACTCCACCAACAATGCATTAGTGTTTCAATTTTCCCACATTTATTATTTTCTATTTTTGTCATATTAGTCAATCAAATCAAAGTGAGGTGGTACCTCAGAGTTGTTTTAATTTGCATTTCTCCGATCAATAGTGATTTAGAGTATTTTTTTTTATATGACTCTAGATTGCTTTTATTTCTTCACCTGAAAAACTGCCTGTTCACGTCCTTTGACCATTTATTAATTGGGGAATCACTTGTATTCTTATAAATTTGACTCATTTCTCTATATATTTTAGAAATGAAACTTTTGTCAGAAACACTTTTTATAAAAATTGTTCCCTAGCTTTCCTTCTAATCTTGGGTGCATTGGTTTTTTTCATGCAAAACCTTTTAAATTTAATGTAATCAAAGTTATACATTTTTCATTTCATAATGTTCTCTATTTCTCATCTGGTCACAAATTCTAGGAATGGGCAACTCTTTAATCTCATTCTCATATGAATTGATTTAAGGAGAGAAGAAGACACATATATAATCCTGTGTGCAGAAGTCCATCCTACCCAACAGGTAAGTAGGAGAAAAAAGGGCTAAGAGAAAGGAGGGGAATAAGAAGGAGAGTAGATTTAGGGAAGCAAAGGCAGATTGACAGAAGCAATAATCAGAAGCAAAACAGACTCTTATGGAAGAGACAGTGCAAAAAAGAAAAGGATAAGTATAAGATAAAAGGATAGAGGAAATACATAGCAAAAATGTTTGTGAATTAAAATGGAAGGAAGATAGCACGATGGATTAAAAACCAAAATTCAACAATATATTATTTACCAAAAAAACAAAACAAAGAAAATAAACAAAAAAACCCAAAACATTTGAAACATAAAGATACATAGAGAATTAAAATAAGAGACTGCAGCAGAATCTATTATGCTTCAGCAGAAATAAAAAAGTGGAGATGGCATTCATGAACTCATACAAGGCAAACAAATACCCAATTAAGAGACACACAGGGAAACTACATTTTGCTAAAAAGTTTCACAGACAGTGAATAAATATCAATACCAAACATATATGTACCAAATGGCATAGCAGCCTAATTCTTAAAGGGAAAGTTAAATTAGTTTCAGGAAGAAACAGAAGGCAAAATTATAATATTAGTAGGCAATTACTCCTCTCAAATTTAAATAAGTCTGCCTCTACAATAAACAAGAAGGAAGTTAAGGAGATGTAAAGCCAAGCACAAGTAGATTTCCAGAGGACTGCTGCTGTGAACAACTTTAAGGTTCTGATCACATAGTATAGTGAGCTCTCTATTTATTCAACAGTAAATTTAAAGCAAAACATTCACAGAAACAAAGTACAGCATTCACAATGTTATAACATAACAACTTGTCACTAAAGTGGCCACATAGTTTCAACAAAATGGCCACACATTTTTAAACAAAAGATATCATTCAGTAAAGTCCTTAACTCAATCATCCTTAAGGAGTAAGCCTCCTTAAAGGACACAAGGTACAAAGGTCAAAGTTTTCCACCCCTAGGTCACATTGTCTTAATCTCTAAATCAAAAAGTCTTCTTTATTCTTAATTGGAGATTAGTTTCCAATCATCCTTCCTCTATCATCCTTAAGAGGTACAAGACACAGAGTACAAAGTTCTCCCACCCCTAGGCCACAGTAAAACAAAATATTCTCACTCAGCATTAAGTACTGAAGGAGAGGCATTTTCATCTTGACTTGAGGCTGGCTCCCAGATTCCATGGTTGCTCTTCCATGGGTCCAGCTCCTGCCTGAATCTATCCAATAATCTCCGGAATTTATAGGTAGGCAACTCTCAGCTTCTTGTCTAGCTTCTCATCCAGTTCCTGTCCAGTTCTCATTCCATATTGAAGCTCACAGGGTCTAGTCTGCCTCAAGTCCTTCACAGTTTATGTTTCTGGGAAGACAAAGCTTAACAGAGCCACAATAACATTCATACACATTGCCTGCACCATCATCAATTCACTTTCTGCCTGTGAAATCAACACAGATGCACCAACAAGGTCTGAGAACTCAACACACATTATCAGTATTGTCCCAGGATTGCTGAAACCCTCCTCCAGGACTTCTGTAAACAGACAACAAGAAAATCCTCTTTCAGGGCTTCCAGTAAGGTGCCAGGGCTTCTGTACAAAATGTCACAAGCAAAAATCAACACAAACATAACAGACAAATAAAGTGCCTGCCTCCACAACCATTCCCCTTCTCAGTTGTGCTCTCTCCCAATTTGTGCTCAGCTTCTTGTCTGGTAATTAGCTCCTTCCTGTTCCTATCTTTGGCAAGTCCCTCCCACTGTGGGTTTCACAAATTCTGTTTTTTAACAAAGACTTTATATAATCATGGGCAAGGCTCAAAAGGAACTTGAACTGAAACAAGGTGTTAAATAATCAAATAGCTGAAACAAAACACTAAGTACTTCTTTGCTTGCCATTACAGGAGATAAGTAATATCTTAGAACAGTTAGATATAGGAGACCTGTAAAGAATATTGGACTATACTTATTCTCAGCTAGAGCATAACTCTTTCACAAAAAAATTGACCATGAATTAGAGCATAGAAATGAAAAGCATAAATGTTAAATTATTTTGTTCTGATTTTAATGCAATAAAAATTGTGTTCAATATATAGCTTTTGAAACATGGATTTAAAATTAATTGAAAACTAAATAACCCAATCTTAAAGAGTGAGCACAAATAAAAGAAAGTTAATAATTTCATTAAAGATAATAAAACAATGACAGAACATAAAATTTGGGGAATGCAGACAAAGCAATACTTTGTACAAACACACACACACACACACATCAATAAAAGAGAAAGGAGCAGATCATTCAACTGCCCATTCAACTAAAAAGATCAACAGCAATAATCAGAAAACAACTAACTGAAAAATCTCTAATTAAGCACCAAGTTGAAATCCTGAAATCAAAGGAGAGATTAATAAAATTGAAAATAAAAAATAAACAAACTATGAACTAATAAATAAAGCTAGGAACTAGTTTATGGGGGAAAATAAATTAAAAATTTGTTTACAACAAAATACAGCAGGAAAAGATGGAGAAATACCATTTAAAATAACTGTAGACAAAAGTCTATCTGCCCAAACAGACACTGCATGAAAAGAATTACAGAACGCTTCACACAGTAGAAACTATATAAACACAATAAGAAAACTTTCCACACAAATACAAATCTAAAGAACTGCAAAATATTAATTGCTCATGGCAAAAAAATAAATATGTGAATATTATATATAATGCTCTATATTAAGCTAATATAATGAAATTGTATTTCCCAAATTAATGTTCTTATTCAATGACATGCCAATCAAATGAATAAAGAATATATAAAGTTATAGAGCTAAAAAAAAATTACAAAATTTGTCTGAAGGAACAAGAAGTCAAAAATATCAAGAGAATCTATGGAAAAAATGTGAAACAAGAGGGCCTAGCAATATTAGATTTCAAACAAAGCTATTATCATCAAAACAATTTAGTACTAAATAAGAAATAGAATTATTTATCAATGTAATAGATTAGGTATACAATGCACAGAAGTAAATGAGCATAGTAACTTAGTGTTTGATAAATACAAAGATGCCAACTTTTAGGGAAATAGTTCTTTACTTCACAAAATCTGCTGTGAGAATTCAAACTAGTCTGTAAGAAAATACGTATAGAAGAACATCTTACATACTAAAATAACCTCAGAATATGTATGTGATTTGGACATAAGGGTAATGCTACACAAAATAGGGGAGTGTGGAAGAAATTACCTGTCAGATGCATGGAAGGGAAACCATTGATAACCAAATAGGAGATTAGATGTTCACAGGAGGGAAAATGGATAATTTAGATTAAATACAATTAAAATGTTTTGGCATAAACAAAACTAATAAAGCCAAAATTAGAAGAAAAACAGGGAACTGGAAAAAATAAACCTTTGCAGCAAGTTTCTTTGATAAAGACCTCATTTCTCAAATATGTAGGGAACTTAAAAGAACCATTCCTCAATTCACAAATGGTCAGAAGATGTGAACAGATAGTTTTCATAAAAAGAAATCAAAAGGCATTTGAAAAAATGCTTTAAATCATGAATAATTAGAGAAAACCACACCAGAACAACTTTTATGTCTTCACACCCTTCAGATACACTAAGATGACATACAGTCAAGCATGAGCAGCTTTCCAGAGGACTGCTGCTGTGACCAGCTTCAAGGTTCTGATTACACAGTATAGTAAACTCTCTATTTATTCAGCAGTAAATTAAGGCAAAACATTCACAGAAATCAAAATACAGCATTCACAGTGTTATGACATACAAATTTATCACTAAAATGGCCACATAGTTTTCACCAAAGTGGCCACATAGTTTTAAGCAAAAGATAACATTCATTTAGTAACACAATCATTTGGTAAATCCTTAATTCAATTATCCTTAAGGAGCAAGCCTCCTTAAGGGATGCAAAGTATAAAAGTAAAAGTTTTCCACTCCTACGTCACAGTAAATCAAAATCTTCTCAGTCATCATCAGTTACCCAAAAGGAGATCTTTTTATCTTGACTTGAGGCTGGCTCTCAGCTTCCATGGTTCCTCTTCCATGATGCCAGCTCCTATCTGAATCTACACAACTGTCACCTGGGTTCAAAGGCAGGCAGATCCCAGTTCCTTGTCCAGCCCCTTGTCCAGTTCTTCATCCAATTTCTTGTCCAGTTCCCATTCCATATTGAAGCTCACAGTGTCCAGTCTACCTCAAGTCCTTCATAGTTCCTATTTCTGGGAAGGCAAAGCTTAACAAAGCCAAAACAACATTCATTCACATTGTTGGCACCATCATCGATTCACTATCTGACTGTGAAATCAACAGATACCCGTCAACAAGGTCTGAGAACTCGACACAAATCATCAGTATAGAAATCACCAAAGATGCACAAACAAGGTCCATAAGGTCAATACAAATCATCAGTAAAGTCCCAGGACCTGCAAAATCCTCCTCCAGGACAGAGGTGAACAAACAAACAGAAAATCCTCTTTCAGGGCTCCCAGCAAAGTCCCAGGGCTTCTGGCCAAAGTATTACATACAAACATCAATGCAGACAGAATAGACAAACATAGAGTGCCAGGATATCATAAGTTTTCTCCTTCTCCACCACAAGAGCTCCCTTCTCAGTTCTCCTCTCTCCAGGATGGGCCTCCCCTTATGTATGGTCATTAGCTCCTCCCCCTTCCTTTTGCAGGAGTTCACAAGTTCTAGGGTTCACAAGTTGTGGGATTCAGTTGATCTTAATACTTGACACAATCATGAACTGAACCAAGGTGTTAGCTACTTCTGTGTTATTTAAACAGGTGAAACAAGGCATTGATTGAATGGCAAAAACAAGGTGTTAACTACTTCGTTGCTTGCCATTACAGACAATCAAAAGAGAAAAGGATAAATGCTGGAGGAAATATAGGAAAATCAGTACACTAATGCATTGTCGATGGACCTGTGAACTACTACAGTCTTTTGGAGAACAATTTGAAGCTATTCCTAAAGGGCCACTAGGTCTATATTCCAAAGAGATCAAAGGAAAGTGAAAAGGAGCCATATGTATACAAATGATTATAGTATTTTTTTCTGGTTATACAGATTTGGAAACCGGGGGGAATATGAATGTGATTGAAAGCTATTTTGTAGATAATTGAGAATTGCCATTTTCATCATATTGGCTTGATCTGCCCACGAGCAATGAATAATTTCCCAATTGCTTAGATCTGATTTTGCGTGAAAAGTGTTTTGTAATTGTGTTCATATAGTTCCTGCGTTTATCTTTCAGTTTCTATTTTACCCTCTGATTGTAGAATGTGAGGGTAATTTTCGTTGATAATTTCTTGAAAAAGTGATGTCTAGGCTCCTTTTTTTTGATCTTGGCTTTTAGGAAGCCCAATAATTCTTAAATTATCTCTCCTGGATCTATTTTCTAGGTTAGTTGTTTTTCCAAGGAGAAATTTCAAATCTTCATCAATTTTTAAAAATTCTTTTTATTTTCTTTTATCATATCTTTATATCTATGGAGTCATTAGCTTCCACTTGCCCAGTTATAATTTTTAAGAGATTATTTTCTTCAGTGAGCTTTTGTACCTTCTTTTCCATTTGTCCAATTCTATTTTTAAAGGAAATATTTCCTTTGGTGAAGTTTTGTATATCTCTTTCCTTTTTTAAACCAGATTGCTGACTTTTCTTTAATGATTCTCTCATATTACTGTCATTTCATTTTCTGATGTTTCTTATACTTCATTAATTTTCTTTTAAAAATATTTTTAAAGCTCTTTTAGGAATTATTTTTGTCCCTGAGACCAATCTACATCTTTTAGGCTACAAATATAGCCATTTTATCACTGTTGAACTCTTCTAAGTTTGTATCTGCATCCTTCCTGTCACTATAGTAACCTTCTATAGTCAAATTCTTTTTTAAATTTTTTTCTGCATATTTTGTCACTTGCTACTTTTATGTAAAAGATGGACTCTGTTCTTACACTGTTCCAAACTTCTTGTGCAGGGACTTGGGGCCTTGTTGCTAACTCTCACTGGGCTTCAGGGCCTATGTACTAGTTTGCACTGGATGGGGCCTCCCTTCTGGCTCTTGTTGAATGTGAGGTTTAACTGCTTGTCTGCCTCAGGGGAAGGGCCTTGTTGTTGACTTGCTCTGGAGGTTGGATCTTTCTGTGGGCCGGCCCCAGGGGTATGGTCTTACTCCTGTAAGTTTGTTGTAAATTGTTCCTATTTATAAACCAATTTTCTTATGTATTTTGGTCAGATATCCTGATGACCCCAGTATTGACTGTGACACATACTGATCTTCACTCTTTGTGGTAGGATATGGTTCTGAAAGTTTTCCTCCTCTTTAAGCCAGGCATAGAAGTTCTTTATTTCTTATGTGCCTACAAAGGGAGGAAAGGAGGGAGGTGAAGGGGAGGGAGGGAGGGAAGGAAGGAAGGGAGGAAGAAAGGAAGGATGAAAGGGAAAAGAAAAAAAGAAGAAAGGAGGGAATAGAGGGAAGAGGAAGGTAAGGAAGGAAACATTTATTAAATACCTACTATATGGCAGGCCATATAGCTGCTAGTTCTATAAACACCAAACTCTTCCTAGAGTCCTTTGTCAGTATCTATTTTTGGTGATTATCATATATTTTATTAAAACCACCCATAATCATTTTGATTTGAATTTATTATACTCCTTCTTTCCACAATTACATTTAAGCTCCTTGAGAGTAAGAACTGTGTTATTTTTCATCTTTATAACTCTAGAAATAAAGATTTAGTGTGAATAAGTGAGGGGAATTCATGTAATATACTATAATGGATATTGGGTAGCAAAGGTGTTCTAGGTTTCTTTCCTTTTATGGCTTTTGATATTGGGTAAGGTCTTATCCAAAAGCTGAAAAGTTCTGTAGTGTATCTAATGTCCAGAAGTTAAGTTATATACATCAGCTCTTTCTGCCAAATAAAAACAGGTCTCTTTTTGGCTCACTGTGGGGGCAGTCCTTTTCAAATGAGCAAAACAACAGCGTCTCTAAGAGAAATCTTGCCACCACCGTCATAATGCCATTTTCCTAATTACCCCATGTGTGTATGTTCATGCCCATGTGTGTACCTAGAACCATTGGATAATCAAATAATAACTTCTTAATGCATAGAGGTCTGATCAAATCACTCCTCAGCCCAAAAAATTTCAGTGGTTCCCTATTACCAAGACTATCAGATACGAGAACCTTTGGCTGGTATACAAGGTCCTGCAAAAACTGACTCAAAAATGAAGGAAAAAGCAAAAGAACATATGTTCTAAAATGTATATGGTATCTCTCTTTGTGGTGGCAAAGAACTGGAAATTTCAAGGAACACCTATCAATTGGAAAATGGCTGAACAAGTTGTGGTAGATGATTGTGACGGAATATTACTGAAGTATAAGAAACAAGCTCAGTGAATGTATAAAAAAAATGAAAAGACTTGGATGAAATGATGAAGAGTGAAATGAGCAGGACAAAAAGGAACACTGTATACAGTAATGGCAATATTATTTTAAGGACAACTTTGAGCAAATATTATTTTGACTATTATAAACACCTGAATTAACTAAAAAAGACATATGAAGAAATACCCTATCTGCATCCAGAAGAAGAACTGATACATAGAAATATATGTAGAATAATTGTACATAGATAGGTACCTATTTGTGTCTAATGGTAGCCATCTGTAAGATGGGGGTATGGAGGAAGGTAGAAAAAAAAGAAATTTACATGCTAATTTTATTGTATATTTGAAATGAATAGCAAATTATGCATAGCAGATTTGCAATTTCATGTATAGTCATCTTTTTATTGTACTATGTGATGAAAATGCTTGTTTCTTTAATAAATTAAAAATAAAATTAACATATCTTTTCAAATATATTTTATATTAATACTTTTCACATATTCCATACTTCATACAAACTGCATTAATAGCTGTTTTGTAATCTCAAATTATCTTTTTTTAACCTTTATACATTTGCACTAGTCATTCCTTCCAATATTTTCTATGTGCTTTTTTACCCATCTCCACCTATTTAAATCATTTTTTTCCTTCAAGGATTAGCTCTAAATCCACCTGATCCGTGAAGATTTCCCTAGCTGAAAATAGTCTGTTCTCAAGTTTTCCTAAAGTACTTAGTCTGTTTCTCCTCTTTGCTCCATCTCATACCACATTTTGGTGCTTGTTTGTTTTTTTCATTTATTTGTGTCTGTGCATAATCTCCTTATTATATTGTACATTCTTTAAGATCAGGGAATGTATTTCCTTTCATCTTTGTATCTCTAACTCCAAGCACATTGCAAATCTTAATAAATGTTGATTAAATTGTTAAATTAGTGTGGGGCAGTTAGGCAAACTAGTGGAAAAAATGCTGAACTTTCTGGAATCAGGAAGGCCTTAGTTTGTATCTTGCCTCTGACTATGTGATTTTAGGCAAGTCGCTTTATACTTTTTAGTCTCAGTTTCCTTCTTTGTGAAATGGGGATAATAATACATATTTCACAAGATTACTGTGAGGGTCAAATGAGATAATATATCTAAAGCTCTTAAAAAACTTAAAACTCTACATAGAGGTTACCTATTATTACAGTTTTCTGTGTAAGTACTCCTATATGCATCATGCTAATGGTATTGGAATCTATCTCTACTTTGAACCCTACCTATTTTTTTTTTCATTTCCAAAGGGCCTAGCACAGTAGACACATAATGGATGAATTGAATGAATGAAACTAACCTAGCATTATCTCTGTTGTTTTATTTTTCAAGTATCTGTGAATTTTGTAAAGTGGTGTTAATAATAAGAATATTACCTTCCTTAGAGAGATGTTTATGAGAAAAGAACTACAGAAAATGTGCACTAGTCTTATGTTAGAGGAAAACTCAGTATCATAAAATTTAGTCTTCTATCCCCTCCATCCTAGAATTCTTTCATATGAATTCTAGCTATCACTTGAATTTTTAATGTTTGCTTTGATAAAGAAAATTAATTTATGCATTGCAGCCTCCTGAAATCACAAGATGTTTCTGCAGGTTCTCAATTACACAGAGAGATATCTAAGTTCACCACTTATAGTACGATCAGAATGTTATAATTAGTGATCATCACTGTGAATTGAAGCCAGACTGCACCCATAGCCCCAGAGGAATGAATTGTTTTAAATGTAGCTGCTATTGTTTGAGGATTCTAATAACCAGAATTTATTGTATTTTTCTTAAAGAAAGCAGCCATAAGTATTTTCCATTTTCTTGTGGCCTTGAGCATACTATCTCTGTTTTAGTTTCTGACATTCAAACTGAAAGCCTAGGAGACACTGTAGTGTAGTTATAATATCATACAGGGTTCACTATTTTTTTTTGTCTATCAGATGGTTGATAGAAACATACAATGCACAAACAATCAGCAGAGATTCTTTAACATATTTCATTTTAAGTATCAAGCTGCAATCTACTTTTCACTAGTATAGTTATAAACATATGGCTGCTTCTGTTTTTTATGTCAGTTTGGTTGGGTGGGTAATACTTAAGCACAACATACGATATTCTTATTGATTCTTAAAAGGTCTTTATTCACACTTGAGCTAAAGCAGCTGGTAGAGGGTTAGAGAGCACTCAAGTCACCCAAATATCTGGATATTGCTTTCTGCTGCACCATCTGTGCCCCGTTAAATATTCCTCATTTTTGCCAAGTTTGGGCCAATTTATATGTTAAATCAGTTACTGAAATCAGGTTCCAAGAAGCTTCAGGAAAAAAAAAAATGTATTAAGCTGCACAGCTCTTATACATTAATCATTGGTCTTGGAATGTGAAGTTAAAGGACTGTCACTCAAATGATTTCAGTGAGAAATCAGACTTTCTAAGGTCTTGGCTGGACAGTGAATGTGAATTTATTTTTCTGAAGAATTTGTCCCTGGATAAGATGCTGTCTTCAGTCTTATAGGATGCTGAGTAAAATCCACTTGCGAGGCTACAGAACAACTTCAGAGTCAACCCTCTTCATAAATGCTTTTTAATCTTATATGCACTGGAGCATAGTGAGTCAGACTAATGTACTGGCTAATTACTGTGGTAGCCTAACACATTCGCTGCCTTGTGCCTGACTACACCTTCAAGCAACTCCGATTAGCCAGTGTGCTCTAAAGTGATAACATTCTTCCACTGTGATATTTCTCACCAGTACTTAAATCATGAAGTCTACAACCCAACTTTAAAAATATTGACATATAACTATAGAAGCTGAAGTCTAGTACAGATAGTCACAGCTCTTTGTTCTCTGATTTAAGAGCAAGGGCTATGGGCAGAAAAGCTGGAACTGCGTCACATCTTTTCTTCTGATGCACCATATGATTTTGGAAAGGCTAAAAAATCTGAAAATTATCTCTGGTTTATCCCTGCCCCCTTCAGAGTCTAGAAATGACATTTTCCTGAAAGGGCTATTGACAACCTTGTCTCTTTTCTCTCGCATCTTCCTACATAGTTTTAGTTACTATCTTTATATGTATACCTCATCTTTCTATATCTATTTATTATCTGAGATGATAGAAAGTTATCTAGTTAATAAAGTTTCTACCAGCCATGCTCTGCTCAGAGTTTGGGGATTAAAAAAATAAATCTTTACATTCCTAAACTTTTTTACAGTCTAAATTTTACCATTTCTTAGAAACTTTGCAAGAGACCTTTCCTAACTTTCCCTAGTTATTAGCACTGCCTCTCTTTGAAATTATTTCATTTGGTGTATGTTCCATTACCTCCAACACTCCTTAAAGAGGAAAGTCAGTTCTTCGAGGTCAAGGAATGCTTGATTTAGTCTTTGAATCTCTAGCTTAGTAAGTGATTACTATATGTTTGGTGAATTAAATTGAACTCATTTGCTCCATGGGGACATATATCTAGAGGAGAAAGGTATCTAAGAGGAAATTTGTTCAAATTCCCCACTTTACAAATGGGTAAACTGAAGGTCAGAGATATAAAATGACTTTCCCAATGTCACAAAGAAAGTAAGAATGAGGATTTAAACCTAGGTCCCCTGAGCTTCAGAGTCTATAATCTTTCCACTGAACCATACCAGAAACTAAACACTTAAAATTCCAGTCTCAGATGGGGATAGCAATACTTGCACTACTTGCATCTTGGGGTTATTAGAAACATCATCTTAAAAAAAAAAAGGTATTGTTAATCACTTTAAAAATTATTTATTTTTTAAAAAGAGCTTTTTTTTTTTTTTTTGTATTTTTTGGAGAAGGGAGGGCATGCAATTGCGGTTAAGTGACTTGCCTAAGGTCACATGGCTAGTAAGTGGTAAGTGTCTGAGCCTGGATTTGAACTCAGGTCCTCCTGACTCCAGGATTGGTGCCCTATTCACTGTGCCACCTAGCCTCCCCTAGCTATTTCAATTTTAAAAAAATATATCAAACTCATTTAATCATTTAGCAGGTTTATTTAATATCTACTACCTTCAAATCATTGCCTGTGGATAAAGCCCTGAATGTAAAATCAGGAAGAGCTGAGTTCAAATACTGTCAGCCATTTACTACCTGTGTGATCCTGAGCAAGTCACTTAAGCTCTATCTAACTGAGTTTCCTCACCTATAAAATGGAGATAATAAAAGCAACCATCTTCTAGGGCTGTTGTAAGGATAAGATGAAATAATATTTGTAAAATACTTTGTTACATAAATATTAGGTATAATTAAAATTATTATTATATGAAAATCTTTAGCATTTCTCTTCTTTATTACGTCTCTTTTGATATTACTCCAACAATATTCACATTGATATAAATCTTAATTAAGCTCAAACAAGACTACAACATATTCCACCCTGATTCTGACTTTACATGAAGATTATTGTAACTGATCTTTTAGTCAATCATCTTGACTCTTTCTCCGATGCCCATAATTCCAATGTATCCAAATCTATCCTACACTCAAGAGGAAAAAAAAATATAATCAAACACCATTTTGATCATTTCATTCCCTGACTTGTAACTTTTAAATAAGATTAATATCTCCCCCCATAGTCTTTTATGGTAGCTCAACCTTTTCTACCTGATTCTATCACCTGTTTTCTCTAAGCACAGCTTTCTTTTGTAGAAAAGCATTGGACTGGGTGTGGCTAGGTGGTGCAGAGAATAGAGCATGGTTCCTGGAGTAAGGAGGACCTGAGTTCAAATACGGCCTCAGACTCTTAACACAAAACAAGCCCTGTGATCTTGGGCAAGCCACTTAACCCCAACTGCCCTACCTTTCCCTCTCCAAAAAGCAAAAAAGAAAGAAAGAAAGAAAAGCATTTTGATTGGGAATCAGAATGTTGAAGGTATAATAATAAAAATAATAAGTCATATTAACTCAGTTCTATTGTAATTTCCTAAAAAATATAATTGCATATTACTATAGACCCTGAAACCTAACACAAATGGTCATAATTCATTGTTCTCTGATTTTAGGATAAGATCTATTGGAAGAAAAGTTTGTGCTTTTGGTTACCCAAATGAATTGGGAAATATTATTAGAAAGCTCTCTGGGATCTCTTGCACTTCTGGAAAGGACATTTTTTGGGTTAGACTACACCCACAGATTTCTAAACCACAGATAAAATGGGCCTGCTGAAGGTTATGATTTGGAATTTTTATCTTATTCAAGGGTCACTATAAACTCTAAGCAGAGAAGTAAAATGATCAAAATGATATTAGAAAATGTTTTCTTGTGTGAGAAACATCAGGAAATAGATAGAATTCTAGACTCGAGTTACTGAAGACTGGCTTCACTCTGTCATATATTAACTATAAAGTCCTGAACCAGGCACAAAATATGTCACTGCTTTTAACAACTTTTTAAGATTGTTGATCACAGAAAACAACTGACTTTCAATGGTAGAAGCTATTTCCTTATTTGAGGATTCCTATATCAATAAAATCACAGATCCAGTCCCTTATACAAACAACTTTGGGAGGCATTATTCCAATTTTACAGTTGATATTACTGAGATGCAGAAAAATGATGCCATAGAGTCTTAATTCATGTTAAGAAAAAGTCTAAGCTCCTTATTTTGCAGTTAGGACCGAAGTCATATAGTGATACAGGATCATTTTCCAGACAGCAAACTATGCAAACATGCTAATGGTCCAAAAACTATGTAGCGCAGCTTTATATGAAAGTAAAGGACCACATGGGAATTAGTTAAAGGGAGGGAGTAGGGATGTTTAGCCTCTGAAAGAGGAAAGAGTAGAATGAGAATTGTCTTGAAGTATTTGAAAGACCATAACATGGAAGAAAGATTAGAATTAGTAAGAGTGGGATAAAAGTTGCAGAACCAGACTGACAGCTTCATGTAAAGAACCATTTCCTAGCAATAAGAGCTATCCCAAAGTGTAATAGTTTGGCCAGAGAGGTAATAGGTTTCTCCTCATTTGATATCTTTAAGCAAAAGCTTGAAGACCACTTATCAAGTATAATGCAGAAGGGATTTTTTGCAAACATGTGGTAGTTTGCAAGTTTCTGAAGTGTGTTCAAACTCTGAAATTATAATTTAGAATTAGAAGATACCTTAGTGATCCTCCAGTCCAACTCTCTTATTTTATAGATGAGGAATCAAAGGGAGACAGAGAAACATCCCTAAAGTTACCCAAGAAGTTAAAAAAAATCCAATTTGGACCTATATCTCCTGAATACAAGTCTAGTGATTTTCCCAAACATAATACACTCCTGGGACTTCCACTTACTCCTAATTATTGAAAATAAACTTAGAGAACTTATTTTATCTCCCTGGACTTCAGTTTTCTTTTTCATAAGAGGAGGTGGTACCATTTTAGGGCAACCTGAACAGGGACTTGAACTTTCATTGAAGGAAAACACTACCCTAGTATAGGACACAGAAATAACCTCTAAAAATACAGGATGAGTCCCAATTCTCTGGATACCTGTCTCAAGACATTTTTAGTAAAGGTACACAGAGACTTTAGGCTAAGTCTATATAATTGCTCCAGGGCAGAGTAATGAAATATAATGGAAAAAAACAACTTCAAAACAGCATTTCTCAGTGAGTAACTCCAGTGTTTTTAGTAGGACTCCAGATAATTTGGAGGGAGACCCAAGTGAACTGAACGAGTATTCTAAAATAGTAAGTCAAATGCTGAATTACTCATGCTGTCTTGTAAGAGGCAAACCCACATTTCTACCAGTTCTTTCTGTCAAGGTGAATAGTAAAACTCAATAGTGGGAACACCATTTCATCACAGAGATCCAACCACATAAATTAAATCAACTGCTACATGAGGGCAATCTTGTTAATTTTTGCAGACTAAAACCTCTTTGATATTTATTGAAGATTTATAAGGTACCAGATATGACACCTCTAAAAATTATACCATTGTTTCTCATCTCATATATTTCAGTTGTGTGTATTTATGCTATTAAGACATTCATTTATGGTTAATGGTCAAACTATTTTTCAATGGTCATATGAATACAGAAGCAATTTAGGTTTTATTTTCACATCAATAATTTAGTTGAATATCAAAAAGATATAATATGAGAAAACTATTAATATCATACAATTATCTGGTGTTCTGTGTTGTAGGAATAAAGCTACACATAAATAATAAATATTCCTTCAAAATAGATCCTAATTTCTAAGCTCTATATACATACATGCATAGCTATAGATATGTATATAAATATAATTCTCTTATATTATTTATAGTCTTTGAATTGAAAAGGAATAAAAAGAAGTAATAAAATAAAAACCAAACTGAATTTCCCCTTCATCCTCACCTCTATTTCCTGTCCACTTTTCTTCTTATCCTTTAACTTCTAATTTTCACTTCCCATCTCTTTTTGCTGTCTGGTGACTCATATCTTCTTTCTTCAAATGGGAAGAACCATTCTCTTGCCTTCTTTAAATACTTTGATGCTTTAATGGATCTCTGATCTCACTGGTGTGAAATAAAAGTCCTTTATTGATACATATTTTGAGCAATAGATACTTTCTTATCCTTTGAAACTCTTGTCCAACTCTTCCTGTCAGTCCTCCTCTATAGGGGTTCTATGAGCTTGCTGGTGGCTCCTGCCTAATTCTTTTGATATGGCATGAATACCAATGAAGTATATGGGATATCTATTCCTCAATTTTGCATCCCTAAATCCTAACCTAAAACTAATACTAATGGAATAAGTCTTGTGTGCAGAGGACTATTCCGTGTTCTAGAGAAGAAACAAATTGTAGATAAGATTCATTCCCCTGCCCAATTGGTGAATAAACTCTGATAAAATAGGATAGAAGTTTCAGTAGGATTAGCAGAATGAAGGCCATAAGAGTAAAACATAACTTTGGACTTCTATTTATTTGTCCATTTCCATCAAAGCACAGGGTTTTTTCTATTTGAATATATATGTTTTTTAATTCCATCACCCCCTTTAAATCAATGAATGTGTTGTTATTATTAAAAATATAGATATATTTGAAATAAGATTTAAAAATTGTGTCACTCTTTAAATACCAAGATTAATATCTGGTTTTAGTTGAGGCAAAATAAAGATAAATGCCTGAAAAACTTTTTCCTTTGCATGAATCTCAAGAAAACAATAGCAATACAGTCCTTTGATTTGTATAGGCTCTTGAAATGTCTTGTCCTGTGACTAGCACAGTAATTTTCTACAGTTTGAGGAGGGTTTTTTTTTCATATTTAAGAAAAAATAATCCAACTCTACAGTTGTATGACATCTAAGAATTTTTCTTCTTTTTTTGTTTCTTTATTAATGAGAGTAATTGAGCACAACAAATTGTAGAAATGGAATACTGCCAATAGCATATGAAGAATACAGAATTCTCAAAAGATGATCAGAGATTAAACAGTTATAGTTCCCATAGCAATCTTGTCCTGGTCACTTTGACTCCAAGGGACATGTTGATAGAGATTCTGAATTAGACTATGTATTTACCATCATAATAGGTTCTATATTATATGGCATTATTTCTCAAAGAGGTAAAAATGTTACTTTAGATGAAAAAGACCCAAATAACAAAAAATAAATCTACAATATAAATTCACTTAGGGCACAAGATCAAGGTTGAAGGGGTATATAATAGATGTATTCAATGAGAACTTTAATGGATAAAACAAAAATAATCTTACCTTGAAACCTTGCACTAGCAGGTAACATAATTCTTTAATAAAAAAGTAGATGTGTACAAAATGCCAGCAAAATCCCCAAATTCTGGTCTTCCCAAATACATGCTCGTTAGCTGAAAGGAAAATTGCAAATATAAGAGTTTAATAATGTAGAATACTGTTTCAGTTTCTGACATTATTTTTCCTTCTAATTTCAGAAATAAAATATACATGATTATGACTAGGCCTTGTTTTAAAAGAAAACTAGTATAAAATATAAAAGGAGTCTCACTCTAAAATAATGTCCTTATTCCTGACTAAACATATAGGCATAATTTAGCTGAATTAACTTATAAGAAATTTTGCCTAATGATAATTTCTCATATTCCAGTTAGTAGAATCTCTATTTTATCAGTGTTTAATTTCAGATGATAAAAGACACTTGAGGATGTTCTATAAATTATCTTGTGAGTATTTAAAAATACCATTACTATTCCACAAAAATAAGAACCATGTGAAATTTTAGAAATCTCATTAATGCATAGAGTTTGCATTATATAATGCAGTTATCTGGAAGATAGAACTAATTTAGACGGGGGAAAGGTGACTACCCTTGCCAAAGCTGGAGAGAGAGAGGCAGGGGAAAGAATGGGAGACATCAATGGTTTTGGGCACTTAAACTGAATTAGATATATGATCAACCCTACTTAGTGTGTATAGAGAAAGTACATATAACTGAAACAAATCATGACAAGATACAATTAAGAATTTTTGTGACTGGGAAAGCATAATGAACAATATTTCATGTAAGTTTCATGAATAATGCCTTCAGTTGTGGAGGAAGAGAACAGGCTCTGGCTCCTCATGATGGAGACCCCAGAACAACACGAGACTGAGGCATTGCTGCCCCTGGAGGGGAATCAGACCTCTTAACAGCTTCCACATTAAGTAGCTCTTCCCAGTAAGCAAATATAAGCTAGTGACAAAAGTCAAGTCACTTAACCTCTCAGTGAACTGGGCAACTGAAAGAAAATTTCTTAGACCAATGCAGGTTTAAAATTCTTTTGCAACTTATAGTCTTAGGAAGTTTCCTAGAATATTAAGAATTTACATACCTTTCCCAGGGTTTAAACCACTCTGTGTTGGGGGTGGAACTTGAAATCAGGGAGGCTAGCTCTCAATTAAATCTCTGTCATGTTATCTTTTCACATATAAATACTTCTAATAAGTAGGTGTGTGTGTGTGTGTGTGTGTATCTTTGTATGTGTGTGTACTCATCCATGAATATGGATCAATATACATATATGCTAATACATATGTATATCTTTAAAACAATCTGTACATAACAGAAGTTGAATTTATTATGCAAAAATCTTGTTTTGTTTTTGAGACATATATGTTTGTTGATGATTGTTAATTTCACAACAAATAAAGGGGGAAAAAGTATCATGAGAAAGGGAAGAGACCTTGGCCATCAGCTAGTCTAAGTTTTTCCTTTTATGTAAGAGAAGAATGACTCAGACAGGGGAAGTGACAAGCCCAAGGTATACTTGAAATCTTATTGAACTTGAGGTTGATCTGAGTCAAATCTTACAAACTTTTGCAGCTGAAAAGAACCTTAGAGAAAATTTCTAAACTCCTTATTTTATTTTATTGTTTCTGAACTTAAGAAATAGAACAAGCATTTCTATTACATAGCACAATAGAAAAAAAGATGATTGCATATGAAACTGCAAATCTATTGCGTTAAACTTGCTATTTTTAAAAAATGCATAATAAAGTTGTCATGTAACTTTCTTCTTTACTCACCCCTGCCCTAGAGATGACTACCGTTAGATGGAAATATTTGTTTGTACATACACTTGTAATACCATTCCATACATATGTCTATTTATCAGTTCTTTCTCTGGATGCAGATAGCATCTTCCTTCTTTTGTTCTTTGCAGTTAATTTGGGTATTTATAATAGTCAAAATGACATTCACTCAAAGTTGTTCTTAAAACAGTATTGCTGTTGCTGTATTCAACTTTGTTGGTTCTGCTCATTTCACTCTTTTTTATTTTGTGCAAGTCTATCCACGTTTTTCTAAGATGATTGAGCTCATTATTTCTTATAGCATAATAGTATTTCATCACAATCATATACCACAACTTGTTCAGCCATCCGTCAGTTGATGGGCATCCCTGCAATTTCCAGTTCTTCGCCACCACAAAGAGAGCTACAAATATTTTAAAATGTAAAGGTTCTTTTCTCTTTCCACTAATCATCTTGGGAAACAGACTGGATTGAAAGTTATAGGCAGTTTAAATAAATATAAATAAAATAAATAAATATAAAAATAAAAGGTTCTTTTCTCTTTCCACTAATCATTTTGGGAAACAGACTGGATTGAAAGTTATAGGCAGTTTAAATAAATATAAATAAAATAAATAAATATAAAAATAAATCTTTGGGCACAATTCCAGATTACTGTCCAAAATGAAGATAACAGAGCCCCAGAGTTACAGAATATACTGTCTGCTGAAGTATTAGAATCCATTTCTCCCTCTCCCAGGCAAGTGTTCTTTCAGTAGAGTTGCTGAAATCTGACCTTACGAGATATACTCAACTTGTATTAGAGGCATGCATCATTCCCAAGCAATATTTCCTAAGCTCATACTTTAGGATGAGTAGCTGATTTGGGAAGAGACACTTCTTGGTCCTTCTCAGGAGCCTTTCTGCTTCAAAATCCTCCTTCCATCAGGGGAGATCAGTACAACAGCCTCCTCCTGGAGGAACAGTGCATGAGTTTCTGGAATGTGGGCTGCTAAAAGTTTGCATTCCCACCTCCCTTATCAGATCTCTACATTTTATTGTACCAGATCCCAAAGTAAATTTCATCAGAATTAAGAAGCCCAGGTCCCAGGATAGGACTGGAGTTGGGTCATTCTTTCAACCACTAGGCTTTTCTTCTCAGGTTCTCTCAGTTGTTGCCTTCAGTCTCTCTCTGATAGTCATACAGAGTGCCCTGATAATCAGATCTGGAGTCAGGGTGGAGCTGTTTTCCCCAGAAATTTTTCCTAGCCACCTTCTTCTTTGAAGGAGTACAAGTGTTGTATGAACTCTCTCCACTTCCTAACACGTGTAAAATTCCCACTCCTGTCCCCAAACAATGACCTAGTTGTGCCAACTGTCCTATTCCAATTCTTTTCTTGCCCTTTGTCACAAATGGAGGAGACACATTTGACATCTGCTCATTCAATCCACTATTAGTGAACCAGAGGCCTACTTTCTTGAGGATCAGGATTATCAAAATAAAATAAGTGTTTTCTTCCTGATACTAGAATCTTCCAGTTTTTAAGACATCACAGAATTTTAAAGCTAGATTGGTCTTTAGAGATCCCCTACTCTGATACTCTAAATCAGTGGTTCTCAACCTGTGTTCAATTTGTAGCAATTAAAATACATCCTACATATCATATAGATTCATAAAAGTAGAAAAATTACAGTTATGAAGTAGCAATGAAAATAATTTTATGCTTGGGGGTCACCACAACATGAGGAACTGTATTAAAGGGTCATGGCATTAGGAAGGTTGAGAACCACTGCTCTAAATTTAGAAGGAAGAAAATTAAGGTGTAGTTTATTTAAAAGTCTTATTTAAAGGTCACATAACTGGTTGCTGTTAGATTTAGAACCAAATGCCCTAAGGTCCCCTGAAGTCTAATCTACTGTTGTTGCTATTATAAAATGATCTCTCCTAAATGTTGATTTATCCCTTAGTCTTCCTTACCAATTTATATCTGACTGCCTATAGATCAGTTATTCCTTCCCTCTTTCAAATTCTATGTGTCAAGTATTCTTTTACTTGAACTCATCATAGTCACAAATACTGCTGCACAGTGAATCCTGCTATTTCAGCTTCAGAAACAAGGTGAAGGTTTAAAGACCAAAAATTAAACCCATCCCATAAGAACTATGCTTGCCCTCTTATCATCTTACTGTATTGGTAATGGAATTTGGAGATGCCCCTGTATTGCCTTGGTTTTTGGGTTGAGTGTTAAAACCCAGAGCTTATGAATCCCACTTGTGGGATGGACTTGTTGATATGAAGATGAACTGGGAGGAGCCGTGAATTGTGAGAGGCCCAAGCCTAGAGAAGGCCAGAAGGACTTTGGGAGAGCAGTATCCAGTATC
>CM053590.1:90355400-90374253 GCA_028646515.1 Pseudochirops corinnae
TTTCTTGCAACATTCTTATTTCTCTTCCCAATTTTTCTTCCACTTCTCTCATTTGGTTTTCAAAATCCTTCTTCAGCTGATCTCTAGCTTTAAGGCAATCTTCATGTTTATTGGAAGCTTTTGGTGGGGGAGCTCTGGCTGTCTTCTCCTCCTGCAGCTCTCTGCCTTGGTCCTTCTTTTCTCCAAAGAAGGAATCTAGTGTTTGTTTGTTGTTCTTACTTTTCTTCTTATACTTATTCTTATTCATGTTTGGTCAGTCTGTGATTTTTTTTTTTTAATTTGTGTGGAGCTCTGCTTCCAGAAGGGAAAGCTCTGTCCCAAATAGCTGGGGTCCTCCAAGCTGCTGGTGCTCTTAGGAAGTTGCTCGGTCCTTCCCCCACTTCTGGCTCACTGAAGGAAAAAGAACCAGAGGACCAAAGCCCAAGACCATAATCTGGATCCATGCTACTCAACGTGAGAGTACTTGGTCTCTGAATGATCGTTTGGTCCCCCTGCAGTCTGCGGGCCAGGAGCTCTGAAGCTGCAATGCGGAGGCGGGTGCAGGACCTCCCCTTTCTGCTTCCTAGCCCTGGAGGCACTCTGGCCGGACTGCTTTTCTGCCACGACCTTGCAATTCCCACTGACCTAACTCTGGACACTGTCATAGCTGCTGCCAATCTGCTCACCCGAAGCTCCAGCTGGGGCTCGGCTCCACTCATCCAGCCGCCTCCGAGGACATAGCTGCAGCTTCAGGCCAGGCTTGTTTTCAGTTCACAGTGCTGATATGGTTCCTCGTAGCCTAGCTGAATTTAGTGGAAAGTATATTTGTGTGCGTTTTGGAGTTCTTGAATTAGTTTAGAGTAATATTTTATGGGTATTTTGAGGTGGCTATGTGAGAGCTGTGATATGTTGCTGCTCCTACGCCACCATCTTGGCTCCACCCCCCATGACTACGTTTTCAATCATGGATGCCTTACTGCTTTGAGCTCCAGCCAAGTTGTGATACATCCTGAGTCGTATATAACCCAGTGTGGAGAGGAATCTACCCAAGGAAGAGCTTGCTTAGGTGGAAGCTTGCTTGCAGGAAGGCTTCCTTGTAGGAAGGCTTTCACATCTTCTGGTACAAAACTAATTAGGCAGTAAATCGTGAGGGTTATAGTGCCTTCTGGCTCTGAGCCTATTAATTGGAAACTATATATACTAGAAGTTGATATTTTACTTTGGGGGTTTGCTTTTCAAAAGGACCTTTTGATTCCCTGGACAGGACTCTGAGTAAACATTTGTTAAGATTTTCCCTTTTCCTACACACACTACTCAGAGATTTGTGCTCTCCTGGTCCAATGTGTATTTAGATGGTTATGTTAATTTGTTCAGACAGTATGAGCCCTGTCTGCTATTACAATGTGTATAAACAAAATATATACAGAGTAAGTTGGATGGAATCTTACAGGGAAGGAATGGGAAAAGACTTCTTGCAGAAGGAATTTTAGCTGAGATTTGGGAGAAGAAAGAGAAGCCAGGACCAGAAGATAATGAAGGAGAACATTCCAGGAATGGGGGACAGCCAGTGAAACTTCCCTGTTGGGTGATGGAACATCTTGTGCAGTGAACAACAAGGAAAGCAGTGTCACTGGATTGTGGAATACATGGAAGGGAATAATGTATAAGAAGACTGGACAAGGAGGAGGGAGCTGTGTTATGAAGGATTTTTAAAAAAGAGTTAGATAATTTCATATTTGATCTAGATGTAACAGGAGACACTAGTTTCTTCGATAGGGGAATGGAATGGTCAGATATGTGATTTTGGAAGATCAGTTTGACAGCTGAGTGGAGGATAGATTAGAGTGGGGAAAAAGAGGCTTGAGGTACAGAGATTTACCAACAGGCTATTGTAATATCCCAGGTGAGGTGGGTTAGGGCCTGAACTATGACGGTGGTAGTGTCAGGGGAGGGAAGGGGGAATATATAAGAGATGTTACAAAGTAGAACTCATAAGACTTGGCAATTGATTGGATTTGGGGAGGTGGTGGTAAGAGAGAGTGAGGAATCAAGTATGACAGTTTGTGAGCTCCTGTAGTTAGGAAAATGGTGGTGCTGTTGATCATAATGGAAAAATTTGGAAGAGGGGAAGTGTTTGAGGGAAAAGTTAATGTGTTAATTTTCAGCATATTGAAGATGTCTGTGGGATGTTCAATAAAAAGTTAGAGCTACTACATGGAGCCTTGTGTGAGTAGTCTCCAGAGCCATCATCATCCTAGATACTCAGCACTGAACTTATTCCAGATTATAAGTGTCTTTCCTGCAATGTGATGTCCAACTGAATCCAGTTCTCTAGATATAGTCTGAATGAGGAATATGATGGGATTTCCATTCCTTTCATTCTGTATACAATGGCTCTTTTAAAGAAATCTGGGAGAAAATATTTACTTGCTTTAACTGCTAAGTCTATTTGCATTGAATTTATGTCTCCCTGTAACTCAGTTGTTATCCTCAAGAATTGTTATCTGTTGATATCTCTCCCAACACATACTTGTGAAGCTGATTCTTGGCACCCAAGTGTCAGATGTTTCACTTATTAGTGCTGAATTCCATCTTATTTGAACCTAGAATATTGTTCTACTAGGGTGGGTTGTAGAACCTGTTGCCTGGAGTTCCACATGTAGATTTCCTCTAGGTTTCCAAGTGCAGCCCTTTGATTGAACATAACCTTCTCAGAAATTTTTATCTAGACTATGGGGACCTTTTATGGATCCCAACTCTTATCCAACATTCTCTGCTTCACACGTTTGATTTATATTCTCATCTACGCATTCATCCAAGTTTTGATAAAAATATCAAATATCATAGAACCCAGGATAGATCTAGGGAACATTTTACTAGTGACTTTCTTCCAAATTGGTATTGACTTTTTAAGAATGATTCTTTTGGTCAACCTTACTCTCATTGAATTTGGCTTAGAGAAGGAATGGCGTGAACTCTAAAGTGGGTATCTTGCCATACAGGAGAGTAGGGAGGATGGGGATAAGAGGTGGGATGGTGGAGGGGAGGGGAGGGCAAGGTGTGGGGGAGGGTTGATGGAACTACACTCTTCTGTAAAGGGACAGGGACAGGGTAGAGAATAGAACGAGGGGGGGGCGGGATAGGAAGGAGGGACATATAATCAGTCTCTCACAATATGCCCACTGTGGAATGGTTCTGTGTAATTACGCATGTACAGCTGGTATTTAATTACTTGCCCTTCCAGTGGCAATAGGTGATGAGGGAGGAAGGGAAAGAATCTAGAATTTAAAGTTCTATAAATCAAATGTTAAAAATATATGTGTGTGTGTGTGTGTGTGTGTATACATATACATATACATATACACATACAATTATTATTATTATTAACTACATCCAACTGGGAATTAAGATGCACAGGCACTGTGGTAGGGAGATCCATCCTGCCCTACCAGAAAGTCAGAGGGGTGAGGGGGGAGGACATAGGAGAGAGCAGATTGGGAGAGGAGTTTTACAGTGGGATGGCTGTTTTGAGGTGTTGGATAGGGGAAATATGGGGAGAAAATTTGTAACTCAAAATCTCATGGAAATGAATGATGTAAACAAGAAAATAAATAAATAAATTGAAAAAAAAAAGAGTGATTCTTTTGTTCTATTTGGTTAGTTCTGAATCTGTTTTCCTATATTGTCATCTAGACCAGAGGTATGAAACACAATGCTTGTGGGCACTAACATTTCCTATGTGACCCAAATCAGATTAAAATATAATTGAACATTTTTATCAAAATAAATAAAAATCCAATAAAATATAGATTACATTAATTTTAAAACTAAGTCAATATGCAGCCCACAGGAATCCTTACATATGGATTAGTGACCCACATTCCTGTTTTAGTGTGGCACCACTGATGCAGACCACAACTCTCCATCTTTTCCATAAAGACAGCAAGAGAGATTGGGTCAAAAGCTTTGCTGAAACAGAGATGTAGTCCCACCACCTGTAAAGGATAGCACTGTGATATCTAAGCGAGAGCCCATTCCACATGATTCAAGGTGAAGAGAGATACATACAATTGTGGGATCTTTTAAAATTTCCCTAAATTTCAATGTTATATTTATATTTGGTGAAGGATAGAAGAATAGTATTTATCCCTAAGAACTATCTTAATTTTTAAACTCTTCCTCTGTGTTATGACCCTATATCCTAGAATTCTCATTTGCTTTGCAAAAATTACATTTCTTTTAGAAAATTATCATATTCATCCTGGAAATTAAAAATAGAAAACTAAAAAATATTTAATTCTCTTTTAAAATCTCCCTTAATTTATACATCATGTATAAAAATTGATTTTATCCTTCAATTTACTCTCAATATATGTATATGGGATTGGGGTGGTATGATGGTGGTAAGTGATATTTTATATCACTAAGAGGTCAGCTAAATAGCTAAAAAACATAGAACTCACTGGAGAGTTTGGATGGAAAACTCTTAATTCATAGCCCTGGTATACAGTAAATCTATTCCTTGAACAGGTTTATTTCTTTTATCAAACAGGATTTCACATAATGGATGGCACTGTTATAAAATGGTGACTGTGTTGTTACAAATGGTACTAGGTGCATGAGTCATCAAGACTGATGAAAAGTAAGGAGGACCTGAATTTCACAAGTGCTACAGAGAGATGGGACTTTTAAGGAGTAATTTTCTTTCAACTTTAAGAGTGATTTGGGTCTTCAAGAAAGCAAAGGTGCTGTCCTTGAAGCACACTACAGAGTGAATATGTGATACAAAAGCATCCTCACAAATATCAGCAAAGCAGTGCAATCAAGACTTGAAATCCTTTCTTATTCTAAGCCTATATATCTGAGCTGCTAGATGTATGGCTTTTCTTGTTTGTTAAGTTGTCTTTTTGCTAGATGGGTAAATTGGGATAGGAGAGAAAGGGTTCATTAAACAAACACATGGGAATTACTTTAAATTCAAGCTGTAACTAGGGGAAGGCAATTGAGCCTCTTCCCCAGGGTTCCCCATTAGGCCAAATTTAAAGGGCACATAATTTATAGAGGGCTAATAATCCTTGGAATCCTTTAGCACCATAGGGGAAAAATAGAACAACAATGAGTTAGCAAGAATAATTAGTTAAAAAATAAGTCACCAGGTAATGTCCTTGGGTGTATGTACTCTTCCTCTTCCCACATTGCTAAGTGTCCTCATGGAGACCCTACCATGGGGACGTGTCCCACTTCCTCCCTCCTAATTGCAGGTGTCCTTCATGCTGCTTGTCCTGGGCATACAGTTTGTGATACTTGCCTTGGGCATAAAAATCTTATTCACAAATCTATAGTCTCTTATTTCTGTCAGTGTTTTGACCTCAGCCGTGATATAGATTATTGGTACACCTCAAAGTATTTAAAATTTTAGTTTATATAAAAACAGCAACAATACACACATTCATTGCTGACCTTCAGTGACTCTGTGTAATGTAATTTTCAGCTGAAAATCTCATCGACTCTCTCATGAGATATCAGTTGCTGGTTCTGGTCAGGTCAGAATTACCATGAAAAGGGCTTTTCTAATGATATATTTAGCACAGTATATCTGCTCCCACTACAGACTAAAAAGAGAGAAAAAAGTACACTCTGTATCTTCCTGTTGACTCCTCTGCTTCTCTGGAGTCATGCACTTTCTACAGCAGGGAGAAACTTGTCAAGATGATCCATGATCTATTCTTGCTTCACATCTAAGGTGCTATTAGAAGCAAGAAAATCACTCTCAGCCCAAAGACTTACAGAAGCAAACACACAAGAATGTGAATCAAGTCCACAGAGTCCTGAAAGACAAGGTATCTTCCTAGTCAGTAGGACCAAGGAGAGACAGGTAATTTGAGATGCATTGCCAGAGAACTGGGTTTATTTTAGTTGAGTATAAGCAAAATGTGTATAATAATGAGATAATAAATCCATTGAAATATTGAAAAACTCATTATTTTAGAAACTTGACAAGCTTATTTGAGTAGGAGTATAGAAGCCAAAAGGGACCTAGTCCAATTCTATGATTTTTATATGAGAAAACTGAGCCTCAGAAATGTTAAGTGACTCATCTAAGGTCACAAAATGGCCTCTCTATAGCCTTTTTCAGACTTTTCCTCTTCTACCAATAGTCAATAATGTCTTCTTTGAGGTCTCTTTCAATCCATATTTATTATTATTGTTTAAAGAGCTCCAGACCACTCTCATTTTCTCAACCAGTTCAGTGTCCAGCTCACAGTCTCATCCCTAACTACTCCCTAATTATTAGGGAACTTCAACATTGTTGTATCACTCTTTGTGACCCCCTTTTGGGTTTTCTTGGCAAAGATATTGGAGTAGTTTGTCATTTCCTTTTCCAGCTTGTTTTTACAGAAGAAGAAACTGATGCAAACAGGATTAAGTGATTTGCCTAGCATCACATAACGAGGAAGTGTCTGAGGCCAGATTTGAATTTGGGAAGATGAGTCTTACTGACTCTAGCCTCAGCTCCCCATCCACTGTACCACCTAGCTGTCCTCCTGACATTCTCAAACCTCCCAATTCTTCAACTTCTTGTGTTCCATGGCTTCCTTACACCACAACTACTCATAGAGATAGAGATAGGGTTATCTTTCCTTGATTTTACAGGCATCCACAAGTATTCAACATTTGTGCTTATCAGCACTGAAATTCTTTTCTCAGATCACAATCTATTGTCATTCCCTATTTTTCTCCCTCTGCTTTGCCACTCCCAGTCCCGTTCTTCATTCTTATCATAACCTTTCAATCTCTCAGCCCCTTAGTTCTTTCTCAGACTATTACTCCAGCAGTGGCTATATTATCTTTTCTTCCTCATTTTGACCCCTGAGTAAATCACTTCAACTCCACACTTTCCTTTTCTCTAGAGTCCCTTGCTCATTTATCCTATTGAAGATTTTACCCTTCTAAATTCTAGTTTTAGATTACTCCCATCATCTTCGGCCTTTACTCTTAATAACTTACTGTCAAATAAAGCTAGAAAAAAATCAATAAAGTGTAATAACTAGATCTACTACAAATTTACATTATCTAATTTCAACTGGGCCCTCACTATGGCAAAGCAGTCCATCCTTTAAGCCTGTCTAATTGATCCACTAGGTCACTTACCACAATAGCTTTTCTAAACCTTTTCATCTGTTCTCAAACTTCACATAGCATTCACCACCCTTCCCCTCCCAACTGAGAACCTTGCCTCATATTTCACTGAAAAATAGGAGGTCATTCACAATGAGCTCCCTCTTTTTCACTGTCCCTTATCTCACATCAAATGCCCAACCTTTTGCAATTGTCTTCTCTGTTTCACATAAAGAGATGTTTCTTTTACATGCACAAATAATCTCATGTTCTCCAATAAACTGTCCTCTTTATCATTCCTAGTTTATCACTAACCTCAGAAAATCCTCGTTTGATATATCCTTCCTCTGTGTTTATCATTCTATATCTCTCATCTTTTTTGTGGCAAAAATCTTTGAAAAGGTGGCATGCAATTATTGCCTTCATTTTGTTTCCTTTCACTTTCTAATTAACTCTTTGCAGTTTAGTTTCTGACTTCATCATTCAGTTGGAACTACTTTCTCTAAAATTACCAGTGATCTCTTAGCACATCTATTGCTCTCATCTCAGTCCTCATCCTTTGTGACCGCTCTGCAGCATTTAACATTGTTGATTTCTCTTTTCACCTTAGTACTTTTTAAAATAGATTTTTGTGACACTGTGCTCTCTTGATTCTTTTTCTAAATGGCTGACTGCTATTTATGTCTCCTTTGCTTGATCTTCATACATATCATACCCACCAAATCCAACTTCCCCATACCCCATAACCCAGGCTTGGTCTTTGGTCCTTTTCTCTTCTTCCTTCCATATTCTTTCACTTGATCATCTCATAAGCTTTCATAGGTTAAGTTATCATCCCTATGCTTAGGCTTCTCATATCTCATACCACTAATCTCTGCTGACTCAACTCTCACAACTTCAGCTGCCTTTTTCATAATTGAACTGGATGCCCCTTAGACATCTCAACTTAACATGTCCAAAACTAAATTCCTTAGCTCCCCTCCACTCAAAGTCTCGATTTTTTCCTATTTTCCCCATAACTGTTAAGGGTATTAGCATTCTTCTGGAAGATGCTAAAGGCAGATGGTGGCACAGTGGATAGAGTGCTGGACTTGGAGTCAGGAAGACCTGAGTTCAAATCTAGCCTCAGACACTTCCTAGCAGGGTGATTCGGGGCAAATAATTTAATCTCTGTTTTCCTCAGTTTCTATCTACTTTATAGGATTGTTACAAGAACCAAATTGGATAATATTTGTAAAAGAACTTAGCAAAAGTGCCTGGCACATATTAGGCACTTATATAAATGTTTATTTCCTTCCTCTCTCCATCCTAGTCACCCAGGAATGCAATCTAGGTGTCATGCTCAACACCCTCCTCTCTTTCCCACTGCCCCATAGCCAATCAGTTTTCAAAATTTAATCATTTCTTCCCTCAAAATATCTTTAGTATTGACTTCCTTTTCTCCTTTGACATAGAAACCAACATGGTGTAGATCCGTATCACCTTATACCTGGACTATTGCAGTAGCCTACTGGTGAGTCTCTAAGCCTCAAGTCTCACTCCACTTCTTCATGTCTTTTATTCAGCTGTTGAATTGATTATTCTAATGCTCAAATTTGACCATATCATGCCCTATTCATTAAATTCCAGCAGCTTTTTGCCTTCAGTATCAAATATCAAATCCTCTGTTTGACTTCCTATTTTTTGCCTCAATTAAAGCATAATAGTTTCTGCTCTGGCCCCTTGTTTTCATTCTGTGTGTGTCTCTCTGTTTCAGCTGTGTTTATTTTTTAAAAAAATTTTTTAAATGAACTTTTGTTTATTTTTAGTTTACATCATTGATTTCCACAAGATTTTGAGTTACAAATTTTCTCCCCATCTTTCCCTTACCCACCTTACCAAAACAGCAATCCCATTGTATACCCCCTCCCCCAATCTGCTCTCTCCTATATCCTCCCCTATCATCCCTCTGACTTTCTGGTAGGAAAAGATGGATCTCCCTATCCCAGTGCTTGTATATCTTATTTTCCAGTTACATGTAAATAATAATACAGACATACACACACATATATAAATATATGTATATATGTACATATATACTTTAAATATATGATTTTAGAACTTTAAATTCTAGATTCTTTCCCTTCCTCCCTTGTCACCCACCCCCACTGGAAAGACAAGCAATACAATACAGGCCGTACATGTGTGGTTACGCAGAACATCTCCACAGTGGACATATTGTGTAGCACTGACGATATCTTCCTTCTTTCTATCCTGCCCTCTCCTTGTTCTATTCTCTACTTTGTCCCTGTCCCTTTACAGAAGTGTGTGCTACTAACAACCCTCCCTCCCCCCACCCTGCCCTCCCTTCCATCATTCCCCCTCTCATCCCCTTCCCCCTACTCTCCTGCAGAGCAAGGTACCCATTTTAGAGTGTATGTCATTACCTCCCTTAGCCAAATTCAATGAGAGTAAGGTTGACCCATTCCCTTTTTGCCTTCCTGTTCTTCCCCCTCCATTGTAACAGTTATCCCTTGCCTCTTCTGTATGAAATGATTGATCCCATTCTGTCTCTCCCTGTCTCCTCTCATTCTATTTGTCTCCCACCTCTTAATTTCTTTCACCTTTTTAAAATATCATCCCTTCCTATTCAATTGATCCTGTGCCCTTAATGTAGAAGCTGTTATATCCTAGGTTATCCTGATTGTGTTTCCACAGTATTCAAATTGTTTCTTCTTGGCAGCTTGTAATATTTGCTCCTTAATCTGGGAACTCTGGAATTTGGTTATGACATTGCTAGGAGTTTTTTTGAGATCTTTTTCAAGAGGTGATTGGTGAATTCTTTCAAGTTCTATTTTGCTTTCTGGCTCTAAAATATTTTAACAATTTTCCTTGAGAATTTCTTGAAGGATGCTTTCTTGGTTCTTTTTTTGATCATGTCTTTCAGGTAGTCCAATAATTTTTAAATTTTCTCTCCTGGATCTATATTCCAGGTCAGTGTTTTTTTTAATGAGATATTTCACATTGCCTTCTGTTTTTTTGTTTGTTTGGATCTGTTTAATAGTATACTGATTTCTCATAAAATCATTTGCTTCCATTTGCTGCACTATAATTGTGAAGGAATTATTCTCTTCAGTGAGCTTTTGAAATTCTTTTTCCATCTTGCAAATTTGACTTTTTAAGGCATTCTCTCCTCGTTGGCTTTTTGGGCCTCTTTTGCCATTTGAGTTAGTCTATTTTTTAAGGTGTTGTTTTCTTCGGTTAGTTTCTCTTTTGATGATTTTCTTGCATCATTCTCATTTCTCTTCCCAAATTTTCCTCCAAAATCCTTCTTAAGCTCCTCTGTGGCTTGTAATCAGGTCTACATTTTTCTTGGAAGCTTTTGGTGCAGGAGTTCTGACTCTGTTGTCTTCCTCCCGTTCCATGCTTTGATCCTTTTTGTCCCCAAAATAGGAATCTAAAGTTGGATTGCTGAGCTTTCTTTGCTTCCTTTGCCTACTCATGTTACCAGTCAGTTACTTGACTTTTGAGCTCATTAGAACTCTGCTTTCTGATGGGAGAATTCTGTCCCAAATCACTGGGGTTTTTGCAGTTGCCAGAGCTATTAGGAGGCTGTCTCTACAGCCCCCACCACCTTTGGCTCACTGGTCATGTACCTCAGGACCACCACCCAAGACTGTGATCCTGATCCAAGCAATTCAAGACAAGAACACTTAGCCTCTGAATGATTGCTTGGACCCCCTGCAATCTGCAGGCTGGGAGCTTCTGAAACAGCCATGTGCAGGCGGCTGCAGGGCCATCACCTCAGACTGCTTCTAGCTCTGGAGGCAGGGGCCAGACCCTCTCCCCCAAATTCAGGCAAGTTCCACTGACCTTTTCCCTTTGTCCTTGGCTGTTATGGTTTGGTAATTCTGGAATCTGCCATGGCTGCCAGTGATCTGCTCTCCTGAAAGCTCCAGCCTGGGCTTCTCCTGGACAGTCTGGAGCTAAAACTGCATGGGGCTGGGTTCTGCTCCCAGCGTGTTGCAACGAGCCCTTTCTACCCATCTGTGGCACTGCCTTCAGTGGGAGCCTTGTTTCTCTGCCATTTTATGAGTTCTGGAGCTGTAAAATTTGTTTAGAGAGTCATATTTTCTAAGTATTTGGGGTGGTTATGGGGGGAACTGCAGAGGTTTCCTGCTTCTACGCCACCACCTTGACCCTGCCCCCAGACAGCTGTTGGTTGTTGTCTTGATCTTCCCTGTCACTATAGTAACTTGTTATTGTCGGATTATGTTTTTGTTGTTTGCTCAATTTCAGTCTATTTATTGACATTTAACTTTATGTTAAAGTTGATCTCTGCTTCCAAGCTTCAAGTCTTTTTTGCTTCTTTTTTTCAGAGATAGCTCTGGGGGCCTCTAGGTTTTGGTGCTTCCAAAGCGGTATGATCTAAGGAGAATTGTGGTTGCTGTTCTCCTGGTCTTTGTTCTGGTCCTTATCCAGGAAGGGACCTTCTTCCCCTGTAGCCACCAGCACTAGCACTCATCCTGGCCTTGGGACTGTGACTAGGTCCCTCACTCACCTGCAGCATAAAGTTCTAGTTCTCCCCTCGGTCTTGAAATTGAGGCCAGGGTCCTTTTTCCCCTGTGACTGACCACACACATTCCTCTTAGCCCTGGAACCACAACCTAGACCCCTGTTCCCCTGTAGTCACAAGTGCTGTATCTCCATTTGGCCCTGTGACTGTGGCCTGGACCTGTTATGGGCAATGCAACAAAGGCCTAAACCCAGTTACAGCAAAGGGTACTCTGCATCTCCTTTGATCAGTTGTATACCCTACCACCCCTGTCACTGTCATGAACTGAGAGTTTTCAGCCAATCCAACCATGCCAAAGGCAAGGCCTGAACTTAATTCCCAGGGCCCACTCCCACACCATGAGACAAACCTTTTCTGCTGCCTTACTAAGTTTTCTTAGGTCAGAAAATTGTTTTAACTTGAATCTTTTGTTGTTTCTGCTACTGAAGAATTAAATTTGAGGTGCTATTTCAGAGTTGTTTGGAGGGCAATTTGGGAGCGCTCAGCTGAGTGCTTCTCTGCTTTACAATCTTGCCTCTGCCTCCTACTCTGACTTCCTATGCCCTTCATAACCTGGCCGTTTCCTGCCTTTCCAATCTTCTTACATATTACTCCCCTCCATTTAGTTCACAATTTAGTGGCACTAGCTTTCTTGATATCCCTCTAACAAAACACTCCGTTTCCAATATCTATACCTTTTCTTCTGCTATCTTCTATGTCTGAAACTCTCTCCTGCCTCATCTCTGCCTCCTAGCTTCCCTGAATTTTTTCAGATTTCTTCTTAAGTCCCATCTTCTGCAAGAAGACTTTCCTTCCTTCTGACACTATCCCAAGTTTAACTTTTATATATTCATTTTACATAATTATTTACATGTTGTCCCCTCTAATATTACACTGTAAGCTTCTTAAGAATAGCGACTGTTTTCCCCCTTTCTTTCCACCCCCAGCAGTAGCAGATTGTCTGAAAAAATAGATGTTTAATAAATCTTAGTTGACTGACTGACTATAATGCCAGTGGCATGTATATTCCCTTTGCTGATATAATTCCTGACCTACTAATAAAGCTAATAAATGGTCTTTGAATTTTTTCATCCATTTTTACTCAGTGTAATTCTTTTTTATGTTGCTCTAGAACATTCCATATCTACACAGTGCATTGAAGAAATTTCTTTGCTATGTTTTGTTTAGTATACACACACACACACAAACACATAATTATATTTTATGCAACATGCAGGCTCTCTGTCTGCTATTGTGGACTCTTATCCACCTCTTTTTTTGGTCATATGGGTACTTTTGGTATATTTTACATCACTTCTCATTAGCAAATCATTATTGATGGTACTCACCCTACTACAAATTTGACCAGGATGTCTAAGAAGGTGGCAATAAAAGATGAAATTCACATCATCATTTTAAACCAAGCATTCTTAAACTGTGGTTAAGATTAGATTTCAAAGAGTTCATAAACTTGAATAAGAAAAAAAAATACAACTTTCTTTTTACTAACCTTTAACTCAAATTTATCATTCACTTTATTCTTTCATGAATTTGAAGAAAGCAAACCCTCAAGAGGGGTCCTGTTGTGTTCAGCAGACTGCCGAAGAAGTCCGTTACATGGAAAAAAAGGTTAACCCCAGTTTTAAAAACCTGAAAGGCAACAAAGGAAAACTCAGTTGTAAATAAAAATAGTTCTCATTGTAATGGGAAAGGGAATACAATATGAATACAAAATGAAGTTTTTTCAATTCCTAAAGCAACAGCAAACTGTTATATATATACACATGTGCATATATGTGTATGTGTGTATGTATCTATTCAAAAGCCAGTAGGATAGCATTCATAAGAGGACATAGTACATTTCCTTATTTTAACAAACCCCTCATCAAAGAAAGGTGCAAGGTTTTATTTTGTTTTGTTTTCATCAGAGGAGACAAAGAGAAAACAAAGAGCTTGTGAGAGGTGATATATTTCTATTGCTGTCCTAATAGCATGTTTTTCCTTCTTTTTTTCTGATTTTACTGTGTCTTTAAATTTTGTCCCCTCCCCACATAGTCAGAATAATTTCAGTTTCAAAATTTTGCTCTCCAGGAGGTACATTTCAAATCCATATAGAAAAATCTCGCAGAATCATCCCACCCCTTCTGCCCCTGCTCCTCACTGGAGTGTTTACTTTTTAAAATGCTATGAGTGTAGGAATACATCTAGAAAAGACTTTAGAGGTCATCTAATCCAGCTGCCTCCAAGTATTAAACAGGTTTAGTTTTGCAGACTAAAAATCAGATCTTAAAGTTAGGGGAAAAGGCTGACCTCAAGGTGTTTAAAGACACCATATTGAGACAGGCAGATGACTAAATGAATAGAGCACTGGACTTGGAATCAGGAAGACCTGACTTCAGGAGTGTAGCCTTCCTTTACCACTGTGTGACCCTGGGAAAATAACTGAATCTCTTTTTGTCAGTTTCTTTATCTATAAAGTGAGGACAATAATTACACCTATTTCTCAGAATTGTTATGAAGATAAAATAACATTTGTAAGGTGTTTTGCAAAACTTCAAGTGCCTGTGATACCCTTTGCTATATAACAAAATTCATCTATAATTATACTCTTCCTTTAGTTTTGGAAATATTAGTGGCTAACATTTATATATTGCTTTAAGGTTTTCAAAGTGCTTCATTTTGATTCTCAGAAAAAACCTGAGATGTAGGTATTACTATTACCCCCATTTTACAGATGAGGAAGCAGAGTCTGAGAGTTTAAGTGATTTATCCAGAATCAAACAACTAATATGTTTCTGAACAAAGATTAGAATGCAAGACTTTCTGACTCCGAGTCCAGCAATGTGCTGACTAGAAATTTAGCCTCGTGTACTATTTGCTGTTTCTTACCTACTTAAGCTAGTAGTAAAATTTCTAGCAGGAACTTTTTCATGCTTTAGCTTTAGGCATTCATATTATACTTAAAGAACAAAGTGAAAGGTAAGTATCATTGATATGTGCATGCATTGTTGGATAAGATTAATTCTTATTCTTTTCCCTAAATCAATCATATTTACTTAGATATTTTGTGATTCTGTGTATGTCTTTTCTTGTAGAATTGATTAACAATTTTACCCTTATTTTACCACAGCAAAAAAAAAAGATACTGCCCATAGACATCATATTAAGTTGTACGATATACCTGCCACCAATTCACTTGTTCAAGTGACCTTGTACAAGTCACTTAACTTCTTTGTGTTATCACTTCCTAGTTAACAAAACAGGAATAATATTCCTTCATTAACCCAGAAATATCATGAAAGTAAGTTATAAAATACATATTTTTAGTGACTATCTGTGTATGACAAAAATAAAGCCACAAAAGTTGAATCAGACCACTTGAGTTGAGGTCCCTGTTTTTGCCCCTTAATAAGCCTTAGAATCTCCTCAAGCTATCATCCTGTGTCTCTCCTTCATTTCACATTCCTTCTCTAGCTTCTCTGGTTCATCCTTCACATGACTCCTACCAAATCAGAGCTCCTAAAGTAGAGGTCTGACCTATCCACTCTTGTTAAAGAAGCTTTCCTGGGCTTCCTATTGCCTTTAGTGTAAAATACAAGTTCTTCTTTTTGACAGTTAAAGCCCTTCCAAACTGGCTCCGGTTTCTCTTTCTAGATATTACACATTCTTCTCCTTCATCTCCTTTATACTCTAGTCAAATTGGCTAACTTGTTTTTCAGTGTATATGACATTTTGACTTCTGACTCCATGCTTTTGGATCTCATGGCTGTACTACTCTCCCTCCTGACTTCTACTTCTTGAAATTCCTAAAAATGTCAAGTTTTATTTCAAGTGCTCTCTCCTAGACTCCATTTCTGTTCCCCAGTTTGTTTGCTTTGTTCCTTCTGCCACACCCCATGTATTTATCTTATATATGTTTGATTTATTCATCTGTAAACATATTGTATTAATAGTAATCAAAAACTCTCTAGTAGCAAGGACTGGCTCACTTTTCTATTTATAGGTTCAGCTCCTAAACACAGTACTTGGCTCATAGTAGATACTTAATGCTAGCTGAATGGCTGATGGTATACAAACCATTTACTTACCAAATTTCAGATTTCCTTCTCTTTAAAATAAGGGTTATAACATGTTCATTTTTAACCTCATGCAGTTGTCACAAGAGGAAGAGCTGAAGAAATCATAGATGATTTTATAAATATGAGTTATATAAAAACTCAAAATACTACTGTTTATATAACACACTCATCTCTGTAGATGCTAGTACCAGTTTGGGCCAGTTGGGTGGCATGGTGCATAGAGTGTCCTGCCTGAGGTCTGGAAGATTTTTCTTCCTGAGTTCAAATCTAACCTGCTGGAACTTTTCCCAGAAATTCTGATAGATGGATAGATAGATAGACAGACAGATAGATAGATAGATAGATAGATAGATAGATAGAAAGATAGATAGATAGATGCCTATATAGACAGATGAGATGTGTGACCCTGGGCAAGTTATTTTGTCTCAATTTCCTCATCTGTAAGATGAACTGGAAAAGGCAATGGCAAACTACTTTAGTATCTTTGCCAAGAAAGCCCCAAGTTGAGGCACAAAGAGTCAGACATGACTGAAACAACTAAGCAACAACAATACCAACACCAGGTTGAATTAATATATAATTAAACTTTTATTGACTACACAGAAATCAAAGTGTCATTCCTAAAACTTAGGTCTGATCATATCATTCCTCTGGTCGGTAACCTTCAGTTGCTCCCAATTGTTGCTGTTCATCCTTCATTTTCAAAGAGAACCAATAACATCACAGGTGATGTCTTGATATGTGTTATAAGTTCAAATACAAACTCCTGCTTAGCGTTCAAAAACCTTTTATGAGCCATATCCAAACTACTTTTATAAATTTATTGTATGGTACTTTCTTATAGACTTTATGATATGGCCAAAATATTCTAGATGTTCCTCATACATGATACTGGATCTCCTACATCTTTGCCTTTGAACAGGCTATCTATAATACTTGGAGTACCCCTTTTCACCTCTCCCCAGACTAAATTCTTAGTTTCTTTTATAGATCAGCTCAAATGCCACTTTCTTTGAGTCCTTTCCTAATCCTCCCAGCTGCTAGAACTTTTCCCTGAAATTCTGATAGATGGATAGATAGATAGACAGACAGATAGATAGATGCCTACATAGACAGACAAGATAACTAGAGGACACAGTAGACAGTGGTGTGCTTGGGTTCAGAAGAAAGTGCAAATCCAGCCTCAGCCATTTTTTAGCTATGCCACCCTCTATACATCCCTTAAACCCTGCTTGCCTCAGTTTCCTCATCAGGAAATGAAGACAATAATACTACCTACTTCCCAAAACTGTTCAGAAGGTAAAATGAGATAACATTTGTAAAGTTCTTTGTAAGCCTTAAATTTCCATAGAAATTATATTTACCAGAAAAACATATATGTTCATGTATGTGTATGTATGTATATATTATATAAGGATGTATTCTCTCCTTCATGGAATACTCATTAAGTTTCTCTTAAGTTTGGCTTATTTTTGCCTGCTGGACTCATTGTAGAGTCTTGAATTTTCCTTTCCTCATTGTGTCCAGTTATAGTTCCCTATGCAGAGAATACCTCAGCTGTTGTTCTTCCAGGGATAATGCTCAGATGCTGTGAAAAAGTCCAAATCCTGTATTCCTCTGAAGTAATCCGTTAGTCCTATTGTCCTATGTATGTGCAATTAAACATTTGCATATGTAGCAATAACTATGTTATTGTAATATAAACACATGTAATATGCATATATATGTGTATTATATACATATATACTGTATTATATACATATACATATTCACATACATATGTATTTCCATTAGGAAGAATAGAATACTACCTAGGCAACACACCAGTTTTAAGATAAACGTGGTCATGGACATCAGTTATCATATATTTTTAACTCCAGATTTATTGTTGGCAAGAAGTTTCTTTTGATTCAGTATGCATGAAGTTATTAAAACATAAGAACAGTAAATTGAAAACTCAACCTTTTGGACTACTTAAAATGTTATTTTTCCCTGTAAGTTCTAACTCTTAAGTTATTTTAATAAAAAACACGAATTCCTCCATAAACTTCAGTAAGTAAAATGCATGAGGAAAAAATATGAAAAAAAATCTGGGTTTAAGTCATGGTTTAAAAAGACCTTTAAGGAAAGACAAGCTGTCCAGAGCTGTCCAAACACTTTAAAGACTAAGCAGGCAAAGCAGGAGGCTTATATCACCTCTCCTAAAGCACCAAGGAACTAAGATTGGTTAAAAATATCGTAATCTCTTTACTAAAACAATAAGGTTTGAATGTCGTGTCACTAATTTAACACTTTTTTGAGTGTTTCTAAGAGATAGCAGACAATTTGTAAGTCTCATTGCAGTGCTTGGGGAACTTGGAGCCTGAGCATAGCCACAATGACTGGAGCAAAAGAAAGATGGAAGCATTGTATACTAAGCCATCCAGCAGCTAGGGAAAGTGTTCAGGTGTGGAATCAGGGCCACAAGTAAACCCACAAAAAGTAAACACTTACTGTGGGCTCAGAGAATATTTCAGAATGTGTGCTGGCACTGAAGACAGGTTTCCTCTTTAATATAAAAAAGACAGCCAGGTTAGTGATAAAATGACAAAAAAACACACATGTAGTAGGAGCATCCCTGGATCTGGAGTCAAGGATCTAGGTTCTAATCCTACATCTGATGTTTGCTACCTCTGTGACCTTAGCAAATCATTTACTCTTCTAGGATTATAGTTTCTTTAACTGTAAAATGATAGCATTAGACTAGATAGTTTCTAATAAATAGCTTATTTCTTCTTCCTAAGGTCCCTTCCAGCTCTAGATCTTTTAATGCTGTCTGTCTATCTCTATCTATGTGTCTATCTATCCATACACATCTATTATAGTGTTCCTTGGTGTTCTGCTTAATATCATTAATTTTTTTATTTATTTGTTTTATTTACTTTTAGTTTACAAAATTCTATTCCACAATCCCTTGAGTTTCAGATTTTCTCCCCTCCCTTCCCCCTCTCCCCCGCTCATGGTGGTATGCAATCATGTATAGGATCTGCAAATACTTTCACATTGTACAATAGTTTGGTTATATAGAAGGATTGTAACCAATGAGTGATCACTGGGAAAAAAGCAAAACCAAACATGAAAAAGAACGATAGCATGTTTTGCT
>CM053590.1:90374753-90392371 GCA_028646515.1 Pseudochirops corinnae
GTTACAATAGAGGGGGAAAAGAGGAAGGCGAAAGGTAAAGAGTCAACCTTACTCTCACGGAATTTGGCTTAGGGAAGGAATGACATAAACTATAAACTGGGCATCGTGCCACACAGAAGAGTAGGGGGAAGGGGGATGAGAGGTGGGGTAATGGAGGGGAGGGCAGAGTGGGGCTGAGGGATGATGAATATTCACATTTCTGTAGAGGGATAGGGACAGGGTGGAGAGTGGATTGGGGGGCAGGAAAGGAAGAAGGGATATTTAATCAGACTCTCACAGTGTGCTCATTATGAAGAGGTTCTGTGTAATTTCACACGTTCAGCCTGTATTTGATTGCTTGTCCTTCCAGTGGGGATGGGTGATGAGGGAGGAGGAGAAAGAATCTGGAATCTGGAGTTCCATAATCAAATGTTATGAATGTGTATCTATCTATCTATCTGTCTCTGTATATATGCAATTATTATTATTTTTATTGACTACATCCAGCTGGAGCTTGAGATACACAGGCACTGTGCTTGGGAGATCCATCCTGCCCTACCAAAAAGTGACACAGGAGAGAATGGACTGGGCGGGCGGGGACACACTGCAATGGCTGTTTTGGGGTGCTGGGTGGGGGAAAGGGGGAGAAAATATGTAACTCAAAATCTTGGGGAAATGAATGATGCAAACTATAATAAAATTTAAAAAAATTAAAAAAAAAAAGAAATCCGTGGGTTGTCTTCTTGTTTAGAATTATATCCTCAGCACTTAGCATGTTGCCTGGAATACAATAGGAGATAACTATTTTTTCCATTAATTTATGTATCAAGTGTACATCAATCATAGTAATATTAGATATTTAGTACATGAAATTATCAAAAATTGATACCCATTTTACGTCATCGTCAGTAACTTTATACATGAAAAGGGAATGAGACAAGATCTTGATGTTATTGTTTTACCTTGAATACACCAATCACTGCTGTCTCTCTCTCTTCAAAGTTACCCTACTGTACTCTTGGTTAAAGTCTTATAGCTTTGCAATAGGTAGATCAATTTCCTCTCATCAACTGGGTAAGGCAATGTATTCCACCCCAGTCTAGGGCCCCAAACAAGCTAGAATCCTTGGTTAGAGTCTTATAATTCGGGCTACTGATTAAGAATATCATGAAAGACATCCTTGCTAGTTCACTGAAGTATGCCAAGAGGATAATCAATAGTCAAAACTACGTGGAATACTTGTTAAAGGGCTGTTTTGGGTGGGGTGGAGGGTATGGTTATGGAAAGTTACTTTTGATTTTGTTTTTAACATATAGTCTTTATATAACTTAGATTACATAGAATTTTCCTAGTTATTTAGAAAGGAAATTTGTCTTAGAGGGCCATAATGTAGCCTTTTTATTTTCTTACTTTTTAGTGGAGGAGGTTGATCAGAAGAGACTGTTTAACTTGACAATAAAAAGATGAGTGCATCCCTTGTGATTTGTGATTATGCTTTCTAGATAGATTATCCCCATGGAATGAATCAGTGAAAGAAATATCTCCCTGACATAATTGAGGACATTTCCTTTATGCGTCTCAAGTGTAACCATTATTGTCGTGGTAGTGTTTCCTTCTTTGTTTCATCAGTTTACACCTCATCATCCTATAAGATCTTCTCTACCTTTGGAGTTTACCTCATCACTACCATCTGCCTCGCTGGCTGGAGAGTGTGACCATGAACCCCAAATCTCCATTTAAGGAAAGATTTCAACTTGGACATCTCCTCATTTTCCATCTGGCTATACTGATTTAAGACTTCTCTGACTAACATCTCCACCATGCTCCCAAATTGAGTATCTCCTCACCACCCAGCCCACCACTGCTTTTGAAATCCTTTTGTATGTTGTTGACCTCATTTGACTGTAAGCTGCTTGAGCAGGAGCAGGAATTAACAGCAATTCCTTGAGCAGGAATTGTTTTGCTTTTACTTATTTGTATCCCCAGAGCTAAATCCAAAAGTTGACAAAGGTTGGAGCTTAATAAATTTTTTACTGATTGAATGAGAAGTAATCTTCAAAACAATCTGATACTGGCTAAGAAATATAGTGGTAGATCAATGGAATAGATTAGGTACACAATACCTTGTTATTAAATTACCATAGCAGTTTGATAAAACCAAAGATTAAAGCTTTGGGGACACATTATTTGACACAAAAAAAAAAAACTGCTGGGAAAACAGTATGGAAGAAACTAGGTACAGACCAACATTTCACAATATATACCAAGATAAAGTCATAATAGGTACATGATTTAGACATAAAGAATGATACCATAAGCAAATTAGAAGAGCATGAAATAGCTTACCTGTCAGATATATGGACAAGGGAAGAATTTAGGACCAAACAAGATATAGAGAGCATTACAAAATGCAAAATAGACAATGTTGATTACATAAAATTAAAGTTTTTGTACAAATGAAACCAATGTAACCAAAATTAGAAGGAAAGAAGAAAAGTAGGAAACAATTTTTTTGGCAAATTTCTCTGATAAAGGTCTCATTTTACAAATATGTAGAGATCTGAGTCAAATTAATAAGAATTCAAGTCATTCCCTAATTTATAAATGGTAAAATGATATGAACAGGCAATTTTCAAAGAAACTAAAGCTATTGATAGTCATATGAAAAAAAATGCTCTAACTCAGAATTGATTAGAGAACCACAAATTAAAACAACTCTGAGATACCGCCTTGTACCTATCAGATTGGCTAACATGACAGAAACAGATAATGATAAATATTGTCAGGATAGTTGGAAAACTGGGAAATTAATACACCATTGGTGGTGTTGTGAACTTATCTAACCATTCTGGAAAGCAATTTGGAACTATACTAAAAAGCCAATAAAACTGCGCATATCCTTTGATTCACCAATACTACTACTAGGTCTGTAACACAAAGAGATGAAAAAAAGTACCAATTCATAGAAAAATATTAATAGCAGCTCTTTTTTGTAGTGGTAAAGAATTGGAAGTTGAGGGGATGTCCATCAATTTGAAAATTGTTGAATAAGTTGTGTATATGATTGTAATGAAATATTATTGTGTAATAAAAATAATGAGTAGGACAATTTCAGAAAAATTTGGAAAGACTTACATGAACTGATGCAAAGTAAAATGAGAAGATCCATTAGAATATTGTACATAGTAAAAGAAATGTTGTACAATGATCAACTGTAAATGACATCTATTATTGGGCATTAAATATTGATCCAAAGAACTCATGATGAAAAATCCTGTCTTTTTCCAGAGAAGCAGTTTTTGGTATCTGAATACAGACTGAACTATACTATTTTTCACTTTCCTTATTATTTTTTTGGTTGTCATGACTTTTACACAAAATTACTAATAGGTAAATGTTTTACATGATTGTACATGAGTAGCCTGTATCAGATTGCTTACCATCTCAGGGAAGGATGAGAAGATCAAGGTGGGGAGGAGGGGAAAAGGACAGAATTTGGAAATCAAAAATTGTTTTAAAGCAACAAATGTCAAAATATTTTATACATAATTGTGGAAAATAAAATATTTAAGATAAGTATAGTTTAAATATTTAAATAAACATATTTAAAATATTCTAAATATTTTAAAAATTGAGGATCCTCCATAAAAATCTAAAGCTTGGATTCCTGGGCCAATGGTTATTTTAATCTCAGAGTATTAGTTGCTGTGGCAGGTGAAAGACAAAATGACTAAGGAAACAAAGGTTCAATTTATGTAATTCTGATTATGACTATAAGAAAAACCTTATAGATTTGACTTATAGATATCATCCATGGCAGGAGTAAGTTGCAGACTACTCCAAAATACAAAAGGGTGGAAATTGAGGGAACTGAGAGGATTAGTACAGCCAACTGCCTAATTTTGGGAATTGATTGAACCATACTGACTCCATCTTGTTGCTCAGTTCTGAAGCTAGCCCACTTCCCTTTCTATTAAGTCATAAGTATAATCTAATTTCTGTGTTGTGAAAAAATTTTATTCAAATATGGGAATTGGAAGAGAAACCTTATTGCATTATTTGAACTTAGCCCTCCATGTCTGGGAAGATAGACCACCCCTACTTGCTGTTTAGACACCCTTAACTAAGGACCCAGGTTGTGCTGACCAGAAACCCAATCAGATCCAAAGACTGATGCAAAGAGTTCTCACAACTGTACATCTCAAGCAACTCGTATGTCTTATCTGAAAGCTGACCCCATTCTGATCAGTCAGTTATTGTTTCTGCAATCTTTTGATTGTTTACAGATACTTTGGGCAGTGAGATACCTTCCTTTCTAATTCAGGGAATTACACCTGTTCACAGTCCCTCCCCCCACCCCTTTGTAAAATCCCTAATCTTTCCAGCATTTAGAAATTGGATCATCTAATGTTTAATTTTGGTTAATTGTTTCCTTTTAATTAATTGGCTGTATTTGATTAATTTTAAATATATAAAAGTCTGTCTCCGCCTGTATTTGAGGTCCAGGCCAAAGCTTTGGGTATTTGAGGTCCTGCTTTGGTAGGCAATTGGCATGCATGGCTTAATAAATTTACATGCTCACAAAATTGAATTTTTGTTTCCTCAGTCATTTCATCTTTCACCCATCAAAATGCAAAACACATCAGGTGTTGGTGGATGAACCAGACAGAACTGAGCCTAGATAGATCTTTCATCCCTTTTCTCTGTAGTGAATACTTTTTTTTTTCTAGTAAGCTAATCAGATTCAGGAAATATCAAGGAAACTTGGAATATATTTCCATTTCAGATTATACACTTACGTTACCGTTAAGAAACAACACAATGATTAGAACATGTCTTTCAAACATTACTTGCCAGCAAATGTTGGCCCCTCTTTTGAAATGTTAGTATTTCTCTATAGCACATTCCCAGAATGATCAATTGCCAGGGATCCAAGTTAAACCAGTGAGAAGTGTAGATAGAATGGGAGGTAGCACATCCTCATCTAGCAACTACTGTATCCCAAAATAACTGTATCATACCTCCCAAAAGTGAAATGAAGTTAATAAAAAAAAACGTCCTCTGGCAGCAGCCTATCATTAGCTACTGTAGCTCTCAAACTTTTAAAAGATGAAAATCTCCCTTTCTCTTTCTTTTTTTTTTTCCATTTCCAGTGCCAAAGTCTCTACCTAAGTACAATATTTCTTAGCCAAAAAAATGAAGTTAATCTCTTGCATGCCCTTTATGATCTAGGTATAGGTAACTCCATTTTGAAATTTTTATCTTCTGTAAATTCATATATTTCTCCTACTATTCATTCTACAAAGGAGCTACCCTATATTATATGGTGGTAGGGGGAGAGAGACAGAGACAGAGAGACAACACACATTTTTCTTCTGCCCTTTTCAGTTAAAAGTAGTATATATTTGCAAGAGAGTTAGGTTCAGTAATTTCTAACTCTATAGATCTCCATTAATTTTATTTTATTCATTAGTAACTTGTAATGTACTGTTTTTGCCCTCCAATTTATCTGTTTGAAGTTATATAGTTGTCTAAGATCCAGTGGTTTGATCATATTTAAAAATGCTATTCATTTTAAAAGTCTTTTGAAATTTGTATAAAGGTTTAAGTCTGGAAATTAGATTTAAAATCTTATAAATATTGGTTTCACCCAGAAAATTTATTCATTTTAAGCACATGAATCTTTCAAAAAGTCTGTAATTATGATTGGATAACCTTCTTCCTTCCAAAATTGCATAGAATTAAAATCAAAAGGAGGAAAAACAAAATAAAACAAACCATAGGTTTAGACTTTTATGGGAAATGATAGTCTCTTATTTATTTCATAAGCCCTAACACATCAATAATAGAATCATGAGCTAAGTAAAGTAAGGCATTTCCTTTCTCACCCTAGAATCTCAGGAGTCCATCTATATGAACTTCCGACATTCTCATAGTTGAGAGACCCAGAACTGAGAAAGTGTTTGTAACCAGGGCCCATCTCCAAATTGATTGGCAAACTCACAGTAGCAGAAGAATAGGAATTAGAGTGCCAGAATTCAATTCTCATTTTATTAGAGCTAGACAATTCAAAGAAGCAAAAGTATGATCCTGACAATGCTTTAACTCATCAGTCTGACTTTCAGCACATAAATATTGTGAATTTAGCCAAGTAGCCAAGCCTACTAAGATTTATTAACACCTCTATAACAGCTGAAAATCAAGATAAAAGAAAATGGAAAACAAATCAAGCAACTTGACTCTGTTAGTAGATTTAATCATGATTTCCTTAGAATAGGAGTTTTGAAACTTTTGACTAAAATTCATGTTTTTCAGTTAACTATAGATTTAGATTTTCTGTGATACCATAGGTTCTCTTCTAAAGTTTTCCTTGTTGCCCCATTGTGGTATAGGGTTGATCCTGGGTCCATCTTCCAAGCCTATGCAAATAGAGCATATGTTTTCCTTTATCCTAAAAACTGGTAAGACTTTGAGCAGGGTACCAGTAATATCCTAGCATTACTCTGATTAAATTTTAGTTCGCACATTTTTAAAAATTAAAATATTTATTTTCTTGTTTAATCATTAATTTCCACGAGATTTTGAGTTACAAATTTTCTCCCCATCATTACCCTACCCAACACCTCAAAACAGCCATCCCACTGTATAACCCCTCCCCCAATCTGCTCTCTCCAAGTCCTCCCCTTCATCCCTCTGACTTTCCGGTAGGACAGGATGTATCTCCCTACCACAGTGCCTACGTATCTTAATTCTCAGTTGGATGTAGTTAATAACAATAATAACAATTGTATATATATATGTGTGTGTGTGTGTGTGTGTGTGTGTGTGTATACACACACACATATGTATTTTTAACATTTGATTATAGAACTTTAAATTCTAGATTCTTTCTCTTCCTCCCTCATCAACCACTCCCATTAGAAGGAAAAGTAATTAAATACAGGCTGTACATGTGTAATTACACAGAACCTCTCCACAGTGGGCATATTGTGAGAGACTGATTATATGTCCCTCCTTCCTATTGCACCCCCACACCTCTTGTTCTATTCTCTACCCTGACCCTGTCCCTGTCCGTTTACAGAAGTGTGTACTTCCATCAACCCTCCCCCGCATCCTGCCCTTCCTTCTATCATCCCACCTCTCATCCTCATCCGCCCTACTCCCCTGCATGGCAAGATATCCAGTTTAGAGTTTATGTTGTTCCTTCCCTAAGCCAAGTTCAATGAGAGAAAGGTTGACCCTTTCCCTTTTGCCTTCCTGTTCTTCCCCTCCATTGTAACAATTATCCTTTGCCTCTTCTATGAGATGATTAACCCCATTCTGTCTCTCCCTGTGTCCTCTCATTCTAATCCTCTCCCACCTCAGAATTTCACCTTTTAGAGTATTGTCCCTTCCTATTCAATTGATCTTGTGCCCTCTATGTATTCATATATACACATACTCAGATATGTGTTTGTATGCATATATAAACCTTCATATATATATATATATATATGTATATATATATATATATATATATATATATGTATGTATGTATATACACATTTGTATTCCCTTCACCTATCCTCATACTGAGAAAAGTTTCATAACTTACAATTATCACTTTTCCATGTTGGCATGTAAATCGTTCATCTTTGATAAGTACCTTATGATTTCTTTTCCATATTTACCTTCTCATGCTTCTTATATTTGAGTTTCACACTTTCTTTTCAGTTCTGGTTTTTTCAGTAAGAATGTTTTAAAGTCCTCAGCCTCACTGAATGACCATATTTTCCCCTGGAACACTATGCTCAATTTTGCTGGGAGGTGATTCGTGGTTTTAATCCTAGCTCCCTTGATCTCCAGAATATCATATTCCAGGCCCTTTGATCCCTTAATGTAGAAGCTGCTAGATCCTGGGTTATTCTCATTGTGTTTCCACAGCATTCAAATTGTTTCTTCTTGGCAGCTGGTAATATTTTCTCCTTTATCTGGGGACTTCGGAACCTGGCTATAATATTCCTAGGAGTTTTCTTTTGGGGAACTTTTTCAAGAGGTACTTAGTGAATTCTTTCAAGTTCAATTTTGCCCTCTGGTTGCAAAATATCAGGGCAATTTTCCTTGAGAATTTCGTGAGGGATGCTTTCTAAGTTCTTTTTTTGATCATGGCTTTTAGGTAGTCCAATAATTTTTAAATATCTCTCCTGGATTTATTTTCTAGGTCAGTGGTTTTTCCAATGAGATATTTCACATTGCCTTCTATTTTTCCATTTGTTTGGATCTGTTTAATAGTATCTTGATTTCTCATAATGTTATTTGCTTCCATTTCCTCCACTCTAATTCTGAAGGAAGTATTCTCTTCAGAAAGCTATTGAGATTCTTTTTCCATCGGGCAAATTCAACTTTTTAAGGCCTTCTTCTCCTCATTGGCTTTTTGGGCCTGTTTTGCCATTTGAGTTAATCGATTTTTAAGGTTTTATTTTCTTCAGTCAGGTTGTTGACTCTTTTTTTATGATTTTCTTGTATCATTCTTATTTCTCTTCCCAATTTTTCCTCCACTTCTCTCATTTGGTTTTCAAAATCCTTCTTAAGCTGATCTCTAGCTTTTAGGCAGTCTTCATGTTTCTTAGAAGCTTTTGGTGTGGGAGTTCTGACTGTGTTGTCTTTTTCCCCTTCCATGCTTTGATCCTTCTTGTCCCCAAAGAAGGAATCTAGAGTTTGGTTGCTGTTCTTACTTTGCTTCCTTTGCCTGTTCATGTTGGCCAGTCAATGATTTTTTAGCTCTGTAGAACTCTGCTTCCAGAGGTGAAAGCTCTGTCCCATATCACTGGGGTTTTCCCAGCTTCCAGAGCTATTAGGGGGCTGTCATTTTTTTGCAATGCCCACCAGCTTTGGCTCACTGAAAACAAACCTCAGGACCACCACCCAAGACCACAACGCTGATCCAGGCTGCTCAACGCAAAAATACTTAGCCTCTAAATGATCGCTTGGCCCCCCTGCAGTCTTCAGTCTGGGAGCTCTGAAGCAGTTATGTGGAGGCGGCTGTAGGGCCTCAGATTCTGCTGATTCCTTGCCCTGGAGGCAGTTTGGCTTGGCTGCTTTTCTTTTCCAAGTTTAGCTGAGTTCTACTGACCTGTCACTTAGTCCTTGTTTCTTATGGCTTGATAATTCTGAAAACTACCATAGCTGCTGCTGATCCACTCTCCTGAAGCTCCAGCTGCGGTTCAACTAGACTTGTCCAGCTGCCCCTGGGGCCATGCCTTGGTTTCAAGCTGTGCTGGTTTTGGCTCCCAGTGCTGAGATGGTCCCTTTGAGCAGAGCTGCCTTCAGTGGGAGATGTATCTGTGTGCATTTTAGAGCCCTAAAATTTGTTTAGAGTCATATTTCATGGGTATTTGAGGTGGCTATGTGGGAGCTGGGGTACCTTGTTCCTACACCACCATCTTGGTTCTGCCCCTTGTAGGCCCATTATTAAAGAATTGGCCATTTAATGATATGAGTGTGTGTGTTGTTCATAGTAATTCATTAAGCTATCTTTACAAGGAAGTGATTGAGGTCTATGTTGGTAGAGGTAACACATAGATGAAATAATGAATCCCTGATGTGTTAATGCATTATAATGATTATAGAAATGATGGCTCAAATTATAAGAAATAATTTTTAAGGGCCCATGATTACAGGTCTATTTTCAATTTCTGCACTAAAAATGCCTTTATATAAATTGTGATCTTTACACAAAATCTTATTTCATCTAAATGCTAAAATCTTAACTTGGTTCCTTTTCAATTATGCTTTTTGAAAATATTATATCTCATAGTTACTTAATATAAATTTAATAATAAACCAAAAAAGGAAAAAAAAAAATCAAGAGTATTATTTCCACTGGGATCTGTGTAATTTTAACTCAGATAAAACTGATTTAAAACTGTTGAAAAAAGGATAAGATGTAACATGAACTACATAGCATTATCACTTCTTAGTTGACTAAGAAGCATAAATAGCTCATTTTCAGCATTCAGAATGGAAATTGTCAATGATGCCCACTAACTTTGTGCAGTGGGAATGTGAAAGTCTGACAGGTAGTTTGAAGGGAGTGGAAGGCATTGTATCTTCAAATAATAACTGGCTTAATAGATATTCACAATAGCTCTTCAGGAAAAGTACTCCTCATTTGATATAATGTCTGTCAGATATGTCAGTCATGTAAAATGTTTATCTTGCACAGAAAAGTAAAAGATGTTGAAAAGAAAACAATATACTTTGGATTCAAATAGACCATGCCTTTTGCATGAATGCATTATACAAATTTCTGCCCTCACAAAGGTTTTTGGCAAAGATTGTTAACAAATTGTAACCCACTTTACTATCCTTCTGAGTTGTGATGATATGAATTAAGAAAGTAATATTTCATTTAACATTTCACTTGATCTCAGCATAGTCTTTGTCCAGAATTCCCTGGTGCTCTATTCCTGAACCTCTTTCTTCATCACAGGTAGATTGAAAAGACCTGAGACTTAGATATGACCACAATTACATTTGTGACAGTGGACAAAACATTTCACATCTTGGAGACTTGTCTTTATCTTTAAATTTTGCAAACCCACATTTTCACTAGCTATTTCATAATATTGTGAGGAAAACTAATATCATGTTAATATAGGCTATTCCTATTATCCCCAACTGTATGATAGACCCCATCAACATAATAATATCATTTCTTACTCCATAGAAGCCTCTACTCTTGATATTCTCTTCAGTTTGAGATTGTCTCAATGTCAAAGTCAGTCTTACTCATAGTTTCAATTTCCTCTTCCCCTTACTCATTCTTTCACAATCTGAATTCTGTCTTTATTATTAAGTCTCTAAGTGTCTGACTTGACCACCACTTCTCTCCCATTTTTTCCCCTGAGATTCTCATCGATGCTGTAGTACTATTTCTTTTTCTTTTTTTAAGTGTTCATTTTATTAGTTTTTTTTTAACCCCATAATATTTACTCATTGTTTTGGATTCCTCCTGCTTTTTTTTTAACTCTTCTACAAAGTGAGGATTTTTTTTTCTTTGCTATTCTTTTATCTTCTGTGGCCTTTTGTTGATATTTTTGAAGTAAAGAAGGGGAAATATATTCAATTGTAACTATTCATTCTGTCATCTTGCTTGAAGTCAGTTTCTATTTTACTCACTATGCATAGGGTTGGAGATTTCTTGTGTGTGAAATATGTCGTGTGATATCTGCTTGTTTAGAGTCTCCTATATCTTTTCCATATGAAGGATAAAAAATAAATAAATAAAAGTGCCTGTTTGTTGTCATTGTTATGGCTTCTTCTTGCCGTGTTTTTTTTTTTCTTGTTTGTTTGTTTTTATTTTGGCTTTCTAAGGGTAGAAGTGGGAAGAAGAGAGAAAGGAGAGGAAGATGGGAGGAGGCTGGACAAAGCCAGCCTGGACTAAGGGTTGATTACTTCTCTTCTTCCCCTTCTGGTCCCTTGCATTACTCTTTTCATTTAACACTGCTAAAACAAGGCCAAAGTATTCCCGCTTAGAGAAAGGTATGCATTTTGATCCTATTCCCATAGGCAAGCATCTATGTAACTTCTGACCATTTTTTGTCTGTTTTTATTTGATATTCTGGATTATAGTGTTGATAATATTATTGTTTCTTTAAAAATAATATTAAGGGGCCACTAGTTGGTGCAGTGAATAGAGCACCAGACCTGGAGTCAGGAGGACCTGAGTTCAAATTCAACACTAACACTTACTAGCCTTGTGACCTTGGGCAAGTCACTTAAACCCAATTGCCCTGCCCTCACCCCTCCAGAAAAAAAAAGTCAAAAAAAATTAAGTTTAACCTTTTTCTGCTACCTTGTGAAACACTTCAGTTTCCATGGATATTTTCACTATACTGTGGCAAGAAAACAGTGGATTTTCTGTCAGAAGGTCTGAGCTGATGTCTGGGGTTCACTTCATACTAACAATTACTTTGGGCAAGATACAACCTTTCCAAGTTTTAATTTTCTCATTGATTAAATGAAAATAATCATATTTGTATTTTTATCTTCCAAATTTGTTGTGAGAAAAATATTTTGTAAATTATAAAATAGTGCAAAAACATTAGTTTTTCTTAACATACAATAATAGAAATAAATAATGATGTTATTTACATTTTGATGACTCCAAACATTAATCTGATATTTACAACCTTAAATGTCTATGATGCAATAGTATACATAAGAAGAAAGTTTTCCCACTCTTACACATTTCTTATAGCTAAAATTGTTAGATTACATTTCCATTAAGCTGATCAAAAATATTGGCAAGGTCAATCATCAAAAAATGAACAAGTTGATTGTAACTTCATTGAATTTGGATCCATTTCACATAAATAAGGTGAATGTGACCCAATCAGTCTTTAAAGTAATAAGGTGAAAGCTACTCATGACAAAAATCAATGAGGGCAAAAAGGCCATATTCAAATCACATTCCAGTCTGCCCTAAATATCTTACTTTATTTCCATAAAACTATATGCCTTTTCCTTCTTATCTTTTAGTGGATTGCATCCAGAGTCATCTAATTTACATCGATATGATGTGACCACATCATGCCATTCTGATCACAGCCTTACAAAGGGATGGCTGACTATTTCAGGAGACTTCAAAAAACCTGTTGTTCTTCAAAATTCTTTTTGAACTTCAAATCTGGTATCAGAAAATTCAACACAGAAACATCACTTTATTTTATTTTTTTTTCTTAAAGTATAACCTTTTTAAATTAAAAAAAAATGAAATCCTATATCCATTGCTTTCTAGAGTACGGAACAAAGCTGCCAGTTGGCACCTATTTTTTCATCATGCAGTAGGTTGTGATGTCCTAATATAGGCTCTTGGAATCCTTTTGTCCTGGTACACAGCACTACTCTTTTCATTTAACCTTGATAAAACAAGGCCTAAATATTCCCGCTTAGAGAAAGGTATGCATTTTGATCCTATTCCCATAGGCAAGCATCTATGTAACTTTTAACCATTTTTGTCTGTTTTCATTTGATTCTTTGGATTATGGTGTTGATAATATTATTATTTCTTTAAAAATACTCCTTTTTCTGGAGTGTTCTAAGAGGCTGCTGAACAGACTCCAATATCCTTAGACTTCTCTGTCTCCAAGGCATTATAGACCAAGGAAAAAATTGACTTTTTTTTTTTTGGATTTCCCTATAAGGATTTGGTATGGTGCTTTTTCTGGATCTGTTTGAATCTTTTTTTTTTTTTTCTTTTTTTGGTCAGGGGAGTAAAGAGAGGAGGTGGGGAAAACACTATACTTCTTCATGCTACTCTGTCCTATTGTTTCCATTTTTTTCTATATGTTCCATGTGGAACATTTCTCCATGCTTTTCTATATTTATCATGTTCTTATCTCATAGCATTATAATATTTCATGACATTCTTCTATCTTTTCTTTAGCCATTCCCCAAATTATAGATAAAAAATTTTCCTCATTTTTGTTACTCCTCCAAAGTGCTGCTATTAATATTTTGGTGAATATAGAACCTTTTTTGTCAATAACCTCTTTAGTCCCTGACAATTCCTATGGCTAGATGTGGAATCTCTGGGTCAAAGCTTCATGGGCATTTCAAATCACATTTCAGTCACATTATTTGTGTAATATCAAATTGCTTTGCGTAGTGGTTCCATCACTTCTCAACTTCAACAATAATGAATTAGTACCACCTGTCTTTTCACTGCCACTCTGATAGTTATTCTCATCAGTAATTATATTTGCCTATGCAGGGGTTTCTATGATGTGTTATTGAAACAACCTGGTATTTTAGTTCTATAACTTTCTCTTGAAATATTTACCAACTTATGAGTAGAAAGAAAAAAAGTCATATGGCAGAGTATACTTAAAATTAGGAATAATGTGAGTTGGGGGCAGTGTTGGAGCTGGGGCCTTCTATTGGAGTTATTAAAAAAAAAAGGAAGGAAGTACAAGAGGGGAGAACCAAGTTGCAGTTAAAGCGTTGCAAGGAAATGCATATGCAAGGAAAATGTAAACAATAATGAATACTAATAGATGAAGCAATATTGTAAAAGTTGTCTTGGATATGAATATAATTGTTATAGATGTGGATGAATAAATGAGAAGAGATACAAGAGGGTGGAAAACAAGAGAAAGAAGTAATTGTGTATTATCAGGATAAAAAGGTTATGGGGGGCAGGGGATTTAGAAGTAGCCTCAACAACCATGCTCTTAATTGGAAGTGATTTTAGGTATGTATAGAACACATGAATCCCAAATTTCCAAATGGAATATTGTTATGGAAGACTGAAGGAAGTGCTTATGCCAATCCAGGCTTGTATAATATTATACTACTCTGTATCCCTCATTCTACTCCTATCCTTTCCCATCTCTGTACCTTAGTACAACCTGTCTCTCATAAGTATAATAAATTTCTTGTGATAACTCCATTTATTTCAATTATTCTCTCTCCTCCAGGCATAGATGCCATCTATTTCATAAAGCATTTGAGGACTCACACAGGTGAAAATCGTGCCACTTTCAAATTCCCTAAAATATATTTACCTAGACCTCTTACCTGGCCTATTACAATAGTTTTCTACTTGATTTCCTACTTTAGTTTCTCCCCATTTTGATATATCCTCCACATAGATTTTGTTTATTTTGCTAATTTTCAGTTTTTAGCTATTAGATACTCATTCAATAAACTCCAGTAGTGTCTTCTTTCTTCCCAGGATCATATATAAACTCTTCTATATGATGTTTAAATTTCTTTACAACTTCACCCCTCCCTACATTTCCAGTCCTCTTACACTTTAGTCTCATCTTTATGCTCAACAATTCAGCTGGACTGGACTTCTAACTACTCTGCATGCACGACACTCCATCTATCTTCTGCTTTGCATTAGCTCTTGTTCCTTTTGTTGGGATTGTACTCCTTCTTCACCTTGTCATAAAATACCTGTTTTCTTCTAGATTTAGCTCAATGTCCACTTTTTATGGTCCTCCAAGCTACTAGTAAACCCCTTGCCTAAAATACATTGGATTAATTTTGTATCTGTTCTGCATATAGCTGTATATATACATATTGTCTCCATCATTAAAATGTAAGTTCTCCAAAGGCAAGGAACTGTTTATTTTTACCTTTGTGTCCTGTGTAAGATATGCAATTGACTGATCACTTTTTTGTGCATATTTCACATTCTCCTACATCGTAGTTATTTGTATGTGGGTACTTCCCCTTATTAAATTTAATTAAACACAATAAATATTTATTATTTTTCATCTTCGTGAGAACAGAGGTTTGTAAAACCTGTTTTTATCACCAGGGCCTAGTACAGCACATTTACATGACAAGTGCTTAGTAAATGTTTGATGAATTGAATTGGATTGAACAAAATGATGTCCCCTCTAGGAGAGGAATTTGGTAATCAAAAGATGCAGGCCTAAAATACTTGGCTAAAATATTTGCGCTCAAAGTGATGGGTTATCAGAATAAGTGGATAGTCTGGATGAGTGACAGCAAAGAATTAATCATTATAAAATGTTTTATTGAGTTAATATGATATTTCACAAAATGGATAAATTTCGAGAGTTCATGTTTTATTATCTAATTCAAGTGATCTTTAGGAAAAGTGGATAATTGCTGTTTTGTGTCCAATTAACTTTTATCAAGTGATTCAAAATGGAGTGGTTTGGTTGTTTACTAGAGGCAATGGATAAAAAATAGTCAGAATAAGTGTTACACTGGTAGACATGAAATGTAAAAAAAAAATGCCTATAGGAAGGCCTCCAACATATTGGAGAGATGCCTTATTGAGTAGCTATAGGAGAATACACACAAGCGTTTCACAGTATGAGAAAGTATAGATCACTGCTGTTTGCACTAATAGAAGTAATTACCCATTTTAATTCAATCACAGATATATTGAAATTGAACACTCTTAGTATTTTACTAGCTATAATCTCCTAAAAATCGCCCAGCCTCCAACATCTATTTTAGTTAATCCTATCAAAAACATCAAAAAGGAGAGAAGTCAATACTTCTTCATTGTCTATAGTTTAAAGTCCTTATTCTTGAATTCAGTGACTTCAATAATCTGTTTCTAACCCATTTTAACACAAAATGAATGAGGCACTATTACCCAAACTCATCTTATGCTTTCTGATTTTTGATTTTGTTGTATTCCCTCCCCAAAATCACCACTTTTTTTCTCTAAATTGCAAAACCATATCAATTCTTCAAGACTCAATTGAAATTTTTTCTCCTCTGAGGGAACTTCTCTTGCACTTATGTAGTCAACCAATCTCTCCCTTCCCTGAATGGCACTAAATTCCTGCACCATTTATTGTCTTCTACTGTTAGATGTATTTTTGTATTTGCATATTATCTCTCACCTGCCTTTTAAGCTTCTTGAAAGCAGAAATTATGTTGTATACTTTTTATTTATTTCATTTAAACACCCAGAATAGTACCTTGCAACATAAATATTGATTTGTTGAGTAATGTTTTGAAGTATGGTGACTGATATTAATGCTTTAGAACCAGTCATAAATTGTACAATAACTATTTTGATTATGTGATTTGTGGTTTGAGTGAAATTCATCCCTCGTGAGGCTTCAACCTACTGCTATATTTAACATATTTTAACTAATCATGAAGAAGTTCATGAGATAACAAGGCAATAGTAAAAGCAGAACTACCTCTGAGTAGTTATAGGTCTGTCATAATAAAAATCTGGGATAAAGAGAAACCTAAGGTCAACATTGTGAGCATGCTCAACTTATTAGCATGAAGCAAATTAGTCTAGCAAATACAAATAAATTGCTTCCAAGACCTTTCAGTAGTCAAGGATCCATCCAACAGCTAGAGCAGTTCTTTTATATAGGTGAATAGATAGCAGATTATATAGGATACAAAAACAATCCAATGATGCCAATTACATCTGTGACTGTGATTTATTTGACCTAGAGATGAAAGGTGAGCTCTACTTGGCTTGACTCAGAGGGGAGATCTTTATAACCCTTCTATAATCCAAGGCAACAGGAAAAAAAGAAGTGTTGACCAACATTTTCTATTGCGGGCAAACACCTTATTAGCATATTAACTCACATCACCTCAAAAGTCTCTTAGTGGACAAACATCCTATGACCACGTTGACTCATCTCCCACCATGATCATCAAAACCTTGCAGATGTAAATTTGGGGTAGGACTTTGGCTCGTAGAATATGAAAGATAAACTCTTACACATTTTACTAATGGAGCCAATACAATCAAGTCTGAATTGGATTAATAAATATTGATTCTGATTAGACAGACTGATTAGATACAATTCTCAATCAGTAATTAATCATGGAATAACAATTTTCAAATTCCACAATAGGTAACTGAAGTTATACAGTATAAGGGAGCTCAAACTTACATAATCAGGGAAGGGGGCAACCAATACAAACAGGATTGATCATTATTACATAATAAATTGAATGATATACAAAATAAAGTAGGGTATTGTAACGATACTAGGATTTGAAGATCTTCCACGCCCCTTGAGCTTGCTGATGTAGCAGGAAGGGGTGGAGCAAGAGAACGCCGGAGCCAAGCTAGTCTCTGTGCGGTGCGGACTGGAAGCGGCGTCAGAGGCAGTGGCTGCGGC
>CM053590.1:90392871-90439667 GCA_028646515.1 Pseudochirops corinnae
TGGGACTCAGTCTTCTGGTATTTAAATGAATGCACTATCTATATTTCTTATGTAGAGAGCCTGTTCCATTTTGTGATTAATAACTATATCAGCATATTTATAGTTACTGTAGGCATTGTGAATACTGCATTGCTGATACAGGTATCAACTTTCAATTTGACAGGTCTCAAGAGATCTTTGTGCAACACCACACAGTAGGGGCTGATTAGATATGGTTCATATTCCCACTGCTCAGGAATACTCAACACAATCTAACAATTCCCATTTATATTCAGCAGTAATGAGATCTGTCTTCTTCCTCTCCTGTCCCCTGTCCCTCTCCACTGGAACAGATTGAGATAAAGTCATAAAGACGTTAGAGAAAATGGTAAGGCTTCAAGTGCTATTTAATCCTCATTGCTTTAGCAGTAGAGATATTCAGGACTTAACCTAATTTGTTGCCATTTTATCCCACTAGAATAGAGGTTTTTAACCTATAGTCTATGAACTTTTGCTGTTTTTTAAAAAATAATTGTATATGGGGGTGGCTAGGTGGCACAGTGAATAAAGTACCTACCCTGGAGTCAGGAGGACCTGAGTTCAAATCCAGCCTCAGACGCTTAACACTTACTAGCCTTGTGACCTTGGACAAGTCCCTTAACCCCAATTGCTCTGCCCTCCCCCCTCCAAAAAAAGAAAAAAAAAAGGTGTGGAAATAATTATATATCAATATCATTGGCTTTCCTTGAAATCCTATGTATTTTATTTCACACATTTAAAAACATTATTCCAAGAATGGGTCCATAGAAATTACTCTACTGGCATGGGTTATCCATGACACACAAAAAAGGTCAAGAATCTTTGCAATAGAGTAATCAGCTCCCTCATACAATTTTAAGTACAAAAGATGATATGAAATGAAAGAGTAGTGTAGAGTTAAAGTGGAAAATTTCATTGTAAACTAAAGTTCTCTATTGTAAAAGTGTCATTTAAAAATCATTAATAATCCTCATATATTTTAAATATCTATCACAATTTCATCTCACATAGGCTATTGTAATAGCCTCCTAACTAGTCTCCCTGCCCATAGTCTCTTGGTGAATCTTCCACAATGCCTCCAAAATTCCTAATGCACAAATCTGACTTTGTAACTCCCCTGAAAAATCTTATCTTAGTGTGGGCCTAACACCTTCCACAGTCTGTATCTTACCTAGCTTTCCATGTTTGTATCATTCTACTACCCTTTTTACAATTTTTGTTTCCACCAAGCTAGAATAACTGTTTCTAGATGTTGTTCTAAATTCTTCCATATCTTTTCATTCTGACAGGTTAACACCATACCTGGAATGTATTAATTTTCTCTTTATCTGTGTGGTACCCTGAGGGAAAAAATAGGAGGTAGAATATGCCCAGTCGGTTAAAGCATTAGCCCCATCCAGACCATCATTTCCCTCAGCCCCAGAAGGAAACACTTTAGGATAGTTATCATAAGAACCTTGAAAATAGGAGTATTTGCCAAATCACCAATCCTACTTCCAACATCCCCTCTTCTTTCTCCACTATCCCATAGCCATAATTGTGAGGAGAAATCATTGAAGTAAAGGGAATCCTTATTCCTCAAAACCATCAGCATTAACTGCTGACCAGCTGCCACCAAAAGGAAGATGAGTAAAAAGCCCTGGAAGTAGTAACATTATCACCTCTCCCCCAAACCTTAAACTACCCAACCCTGCCTCCAGCTTAGACTTCATGGTCTTTATTAGGGAAGCAAGTTCTGTGGAAAAGGACCAGCCATCCACAGCACTTGCCAACCACCTCCTACACACAAGGCAGACAGACTCACCTGGATGAAACAATGGGGCACAACAAAGAGAGTATGCAGTCCACTGTCTTCAATGAGGCATCCTGAAGAGAAAGAAGACATCATGTGCCAGGAAAATTGAACCAATACCGTGTAAATCCATGCACAAGCAGCTTTCTAGGGGATGGCTGTGAAAAGCTTTTAAGATTCTGATTACATAATATAGTGAACACTCTATTTTTCAATAACAAATAAGAGCAAAACATTCACAGTAAATCAAGATACAGCATTCATGTTATAACTTATCACAGAAAATGGCCACATAGTTTTTACCACAGTGGTCACACTGTTTTGAACAAAGTATAATTATATAGTCAGTCAATCACTTAGTAACTCAATCTTTCAAATCAACTTAATCATTCAATCATACTTAAGGAGCTTCCTTAAGGGTCACAAAATACAATAGTCAAAGTTCTCCACTCATAGGGCACACTAAGTTACAATATCAGTCACTATTCAGCACTCTCTTAAGTGTTAATGTAAAATGCACAGGCCATCCACCCCTCAGTCACAAATAAGTTATAATCTTCACAGTCAGTACACAGTATCCAAGTAAAGTCTTCTTTCAGCTTGCCTCAGGGTAGTCTCTCAGATTCTCTGAATCCCCTTCCATTGTCACAGACCCTACCTGGATTGACCAAACTGTCACCTGGATTCAAATGCAGACAGTTCGCAACTCCTTGTCCAGCTCTCTGTGCAATTTCTGTTCTACGCTGAAGCTCACAGAGTCCAGTCCACCTTAAATCTTTCACAGCCTCTGTTCCTGGGAAGTCAAGGCTTAACAAAGCCACAAATAGGTTTATGCAAAGTATCAGTATCACAGTCATGCTTCCTCAGTCTTTGGCAGCTCCCAGGAGAAGCTGGTAGCTCCCCAGCAGAAGTTCTAGCTGGTTCCCAGAATCAAAATTACTTCACCCAGGTTCCCAAAATCAAAATCATTCTCTCCAGCCTGGGTCCTTCCTCTTAAGCCTCTCTGGTAGCAGCTGCTTCTGCCTCCACAAAGCTTATCCCAACCAATCCTGACTCTCCCTCTCTAGGACTTTTCCTTATATACAATGTTGCTCCTCCCTTTTCAGTCCCTTTCTGTTATATCAGCAACAGGAGTTCATAACTTCTGTTTCTTTAACAGAGGCTTAATTTGAACTAGGTGCTAAGTACCTCTTAGCTTTCCAATGCAAAGGGATCTTTAAATTTCATTACCATTACATACCACCACCTTGACCACCATCTCTTTGCAGACCCTGAATGAAGATAACTCATGACCCTGAATCCCAAAGCCTTTGTAACAGCAGTGTTTCCAGTCAAGTGCCTGAAACCACCATACAGGAAGCAACCTCTATAGAGATGCAGCCTAATTACTCTTCCTGTAGGTACCACAGCCATAGCTATTGAAGACCTTGACAAGAAAATTCTTGTCACTGAAATCCTTGGCATTCTCAACTGATTCAACAGCAGAATCTGATAAAACAATTAACTGATCTGATCAATGGAAATGACATTAAAGAAGAAGCGTTGCCATCTGGACCCTAAGGAATGCACCTTGCACCTAAGAATCTTTCTGACTTGCCACAAAGAAGTCCCATATATGTTTTCTCTCCCCTTAAAATGTGAACTCCTTGAGAGCAGAGACTGTTTCACTTTTCTATTTGTGTTGCCATTGGTTAGCAAGGTACTTAGCCTACAGTAAATCTTTACTAAATGATTCATTCATTCTCTTCATGCTGAAGTACTTTTTTACATTATTATATTTTGTCTCTACTGCTCTCTTATCAAATTCTACCTGAAATCATACATTTTCTACATTCATATTCTGTTAGATTGCGACCTCCTTAAGCAGAGAGAGAGTGTCATTTTTCATTTTTCTACTTATAAAACCTAAAACAACATCTTGTACATAGCTGTCACTTAATGTATTAATATTTGAATTTTTAAAAATGATAGTTACAAATTGAGTTTTGGAAAATAAAAGTTATAATATTCAGATCTTTAGAATTCAGATATTAGTGTCTAAATCAAAATTAATTTAGAAGCTGATTTGTTTTTGCTTTTGTTTTTTTATTTTGTTTTATTTTCCCCTTTGGATTTCTCTGGGTTAGTGCAATAGATTAAATGGGCCAATCTGAGAATCAAAGTGAATTTCTTCCACTGTGTTTTCAGTAACAATAATGGTAATATTAAAATGATATCATTTCTATAGGCTGGAAAGAGATGAGTTGAACCTGATAAGATATCATTAAGAAAGATAACCATAATAATAGTAGACATTTATAAAGTACTTTAAAATTCACAATGTCAAACTTAAAGGTAAAGTCATTTAGTCTGGTGTAGCCATTTAAATACACAAAAGCAGACTAAGAGAGATGTGAATAGACAATAGTCCACATGAAAAACAAGTACAGGGTTTAGAATATTTTTTGAAACTCACTATGTGTCAGTTTTTGGAGAGGGCAGTCAAACATACTAATAATAGTAGTTGCTATTTATATGACTCTCAGGTTTGTGAAGCCATTGAAGATACTACCTCAATTGAAGCTCACATGGACTCCTGTGAGGTCAATACCACTATTATTACTATCTCCCATTTTATAGCTGAATAAACTGACGTTCATAGAGGAATAGTGTTCACATTCACAACTACTAAAGTTTTGAAGCTTGATTCTAATCTTCATATTTCCAAGTTCCCTACTCTGGCCATTAAGGTAACTCTACTTCTCACTTAGACTGCATTAAAAGAAGAGCAGTGTCAGAGGATAGTTTTGTTTTACTTTGCGCTGGTCAAACAACATGTGTAATGCTGTGTTTACTTCTCAGTGCTACATTTTAGTAAGGGCCTGATAAACTGAATGGTATTCAGAAGTAAATAGTGATGGTGCAAAGACTGGGGACCATGTCATTAGCCAAAGAAAATGGGAATTTTTATCTTGGAGAAAAGAAGGCTTAGGGGCAACATTATCTAAGTCTTGAAGTGTTTAAGAAGCTATGATATGGAACAGTCACTGGAATCACTCTGAATGGCCCCAGATGACAGACATAAGATCAATGAGTATAGGCTGAATTCTTGGTTTAATTATTTACTACCTATGTCAAGTCTCTTTATCTCTCTGAGCCTCAATTCCTTTATTAAAAATGGTAGTAAATGTCTGGGGTGACCACTTTTAGGACCTTTTCAGATCTAAATCCTATGATCTCATTTCCAGAGCCAATTTTTTTCTTCACAAAGGGAAAACCTTCCTAACAATTAGAACTGGGAAATAGGCTGCCTCAAGAGGTAATATATTTCCCATTTCTGGAGGTTTTTGAGTCAGAGGTAGAACACTTGTTAGGACCCTGCAAAGATGATTCTTTCATAGTTTGTAATATATACTCTGGTATACCTTCCAAATATGAGTCTTTTATCTTTCATTAATTTTATTCAAAGTCATACATGAACACCATTTTTGTTTCGAGAAGCCATACTTAAGTACGTATTACCAACAGAAAATTAATATTTTAAACATTTCGAAGTTATTTGTGTGTCACTAAATTACTTTAATAAAGTTCTTTTTTGTTTTTTAGAAAAAAAAGACATTTTTACCATAGACACTGAGGGACAAATCCCAAGCAAAAGTATAGTTCTGAGAGGGCAGGGAACAAAGAGACAAACATCAAGCGTGACAAGTCTAATTGTGGGGAACTTAATTTACTATAGATATAGCTACCCTGTAGGAAAAGCCATATGATGAGAGGCAGAATGGCACAGTGGAAAAAGAGATGACTTTTCCTCTGAGGAAACTGAAGGGATTAGGAGAGTATTTCATCACAATCATACACTGCAACTTGTCCAGCCATTCTCCAATTGATCTCTGCAATTTCCAGTTCTTTGCCACGACAAAAAGAGTTAACTCTTGGAGGGGTGAGTGGGAGGGGGAATAGAATAGGATGGGGAGAAGATAAAGTAACAGAGATTGGATAAAAAGAAAAGATGAGAAAGAAAATAGTGAGTAAAAATAGGATGGAGGGAAATTCAAAAATAGTAATTATGACAATGGCAGTCATTTCATCTTTACCCAGTTAAAATTCAGAGACAAAGAGATCAGCGTTCAAATCCTGTCTTTGAAACATATTGGCTATGGGATGCTTGGAAAATCACAACTTCTCAGTACTGTAGGCAAATTTCTAATATTGTAAGTTACAAAGAAGTTGCCTATATGAATTAATTGAGAAAGTTTCCTAACTAGGTCATTCCTTATGCCATTGAAAATACAGATCCAATCACAATCCTGTAGGAAAAAAAAATTAATTTGGACATTCAGATGAATCAGTGGTCATTTGGAAAGGGAATATAATATCTCTTTCCAAAGTCTATCTTTAGACATTTATATGGAGACTTCCATCCTGATGGTTGTAAAAAATATTTATAATACTCAAATAATTTAGAAGAATAATTTGCATACATATTAGCCACTTATTGGCCATGTGACTTTAATGACAAACTCTCAGGGCCAATGTTTAGCCATCTGTAGAATGGTGGAAGAAGTGACCTAGAGGACCTCTAAGGTCCTTTCCAACTCAAAATCTCTGATCCTATCACCCCACAAAGACTTCCTATGATAGCCTTCTGTTATGAATAAGATACATATTTTTTCTACACTTCTATATTACACATTTTGAGGTAGCAATGAGTAGCCTCAGATCATTATTTAAATATAGTATCTAATATTACTCTAATATCTAAATACAAAGTAGACATTTAAAAGACACTATTTCATGAGAGGTACACCAGAGACATAAAGAAAAATAGCTAGCACATGACTATATGCTGACTTAGGGAGAATAGGCATGGTGGCAGTGCTGAAGTCAAAGATACTGCAATGATACCTGACCATTTGGAAAGACAGGTTCAGTAATATTTGTTTGAGGCTATTATGAATTGGAACCATTATAGAAAGTAATTTGGAATTATGGTAAGAAAGTGACTAAAAATCTTTTGACTCAGAGATTCTGTTCTTGTTGATTAGTTATTTTTCAGTTGTATCTGACTTTCCTGACCCCTTTGGGGGTTTTCTTGGCAAAGATACAAGAGTGTTTTTCCATTTCCTTCTTCACTTCATTTTATAGACAAGGAAAATGAATAAAATTTGAGTTAAGTGACTTACCAAGAGTCACATAGCTATTAAATGTCTGAGGCTGGATTTGAACTCAGGAAGCTGAGGCTTCCTGACTCTACGCCTGGCACTCAATCCACTGTAGCACCTAGCTGCTTGATTGTTCAGTATATACTCCAAGGGTTTTAATGACAAAGAGAAAGGGTCCATATGTACTAAAAATGTTTATAGATAGCAGCACTTTTTTTATAGCAAAAAGAATTGAAACTAAGTTGGATGCCCATTGATCGGGAAATAGCTAAACAAATTATGATATGTGAATGAAATAAAATATCTCCTATGCTGAAAAAATAATGAATATTTTGAACACAGAGAAGCATGGAAAGACATATACACAGATGGAAAGTGAATTAAACAATATACGCAATGACTATAATGACATAAATTGAAAGAATGATGCCAAAATAATCAAAACTGTATGATCCAAAATTGTAACGAACAAGCATGGCACAAAAGAAGTGATGTGAGAAAGAAATTTTCCCTACTTCTTTCCAGAATGTGGAAAAGTGTAAATAATTGGGAAATATTTTCATATATCAATTAGTTTTGCTGAACTCTTTTGATTTTCTTCTTTTACAACCTGTATTATAAGGAATGTCATTCTGGGAATAGGAGGAAAGTCAGAATCATTGGGAAATGTAATCCATTTTAAAACAAAATGTACCAACCAACTTTTTTAAGAAGCTGAGACGCCGAGAATTTAAACAATTTACTGAGAGATATACCTAGGAAAGAACTAACAATGCTTTTGTACTACTAGAACTTTTGATCTTTACATTCTTAATCCATTGGATTTTTTTTTTCCTAACTTTTCTTCATTCATTCCAAACCAATTTTTATTTTATCTTTTCAAAAAAAGTCATTTAAGTTTGTTTGGAAATCCTATCAGCAAACAGAATTGAGTTTATTTGATTTTCTTGTAATCGTATATATTTTTTACAGTTTTAACATTTTCTTACTGTTACATGTATATCACTAGAGTCAAATAAGCCACATCCAAATAAGAATTTGTGTATGTGTGAGCATTTCCATTAATTTTGTCATTTTCAGTACTGTATGAGTTTGAGAAATAGATGATAATGTTTTGATGCAACCCATTAGGCAGAACTAATTTAATTATAGATATTGTAGGTCTATGGAAAACATTTGAATATTTACGTTTAAGAACTTGTAGGGCAACTGTAGATAAAATAGCCACTAGAGGGCACAGCAGTGTTCTCAGTAGAAAGTACACTATACCTGGTTATAATAGCCAATTATATCCATTATGAAGTTGACCAGTTGCTGGATAGGTCACCTTAAGGCATATTGAAAGTCTGTTTGAGGGGATGTGTGAAATTGCTGTCTAAATATAACATTTATTTTGTAATTAATCTTTTATTTATTCTTAGTTTTCAACATTCATTTCCACAAGATTTTGAATTACAAATTTTCTCCCCCCTACGCCCACCCCAAGATAGTGAGTCTACTGAATACCCCTTCCCCCAATCTGCTCTCTCTTATATCCTCCCCCATTCCCCCTCAGCTTTCTAGTGGGCAAGATGAATTTCTATACCCCAGTGCCCTCATATCTTATTTCCCAGTTGCATGTAAAAAATATTTTTTTTTTTACCATTAAAAAAAAACCTTTGATTTCCAAATTCTTGTCCTTCTTCCCTCCTCACCCACCCCACTGGGAGGACATGCAATTCAATATAGATTGTGTATAGTTACGCAAATCTTTTCCATAATAGTTATACTGTGAAAGAGTAACTATTTCCCTCTATCCTACCCTGCCCCCCATTTATTCTATTTTCTACTATAATCTTGTCCCTTTGCAAATCTGTTTGCATCTAACCACCCTCTCCCCCAATTTACCCTCCCTTCTATCATCCCTCCTCTTATTCCCTTCCTCCCTACTTTCCTTTGGGTAAGACACCCAATTGAGTGTGTATGTTACTGAATCTAAGATTTTGATAGAAGTAACAAGTTCCTACTGTGAGAAAAGAAATACCCTAAGTGAAATAAGGGAAGATAAGATTATGTCACTATTGTCATGGAGTTAATGGTCCGGTTGTGAATACATTTATTATATACAGTCTATATTGAATGTCAATAAGCTGCTTTCAAATTCTACTGTTGTAACCCATGTCTCAAATCACTTAAGACAACCATCTTCTATGGGCAACCTTGAATGCATTTTTTTGGATGGGTTATACTTGTAATGTTAATGCATTTCACAGTGATGCAATATTATATCTACTGCTTTAGAGGCGATGTCGTCATAGTGCTTTCCCTTACTGTGGGCTTTCCCCTTGTCATATTATTTATTTCCAGCAAACACACCACTTTTTTTTCATCAGTCTATACTTCCAATTGTATAAGAAGTAGAGCTAAATAAGCAGAACCAAGAGAAAAAATTATATAATAACCACAGTAATGAAAGGTAAACAATATTGAAAGATATCCAAATTGGTCAGTGCAAAGAAAGATCTTTTCTCTGAAGGATCAGTGGTAATATACTCCTCTGTCTCCTCCAGAGAAAGATAGTGTATTCTAGCTGTAGACTGAGACATATGTTGTAAGGAATGAATATAATATTGAGTTGTCTAACTTAGTTCTACTTTTCCCTTATAAGCAAGAGTTATTTGTGGAGGAGGAGTATCACATGAAGGACAAATGTAACAAGAAAGCCTTAATAAAAAATTTAAGTTTATTCTTTTCTGTTGCTAAAATCTCAATTCCCTTCATCCATTTGTACTATAATGTTCTAGTATCAGTCTTGTGAACTAGGTTCCCATTAATCATCATCAATATGGTAGTAACATATTGTAAGCTTTCAGATCATTCTCTAAGAGCAGTGATCTTTGTTGGTTTCTATCTCTGCCTCATTTCACTTGCCACAGTTCTGCATTTTCCAGTGTTTCTACTCTCTTGAGAGAAAGGAAAGAATCATAAGCTTATTCTCTCTGACCTTAACAGTTAGGTTAAAATAAAATATAATAACAGTACATAAGAACAAATTATAATAGTAAATAAAAATAATGATAGATGGAAATAAATGATAGATGGAAAACCCTGTGGTCAAACCTACCAGGAGTTTTCTACGTCCCATGTGACCAGCTTACTGGATTCCCAGAAGCTAAACCAAATATGGTTACTGAGACAGAAAATCCATTTCCCCTTGAGGGAGGAAGGAAGCAGACCAGGCTAATTTTTTAGAAAGATAATAATAATAATAAATTACAATAATTGAAGCCCAAGATACTAATCTAGTTAAATGTGTTTCTTTATGCCAGTTAGTAATTTAAAAACTATATACACATACATTTGCCAACACAATTCAATAGTTATCTGCCCTATTAGCTTATCACAGAATAATAATAGAGAGCTTTCTAGATATGTCATAGATTGTCTCTGGTTCTATATATACAGAAAAATAAATAGAATAATAACTGTCCCCCATTTCCTTAATGTTCAAATAGCATTTTCCTCAAAGATGCCTTTAAAATAGCTTGTGCAAGTATTATTATCTACATTTGACAGCTGAGGCAACTGAAATTCAGAGAGTTAAATGAACATCTCCCTGGTGCCACAGCTAGTAATAGTCAGGGTCACGTTTTGAACTTTGTTTAACTTTACACCAAGTTGCTCTGTTTATTATACTGAATTGAAAGTCATACAATGCTAGTCTAAATATCTCTACTAGGAGAAAGGAAAAGGATTCTGCTACAAACTGAAACTGAATTACCAAAAGACACACAGTTGCAGATCTAGGATTAGAATTTCTCTTGTCCCAATTCTGCACCTTTGTGCTTTTTTTCATTACATCATGTTTGAGTCATACTTCAGTCTAGTTATTTACATATGATATTAGAAGTTGGCAAGATAAAAACAGAAATTTATTAGAACCTCATTTACAGAAATAGTATCCATAATCTATGTAGGTAGATTATGAAATAAGTTATGTATGAAATAAATTATGTAAAGTGTTTTGTGAAGCTTATGTAGATTGATATGTTTCATATCACATTCCAACTATGTGATTCTGGGCAAAGCTTATATATGAAATAAATTGTGTAAAGTGCTTTGTGAAGCTTAACATGCTTTATCATCATCATCATCATCATCATCATCATCATCATCACTTTTTTTTGCTTTTTTGGAGAGGGCAGGGCAATTGGGGTTAAGTGACTTGCCCAAGGTCACACGGCTAGTAAGTGTTGAGTGTCTGAAGCCGGATTTGAACTCAGGTATTTCTGACTCCAGGGCTGGTGCTCTATTCACTGCACCACCTAGCCACCCCCCACCATCATCATTAATGATAATAATAGTAAGTTCTTAGAACTAAAAGAACATTTGATAATACTCCAAAAGAGGACAAAGTTTTCTAGTAAATCTAAGGACATTTTACCTAGGGTAAAAGCAACTCCCTCTCAATGCATATTTTCAAGTGCTCCTCCTTCTTAATGACAAGTAGACAAAATTTTGCTACAACTGAGTTGCTTTTTCCCACCCACAGCTATCAAGCCTCTTGAAAATGTTTTCCCATATCCTGTTATTAATTAGAATAGTAATGAAAGGCTTTATTGTGTCCCACCCACTTTGTGCGCATTTAATTGGGATAAAGATGAATAATTTAGTGTCAGTGCAAGAGAGGGTTTTTTTTTTTTTTTGGTCTTTTTTAATGTCTTCTTAAACATCCTGTTGATAGAGTTAATACCTTTCTCCTTCTTCTCTGCTGATTAGGAAATAAAGAATTGTTTTCAGTTGATCAGGTTAGCCAAAATTTGTTAGCTAATCAATTTTTGACCTTTAAATTTCTACATAGTCACTATTACCTTCAGACAAGAATTTAACATTGGAAATCATGGCTTACCATGGGTATCTGTGTGTGTGTGTATGTGTGTGTCTGTGTCTGTGTTTGTGTGTGTATATATGTTTCAGCGCGCACACTGTAGTATAAAGAAATTCAATCTATCAAAATGTGAGATAGTTGCCCTGCTTGAAACCAAGATCTTATTTTTCTCCATTTTCACCTTTCATTCATCAAACATATAGTGAAGAATTTCAAAGGCTTTTTTTGTAGTTGTTCACTCTGACTTAAGGAAGTATACTAAAAAAAAAAAAGATCAATCAATTAACAAGAATTATTTATATTTTTTTTCTACAAAGACATAAGTGAGGTTTGTCCCTGTTCTCAAGGAGTTTATATTCTATTAGGGAAGCAAAGTGGAGGGAGGGAGGGAAAAAGAGAGAAGAAGAGAAAAAAAGGGGAAAGAGAGAGATGTAGGGAGGGAGGCAGAGGAAAAGAGAGAATGGGGGGGAGGGGGAGAAAGAATGTACACATGATTTCCTTGATATAAGGACTTCTCTAGTGAAGAAACTCCCTTGAACAATTCTGGACAGTACTTTCTCTGCATTTTATAGTCTTAAAGAGGTAATAGGAGACTGAAAGATTAAGTGCCTTGCCCAGGGTCACAGTATATATCAGAAGAAGAGCTTTGACCCAGTTCTTGGCTTTTGGGTCAGCTTACTATACACTATGACATGGTACCTGCCTGCCTCTGCAAGTCTCCCTAAATAGATAAATGATATATAGGTGGATGGATAGATAGATAGATAGATAGATAGATAGATAGATAGATAGATACATACATACATACATACATACATACATACATACTGCTACTTACTGGCTTGTGACCTTGGCTAAATCCTTTTGCTTCCCTGTCCTTTCTTTATAAAAAGAAGGTGCTAGAATAGAAGATCTCCAAGTACACATCTAATTCTAATGTAAATTCTAGAATAGAAGATCTCCAAGTACACATCTAATTCTAATGTAAATTCTGTGATTTTTTACTGAAGTGACAAATTTTAGAAAAGGGAATATATTTTTGGGGGTACATCATTAAAATGTTTTCTAAATTCAAATGATTAAGTTTTTTCCAAGACATCCACTTCAAATGGTTTGAAGAATGAATAACAAAACACACATTTAGGGTATATCATGAAATAAATATTGTATTGAACTGTATCTTCAGTTTAAATCTACTTAAACCTCTTTTCAAAACTCTCAATTAGATTCTATTTTCCAATTTAATTTATCCATATATTACAGCCTTTAGTTTTTTTTTTTAACATAATTACATACCCATCAATCATTTGCATTCCAATAAAAAAAATAGGTGTTATCAAGGAGAAATGATAATGGGGTTACATCTTGTAAAGTTATCCCTTATTTTTAAAAATCCTTCACTTTACTCTGCCATTCCCTCAATCTATTCTGCTTCTTCCATTTCCAGATAAATCTTGTTTATACTTCTTGATGACTTTCCTTCTTCTCCCATTTCTCAAAACCTTACTTCCAAAGATGTAGTATGGCATGCTGAATAGAGAGAATCACCTTCAGGATCAGAAAGACATAGGTTCATATCTGACCTCTGAAACATATCAACTATGTGATTCTGGCCAAATCACTAAACTTATTGATGACCCTGAATGGCAAGACTGATAGACTCAAATTGTGTGGGTTTTTAGTCCAGGAATAACCTCTACCAAAAAAATGTTAAGTATAGACAAAAATAAAGGGCAGAATGAGAGGGCAAAATTAAAATGATTACATTACCTATGCACAAAGCTGTTGTGAAGAAAGCACTTTATTAGCTAAAAAGTAACTGATGACATAAATTCTAGTAGCATAATAGTAAGTTATTATCTTTGGTATTTTTTCAGTTGTGACATTCTTCAGTCATTACTGATGTCATGTAGGCCCATTGACTGATCTGAAATATATTTCATCATCTGACTCTGCTTATCAACAATTTTAGAGTTAGTTATTAATATTCTTCAAATGGACTTCATAACAATTACTTGAGTAATTTCAAATATTGCACCATTTGTATTTGTCAGTACTATTTGAGGTAACAAAATAGCCCACATTCATAGACCAGTTAATAGCTATAAACATATCTATATCTCTCATCTTAGTCCTGTCAGTGTTTAATGTTTATTTTGCCAGTACTTTTACTTATGACCTTTACATCTAACTCTTAAGGATCCATGATTGTTTCTTTTAGAATTATAAAATAAATAGTTTTAGCATCCATTTTAGCTATCTCTAAATGGAGAATATCATTAGATTCATTGGACAGCAAAAGAAACTGATGCAAAACGAGATAAAAGAAAATTTGAGAAAGTCAGTAACAAACCAATAGTCAAAGTGGTTAAGAATTTAAACCATTATAACTAAACACTGAAAGATATGGAGAAAAATCATAGAAGAATATGAAGAAGGCTGGCCTCAGATTCAAGAGAAATTTGAATTCAAATATTGACCCTGATATTTGTCAATCTGCAAATCTCTAAAGGTGTCTGAGCTTCAATTTCTTCAACTGTAAACTGCAATAGTGATGCTTAAAGTATGTATTTCACAGAATTTTTGCAAGGATCAAGTGAGGTTACATATGTAAAATGTTTTGCAAACCCTAGTGTGCTGTATAAATTCTTATAATCCTTTCTTCTGATTGCTTTTTTTAACTTAAGATTTTTCTTCTTACCCTACCAAATATTCCCTTTCCATTGAAAGCAATAAAAACCAAAATCTCCTGTTATAAACATACATAGTCAAGAAACCTTGGCAACCCTGACCATTTCCAAAAACAATATATCTCAATCTGTGCTTTGAAGCCATCACTCTTCTGTTAGAAGGGTATCTTGTTTCATCATGAGTAATGGCTGGAATCATGGTTGGACTCATGGCTGATCACTGTGTTGATCAGAGTTCTTAAGCTCATTCATTCTTAAATTTATTCAGAGTTTATTGTCTTTACAGTATTGTTATTATGTAAAATAAGGGAAATTGTTCTCCCAGTTGTCATTATACTCTTCATCAGCTGATGGATGTCTTTTCAGGTTTCTAGGAAACCACTCCCTTCATCATTTCTTATAGTATAAGAGTATTCCATCATATTCATATACCATAATCTGTTCATCTATTCCCAAAATTAAAGGTAATCCCTCAGTTTCTAATTCTTATCACCCCAAAAAGAACTGCTAGAGGTATTTTTGTACATATGGGTCATTTTCTTCTTTCTTTGATCTCTTTTGGGCATAGGCAAGTTATAATATGACTAGGTCAAAAGATAAGTAGAATTTAATAGTTTTGGAGATATAATTCCAAATTGTTTTCCAGAATGGCTAGACCAACTCACAGCTCTAAAATAGTACATTAATGTACCTGTCCAATGCATTAATATACCACAGCCTCTCCAGCATTTATAACTTTGTTGGTTTTCTTTTGCCAGCTTTGCCAATGTGAGGGCTGTAAGGTAGAATCTCAAACCTTTTAAAATGTGCAATTTTTGGAGTTATTTGGAGCAATTTTCCATATGATTTCTTCATCTGAAAATTGCCTAGTCATGTCATTTGACCATTTCTCAAAAAGGGTATGGTCCATTCTTATAAACTTGAAATAATTCTATATATAGATTAGAAATGAGTGCTTTGTTAGATAAACTTGCTGTAATGAATTTCTTTTCCCATTTACTTGTTTTTTTCTCTTAATTTTAGTTACAACGGTTTTGTTTATGTAAAATCTTCTAAGTTTTATCTATTGAAAATTGTCCATTTAAAATTCTATGACCCTCACTATTTCCTGTTTCTTCATGAAGTTCTAGATTTTGGTTAAAATACTCCTGGGACTTTTCTTTTTGGGGTTTCTTTCAGGACGTGAACAGTAGATTATTTGTATTTCTACTTTTCCCTCTGGTTCTAAGAGATCTGGGTCATTTAATTTTTATCATTTCTCAAAATGATAAAATGATATCTAAGGTCCTTTCTTGTACATGGCTTTCAGACATTCAAATGATTTTTCAGTTATCTCTCCTCAATCTGTTTTCCTGGTCAGTTATTTTTGCTACAATATACCTTACATTTTCAGCCTTTCAACTTTCTTTTGATATTTCTTTTTATCCTATGGTGTCAGTTTTTAATTGGGTCAATTCTAATTTTCAGAAAATTTTCCTTCTAACCACTCTACCTTGAATAATATTTTGTACCTCTTGTTTCTCCCATTTCTTGTTTCTCCTTTTCTTTTCACATTTCTACCTACATCTCCCCCAACAACCCTCATATTCTAATTTGGCCTTAAAATATTTTTAACTGTTTTTTTAAATTCGTATTTCATCTTTTCAAAAAAATTCTGGTTGGATTTATACTTAAACTGTATCTGTCTTTGAGCCTTTGTTTGTAGATGTTTTGCATTATTCTCTTCTTCTGGGTTTGTATCCTGAGTATCCCTGCCCCAATAATAAATCTTTGTGGTCAGACTCTTTTGTTTTATCCTTCTTCCGGTCAAATTTAGTAATTTTAGATTTGATGTTAGAGGAAGGCTCTGTGCATATCTGGAGAAAATGTCTCAGCTGAGCTTTTGTTCTATGTCTTGCTTTTTTCTGTTCTTTTTTGTTGTTTTGGCATCCTCTACATACAAGGTTGGGGTCTGCCTGTATTGATCTGGGATCTCTTCTTGCCTTTATATATATATATATATATATATATATATATATATATATATATATATATATATATATATATAGCCTCCGTCTTCATTTGGTTTTTGTATTCTCAAATGCCTTATGCAGCATGCCCCAGTCTTACTCTGATCCCAGTGTCCTATAACATCTGTCCCTATGTGAATGTAGGGCTGGAACTAGGACTTACTATTATTATATTTTGGGGGAAGGGGGATTTCCTGATTAGAAATCAATCTTCTTGGAGCCATAGGCTAGAGTTAAGTGGCAGGTAGACAGAAAAAGTAGAAGAGTAGCCTGGAAAAGGCTTCAGTAAGCCTTTACACATGCTAGTCATCCCTGAATACCCCATACTCCCCATATTCAAATAATACACATTCAAATGTCATTGTTAATGTAGCCCCATGTTACTTCAGGAGGACCTTCCCCATATAAGAGATTCATGGGGCTGGATTATTTGCATTTAGGAGTGGCCACTTCATTTCAGGGTTCCCATTGCCTTGAGAGTTTCACACAAGTTTTGGGGCAATGTACAGGGATGTGAAGAGATGGATGGGTACATGAGAAGATGTGACTGGGAAGTGAAAGAGAGAAAACTGGAGTGAAGCAGATGTAGATCGGAGCTAAGACCAGTTTGACTCAGCAATTCTGATAGGTGGTGAGAGATAATAGCTTCCCTCCCCGCCCCCCCCCCCCCCCGAACACAGAGTTAGAGGAATCTCTTCCAGAGTTAAAATTTTATTTTATTTTCTTGAACAACACTCATTGTGGTGAGAAGTCAGAGGAGGAATTTAGTGGTAATTATCTTCCCTTACTGCCCCATAAGATATTCAAATGGTTATGAATTAGTTAAGAAAAAGCTGTTTTCCTCTAAATCTGCAATCTCATAATAGCACAGCACCTCCCCTTCACCAAAGTTAGAATTAATCCCTGTTAAATAATTCCACCATAACTGTAATGAGAAATTGAATGACCTCCTTCTATAGTCTACAACTTTTTTTTTTCTTCAGAGTAGCAGATAGTAAATATTTGATAAGTCTTAAGTGAATGTATCTTCTATTGGGGTAAAGGGAGACAGAGTTGGCAATGCACAGTGGGATTGCACAGAAATAGCAGTTTTTATTGTATTATTTTTTTAGGAAGAAAACTGCCTGTCCGTTGTTTCAAAAGCAAAGTATTGTGTATTTGGATGAATTTAAGAAAACACAAAAAAGTCACAAATTTTATATTTTTCCACAATCATTTATCATGTATTTAGGTCAGAAGCATGTTTTTAAACTGAAGTTTTGAAATTGTTTAAAATATAAACTAAGTGAAATATCCCTAGTGTGGTAGGAAAGAGAATGAATTCACCAAAAAGAGTCTTCTTTTTGAATATTCTTGTAACTTTACACACCTGTGGTCCAAATAACTGAGGTTCCATAGAGCGTAAATTGAAACAAGTAATCGATAGCAATAGATGTTTCAGTATCCTTTGATAGGGGGTGACATGAGATGCTGTTGATGTGGCAGCATAACTTGGTCTAGGTAAATGAAACCTGCTACTGTGGAGACAACTGGTCCCTAAGGAGAAAGTTTTGACTTAGAATGGAAAAGAAATGTGGTGTAGTGGAAAGCATGCTCTATCATATTTTGAAAACCTGGCATCAATCTCCAACTTTGTCTCTTTCTTGATGGGTAACCCTGGGTAAGCTACTTCAACATTCTGGGCCTCTGTTTTTGCTTCTATAAAATATAACATTGGATTATATGATTTTGGAACATGCTGTAGCATTTTGCAAACTATTCCTAATTTTCCAGAAATTTTCATGTGTTGAGGAAATTGTAGAAATTTGTATTGTTACCATTTATGTTCAATGTACCTGATGAGACTGAGATTTTTTGGCCTCTTAGTGGTCTTTTATTCACTGTTTAAGGCTATTCAACTTTACTTCTATTTTAACAAATTCAGATTCTAAAATATACTTCCTAGCTCATGTGCAAAGAACCTGTAAAGTCAAAGAAATCAGTTTGGTAATCAGAGACATAAGAGGACAAAGATGGAAAAAGAAAATAAGAAAATGTGTCATTTTGGGTCAGTGGTTTTAATGCTTTAGGTTTTTGTCAAATCTTTGAATATTATGATCTTGCTATATACATGTTTATAGATATTAACCGATTAATCTGAATTAGATTTGCCCATGCTCATTTAAGGTGGAATGCAAGCTCCTTGAAGTCAAGAAGTTTATTTTTATTTTTATCTGTGTATCCCCAGTGCCTAGCACAATGTCTAGCAAGTAGTAGGTAATTTAAAACATTAATAAATGCTTTTAGAATTGAATTGAATGTCCATCAGACCTTTTTGGTATATTCACTAGATATGTTAGTAATGCATCAAACCTGGTTTAGATGAGGATGTCAATGCTTAAAAGTTGTTTGTCTAGCTTCTTTCCTGTACCAAAGTTAAGCCCCACTATTTTCACTGGTTTTGATGAGGAAGTCAGGTTCACTGTATTCCTAGCCTCTTCTTGTGGGATGAAATTTGATGCTTAGTAGCAACAGGTAGGCAACAAGGAAAACAAATGTATAAATCTACTGTCTCCAAGTCTACTATCTCCATCTCCAAGTACGTGTCTTATTCTGTTCATACCATTTTCTAGTGTTTACAAAATTCTTTTCCCTGCTCTATGACTATATAAAACTTATCCATTCTTCTGTGCTTAGATCAAGCCCCACTTACAAGATGCCTTAGACAATGATGATCATGACCTTCTCTGAACTCCTAGAGCATATCATGTTAGGAGCACATGTATTGAATATTTATAATTTGCCTCTTTGTACTTTTCACTATACCTCTTTGATAGTTCCATTTTTTTTTCTTAACAGTTGGTTTTCCCATCTAGACTAAAAGCTCATTTATATTATCTTAGTACATGCATTGCAGAGCAAAATGCTGCTTGATAATTATTAACAACAATAACGTAATATAGTTGACTGATAAAGGCGGGAAGTAAATAGCTTCTGCCAATAATTCCACTAAGAGAAACCATTTCCCCCACTTTGTGGCTTCATGAAGATCACAGATTAAAGTAGAGAGACGTAAACACTCTGGAATGGTGTTTATTATTGGCTGGTCCATTATATGGTGATCACGGAGATGAATATCTGGAAAGGAGGGCAAGAGAGCAAGCCAGAAGAGACCTCTGTGTATTATACATGGATAGCTTAGTGGTGTGTTTTTCTGTGGTAAACTTCTTTGATAGCTTGACCTTGGAACTGTATAATAACTTGAGCACAGAAAACAGAAACTATGGGTACAATGACTGTTTCAGAAGATTGGCAACAGATATATTCTTGGCAACAACTTACAAGCCTTGTCTTATTCTTTCTGGTCATGGCTGTGTCAGAGGCTATAGGACCCTGATACTTGAAAGCAGATATTTTATCTTTCATCTCTTAATCTTCCACAGGTCCTAGAAATTCAATTCACATTTAGTGGGATTATTATGTAAAAAGACATGGTGCTAGGAGCTAGGTGGGTATATATGCAGGTTTATACAAACATATGTACACATGATATATGAATATGTATAGGGTTTACAGTTTTCTATACGTAGTGTGAAATAAATGTCTGTTGATTGATTCAGTGCTGGAGTAGCCACTGTCTCAGGATTTCTATCTATCAAGACTTTGGCAGACTTCTATCTTCACAGAAGCATTTAGTTGAAATGGTAACTTAAATTACACACTTTTCAAAATATTTCAGTTGAGCGTGTAACACAAATTATTTGATTAATGTGTTGTAACCTTCATCTGTTGAACAGATAATCATTTGGGACTTTTTTCAGCAGAAGATGCCTGCTAGGTGTCATCTTCATAATATACCATTTGTTGAGATGGACTATTATACCTCTTCTATCATCCCTTTGTGTCATTGTTGTTTACTTCTGCCATGTGGACCATACATTGATATAACATTTATTACTTACAATATTTTTTCACATGCATTATCTCAATGGGGTTGGGGAATGTAAAATAATCATTCATTCCTGAAAAACAAAAATAGAAACATGAAAGTGGGGAGAAACTAACACCAGCATGATGGAGGTCTTTGATCCGGCTGTATTTAACATCTACCATGCCAAAATGATGGTCTTGTGATTGATGTCCATGGTAAATGGGTAGTTTTGAATATTTCCTAGTTAAATCAAAATGGTAGAGCTATCCTAGAAAAAAATCACACCACCCTGAATCAGAGGTCCTAATATAAAGCTCCCAATTTCCAAATCTAATAGACTTTTTCCTGATTTTTTCATCTTTCTTAACTGTTCTGCAGCATTTGACTCCAAAGAGTTTTAAATGACAAACACATAAGTTTATATTTTGTCCTGAGGATAATAGGGAGTCACTGGAGTTTATTAAGTACAGCAGACACATGATCAGATCTGTGCTTTAAGGAAATTACTTTGACAATTGTATGGAAGATGTATTGGAGGCTTAAAGCAAGAAGACCAAATAGAAGGTTACTCAATCTTCTTGGATCTATCTTCCGTCTTTTCCCCTCCTCCCTTATATTGTTGTCTCTTGGTGCTCTTTCTATTTGTCTGATCATTTTTTTACAAAAGCTTTCGCTGCATCCTTATCTATGTCATGCCTACTAACTGATTTTATCCAACTTCATTTTGGGCCCTTTTCTCCTCTCTCTATATTTGTTTGCTGACCTCATCAGCTCCCATGTTTACAATTATCATCTCTGAGCAGATGACTCAAGGATCTCTCTATTTATCCCTAGTTTCTTTATTGTGCTCCAGTACAATAAAACCAACTGCCCAAAGAACATCTTAAACAGGATGGCCCATAGTGATCTCAAATTGAACTTTTACAAAATAGAACTCATTATTTTCCCTTTCTTCTAATTCTCTTCAAAAGTTCTTATTATTGTTAAGGTCATCAGTATGATTTTATTCATCCATTTATAATCTCGATGTCATCCTTGATGCCTCAATATCATTTGGTATATCCAAGCAATTGCTAAATCTTGGTGTTTCTTTCTCCATAAGAACTCTTAATTATATCCTTTTATTTCCATTCTAAATAGCCACCACATTAGTTCAGACCCTCATCACCTCTTGCCTAGGCTATTACAACGGAACTCCTATTTGGTTTTCTTATGTCATCTTTTTCCACTTTAATTGAGGAGTCTCACAGCCACCAAACTGATTTTCCTAAAGCACTGTAATGATAATGGAATTTAGAGATGCCCCTGTATTGGCTTGGTTTTTAGGTTGAGTGTTAAAACCCAGAATTTGTGAATCCCACTTGTGGTATGGGCTTGTTGACATGAAGAGAGAGGGCTGAACTTGGAGGAGCCATGAATTGGGAGAGAGGCCTAAGCCTAGAGAAGGCTAGGAGGACTTTTGGGAGAGCAGTATCCAGTATCGTGGAGCCTGAGCTGCTGAGAGAAAGACAGCTGAGAGCCTGTTGGAGTTGCCCAGGACTTTTGAGAACTACCACCCAGAGCTGCCAAGAACTGAGGAGACATGGCTGTGATGCCAGTATTTTGTCTGTCTTGCTGTTGTTTTGCCAGATTCACTGGATGGTGAAGGACAGTGCTGCTGTTGTAGAGGTTCTGGAAACTTGCTGTTGGTTCAGAAGGTCTGAAGGAGGATTTTCCTGTTGGATGTTTACAGAAATCCTGGAAAAGGACCTTGCTGATGTTTTCAGGGGTTCTGGGACTGTTTTACAGGCAGAGAGTGACTTGATGAGCACACTGGCTATGGCTTTGTTGAGCCATCTCCCCAGCAACTGAGATTGCTGAGGGCTTGCCTGGAGTGAAGATGTAAGGAAAGGCACTTCTTTCATCTTCTCTCCTACATCTCCAGCACTTAACTCAGTGTCTGACACACAGTAGGTACTTAATAAATATAGGCTGATTGAATCATTGATGATAAATCCTCCATAAGTATCTTTGAGTTATTGAAAGAATAAATGAAACAGAATCCCAAATTCAATCCCAGAAGCAGTAAGCTTTTGGAGATATCTTCTTTAATTCAAATGTACACATCATGGTTAAGCTGTGAATTTCCTTTTCTTTTCTATCATTAGGTGTGAGTATGTGTGTATGTGTGTGTGCATACATGTACATGTGTGATTAGGGCTGGAATGAATGTTTTAAATGCTTAAAAAATCAGTAATCTATATTTAAGTGGGACTTTTTCAAGTGTTCTCAACATATATGAAAAAGCGATTTCAGACTTGCAACATCCAAATGAAGTAAAGAACTATAAATAACAGTTTTTCTGTCTCTCCTATTTCCCCTCCACTCTCCTTTCAGAGAAATAATTAGGTTCAGGGAAGTTTAAAGATTTGGCAAAAAGAAAATTGATGGCAGAGATATACTGGGAAATATTCAGGGTGTCATTCACTAGTGGTGTGGTCTAGGAAATCTCCACCCCAAATTAAGGAAATTAAGGAAAATCCTCTTATCATGTATACAAATTGTTTGTTCTAGATCTCAAATGCATAGTTAGGTATGGTGTATATATGATAGATCAATTTGATTTTTCCTGGAAATGATTTGGTTAAGAAGTTACAATGGAAATTGCTTTGTTTAGAAGGATCACCTATCCAGCAAGATTGAGCATAATCTGCCAGGCAAGGAGATGGTCATTCAGTGACATAACAGAATTCCAGACCTTCCTGAATAAAAAGCCAGAGCTCAATGGAAAATTCAACCTCCAACTACAAGACCCAGGAGAGACATAGAAAGGTAAATAAAGAAAAAAAAACACATACCCATAACCACATACCCATGACATCCGGTTATGGGAAGCTGATACCTGTTAATATCATGAATTCTATACCTATGGCAACATCTAAAAGGGATATAGTCAAACACAGGGTGTGGGTATAAACTATGCAAAATGATGATAAAAATCCTTATTAAGGGACTGTAATGGAAGAAGAGGAAAAAATGAAGCAGAAAAGTGTAACTTATGCTACACAAAGAGACATAAAAACAATATAGAACAGGAAAAGAAGGGAGGAAGATGAGAACTATATGAGCTTTTCCCTCACTGGTTCTGGTGCAAGGAGGGAATAACACAACTGTTTAAAGATAAGACTCTATCAAGAAGAGACGTAAAACTTATAATAGAGGGGAAGAGGGGAGGGAGAGGGGCACTCCATGAGATCTATTCTCATCAGTCTTGGTCTGAGGAATAAATAACATACAGTATTGTGTATAACAATCAATCATATCCTACAGGCAGGAGGAGGGGGGAAGGGCCAAGAAAAAGGGGGGAGGGTTAGAAGGGAGGGAAGAAGTAGTAAGGGAGAAGGGTAGGAAAAGGGAGGGGGTGGATAAAAAGGGAATACTGAGGGAGGCAGTGGTCAAAAGGAAAACACTTAAGAAGAAGAATGGAGAAGGGGAAAAGCAAAAGTATAAAGAGGGGAGGAAATAGGATGGAGGGAAAGACACAGATAGTACATTAAATTGAAAAGTTTCTGTACAAACAAAGCCAATGTAACCAAGATTAAGAGAGAAGTGGGAAACTGGGAAAGAATTTTTACAACCAGTGTCTCTGATCAAGGCCGCATTTCTAAAATACACAAGGAATTATGTGAAATTTATAAAAATAGGAGTCATTCCCCAATTGATAAATGGTCAAAGGATGTCAACAGGAAATTCTCAGAGGTAGAAATTAAAGATATCTATAAGCATATGAAAAAATGCTCTAAATCCCTACTGATTAGAGAAATGCAAATCAAAACAACTCTGAGGTACCACATCTCACCAGCCAGATTGACTAAAATGACAAAACAGGAAAATGACAAATGCTGGAGAGGATGTGGAAAAATTGGAATACTAATGCATTGTTGGTGGAGCTGCGAACTGATACAACTATTCTGGAGAGCAATATGGAACTATGCCCAAAGGGCTATAAATAATAGCATAACCTTTGACCCAGTAACACCACTTTGGGGGTTGTATTACAAAGAGATCACAGAAGGGGGAGGAAGACCCATACGTACAAAAATATTTATCGCAGCTCTCTTTGTGGTGGCAAAAAACAGGAAACTATGGTGATGCCCATCAATTGTGGAATGGCTAAACAAGTTGTGGTATATGAATGTAATGGAATACTATTGTGTTATAAAAAATGGGGATGAGATGGACTTCATATTTGCCTGGAAAGGCTTATTATATAAACTGATGCTAAGTGAGAAGAGCAGAACCAGGAGAAATGTGTACACAATCACAGGCACATCGTATGTGTGATGACCAACCTTGAGAAACTGGCCTCTTCTCAGCAATGCACAGCTATAAGACGACTCTACAAGTCTCAGGATGGAAGGAGATACTACATTCAGAGAAAGATCTAGAAAGAACAGAGTTTAAATGGAGACTGAAGCAACCTACATGCTATCGCTCTTTTCCATGTTTGGTTTTATTTCCTTTTCCCCGTTGTTCACTCCATTGGTTACAACCCTTCTATACAACCAGACTAATATCCAACGTGGAAGTATTTGCAGATTCTATACTTGACTGCATGCTGCCATGGAGGGGTGGGAGAGGGAGGGGAGAAAATTTGAAACTCAAGCGACTCTGGAACCCAATCTCGTAAACTAAAAGTAAATAAACAAATCAATTTTAAAAAAAGAAAAAAAAGAAATGAAAAATGTATTTTGAGCTATTAAAAATCCAAGATCCAATGTATTAAGGCGTGTGTATTTTTGTACCTCATTCTACAGAGAATGCAAGTAAGGTATTTAACAAATCACAAATAATACAAACTTAGCTCATAATAGATTTAAACCCATGAAGTAAGAACAAGTAAATGAGTCTAAAATTCCCAATGAAAGGGAAGAAGGTTAATAAGAAGTGTAGCCTGGTCTGTGTTCAAACCACAAAGTTAGATTTAAAAAAAAATCTTGGGTACCAATAATGAGACTCTTTGTTTGAAGTAAAAAGTGAGATTGTTCCTGTTTTGCTCCATTTGAATAGAACAGATTGCTTGTCTTTCCAACCAGTGCACAATGGATGACAGGCTTTAAATCAAAATTGTTTACCTTTGTATTTACAGGAAACTTGCCAGTATTTTAGAGAAGAATTCATTGGTATAGGTGGCTGTTTACAATTTTATACCTGTAGTATATTTTACATTAAGGCTTTTTGTTTTTCAAGGAACATTGATTCCTTCAATATTTTGACGTATTTGTAAGAATTCTTTTTCCTAACATCAGCTTTAAGGTTCTCTCACCTCACAGATTATACTCCTGGTACTGGGTTGGAGAGTTCCTGTTTCAACAGGTAGCTCAAACATTGATGATTATAGGCCATATTTCTGTGGCTACACCACTTATATTTTTAAAATCAGGTAATATAATTAATCTAACTAGAGCAAAGCCTATCTGAACCTCTCCGGAATATGGTCTACAACATTTTTGAGCCATATGATAGAAGTGGTAAAACCATTTCACTTGGCCACTTTTCATGTGTAACTTAGGGTTTTCCTCAAGTTAGTCAAAGTCCATTCTTTGCAGGAACTTTGTTTGTCTTTCTCCAACAACTTATAGGGAAATTTAAGGAGCGGAATGTTTGTAGAAGCTCAATTAATGAAGAATTGCTCATTTTTATGTTTTTAATTTGTTATAGAAAATGAACTTTGCTTATTCATTCATTCATTTTGCAGCGTGTAAGGTTCTCAAAAATCACTATCAGACCATGGGGAAGAATTTGAGAGAGATTTTAATTCTTCTGGATAGTTTTAAATTCATTTGTATTATTCCTTCTGCTTAAATACTCAAAATAAATAAGATTCCCACAAAACAGAATTATTCAGTCACTCATTTCAATATTCTTCTGTTCTCATAACTCCAGTAGTTTGCTTTGGCTATCTTACTAACATTATTCCACGTCATTACATATAAAAATATTTTTTATCAAAAAGAGTCTGCCATATCATTAATCTAAATCAAATGGCTTCCTCTAATTTCATAATTAAACATTAATTATTTTGAATTGCAGATGCCTATGTTTGGAGTCAGAAGATTCAAATGATAATCCTGACTCTGCTACATATAACTTATGTTGCCTAAGTCAAGTTACTTCCCTTTATGGCTTTCAGCATCTATAAAATGAGCACATTGAATTAGATGGTTTCTAAAGTCACTTCTCACCTTAATTCTATGATCATAAAATAGTTTCACTGTTTTTCCTCTTGGGAAAAGAGGGAGAAATAGAATGTAATATTTTAGACCATATGCATACCAGCAGTCTGGTTGAGATATGATAAGGCCCTGAACTAGGGTAATAGCTATGTTAAGTGAGGAAGGGGTGAATGTTAGAGATGTTATGGAGAAACAACAAAATTTGACTGATGTGAGTATAACACCGATGTCATAAGCCTATAGCAGAATAATGGTATCTTTGATAATTATAGAGAAGTTCGGAGGAGGGATAGGTTTCAGGGGAAAAGATCAGTTTTACACCCTATAGGGCAGTCAGATTGAAATGTGGAAGAGGCAATTTGTGATGCAGGACTTGAGAACAGGAGAGACTAGAGATAAACATAGAAATCTAGGAGTCATTGGCATAGAGATTGTTATAGAACCCATGGATGCTAATGAGGTCAAGAAGAGTATAGATTGAAAAAAGAAGGCATAGGACAAAAAAAATGATTTGGAATGAATTCCAACTTTTTTAAGCAGTCATTTTCTATATGTTAAAACATAATCAGCTTCTTTCTTTTTTTTTATTTTTTGGTGCTAAGTTAAAATAACAATCACTAACTGTTCAGCCAACTCATGGTGAGCTTCTTCATCCAATTCTTCTTTGTGAAACAACATTGGCAATTACTAGGCATCAAATATCTCTAATGTTTCTGATGCCCAAAATATATATGGGGATGAACTCAGAAGTATAAACCTAAGAATCACTTCCCAAAAGATAACTGGCAACAGGAAAGAAACACATTTCAAAAAATTAGTTGTAAATATATAAAAGAAGCTCTAAATCACTAATAATAAGAGAAATTCATATAAAAACAAGCCATTTTATTTTACATTCTCAAACTGGCAAAGATGACAAAATATAGTTGATGATGGAGGGGCTATGGAAAGACAAGCACACTAATACACTGTCAAAAGTGCAGTGAATTGGTCCAACTGTTCTGGAAAACAATTTTTAATTATGTGAAAAGAGCCACTAAACTGTAAATACCCTTCCTTAATTAAACTTCTGTGTTTATGTCATAAGGAGGTCAAAGACAGAAATAAAGTTCCAACTATCTGCCAGATTAGTTACAGCAGATTTATTTGTTAGCAAACTAAAAACAAAACGTGCACATCAAATGAGAAATTACTAAAATTTAGTCACTAAGCAAATTATGACATATTTGTGTAACAGAATTGTTATTGTGTCATAAGAAATGAAAAAAACAATAGGAATTCATAAAAATCATGGAAAGATTTACTTGAACCAATGCAGAGAGGTTGCGGGCAAGGCACAACCAAGAAAGATATGTACATAAGGACTACAATACTGCAAACAAAAACAATACTGAATGGCTTTTGAGTTAAGATTAATTGCTTTGACAATTAATTCCAGAAGACAGAAGCTAACACTCTTACACCAGGAGAGATGTAGGAGACTACACACATGGAATGTTGACTATTCTAAGCTAGTCAGTTTTGAGTAAGTGATTTTCTTTTTTATAATGGAGAATTCTGTAGAAGGAAGGGATATATTAGGAAATAATCATGGTACTAAAGTGAAAGGTTTCATTAAATATTTAAAAAGAAATAAAGAATAAGACAGGCTAAGAATAGAGCTAATAGACTCCTATAAAAACATGAATGTGTGAATAAGGTAAACACTGATTTGTTCAACAAATCTCAAAATAATTGAAGGTCACAGTACAATACTTGCAGCTAAAGTTGGAAATGGAGTTTTAGACTGTTATTGTTATTGTGGTCCAATCTTTTCAGTCATGTCTGACGCTTTGATCCCATTTAAGGTTTTCTTGACAAAGACACTGAAGTGGTTTGCCATTTTTTTCCTCTGGCTCATTTTACAGATTAGAATACTGAGGCAAACAGGGTTAAATGACTTTCCCAGGATCACAAAGCTAGTATGTATCTGAGGTCAAATTTGAATTCAGATCTTTCTGACTCTAGGTCTCGCACTCTATCCACTGCACCACCGTTAAAAACAACAGTATCTTCTTGTTAGAAGGGCCATCTTACATAATCCAATTCACAATAATTGACTCTGGACAAAGGGTAATCTTACGACCCTGTGCCCTTTGTTTAGAAGCAACTAGGATCTCATCACAAGACTGTAGCATATTCTGTGTTCCACTTGAAAGAGGCAGACTTTCAGATGATCTGGTAAATCAGTTGGTAAATTAAGGTACCCAGATGGGGAAGGCAGACAAAACCTGAAGGATCCACAAGTTTCTGGCTTCCTTCTTGGATTGTGGGGAAGCAAGTGTTAGCAGTTTATTCTAGACTATTTCTGGAATTCTCTGGGTTTTCTCACATACTCTATTCCCCAAATCTTGACCCTGACTGGACCCTGGATGTCTTAAGGTTGATTTCCTACCCTTTGCTCCTTATATGGGCAACCATTTGATTTAGGGTCTCTCCCAAAAAGGCTTTATCTGTCCTGGTCCACATTATGTCATTAATATAATGATATATATCAGTACTCTCAGAAAAGGAGACCTTTTTCCAAACTGGCAGAGTGAGGGAGAGTTCAGGTAGCCCAGGTAGTACATTGAAGGTCTATTGAATTTTTCTCAGGTAAAAGCAAATGACTCCTGACCAGTCTAAGCCACAGAAATAGGGAAAGAAGTATTAGTGGGGTTAAAGACTCCAAACCACTCACTCCAAGCCTAGACTTGGTAGTATATAACATTGATAAGGTCAGTAATACCAGTAGGAATATGCATGGAGGTTTGTTCAACTCTGCAGCCCAATGTAAGCTTCCAGGTGTCATCCATCTGCCTTCCTCACAGATGACACAAAATTGTTCTAAGAAGAACTGATACAAAGAAATAGTCCCATTTCCTTCACCACTAGAGAAGAACTATCTTTCATCTGCTATAACCCCTAGCCACCTACTATTGTGGGCTGTTTAAAGAAAAATTTCAATAACTTTATATTTGGCCCTAACCCCTGTAAAAGGGCTAGAGGTTAATAAAAAAAAAAAATTACAATGTGGCAGGCTGTTGGGGAGGAGACATACAAATACAATCTTTTGAATTCATTTCCTTTAGAAAGAACTTTTCTCCCACTCTCCCTTACAAGTGTCCATCTAGCAGCTGCCTATGATAGCAAGAGATCCCCATCTCAGTCACCTAAAAAGTAATAAAGAGTTCCACATCTGGATGTTCTGATAAATTTGTCTGACTGTCAAATTAAAACCTCAGAGTTCCCTCAGTCTATGGAATTCAGCTATAGAGAGTTTCAGCATTAGTGCCATTAGATCATAACCTTAGGATACATTGTTCCAGTGTCTCATTAGGTTGCTCTTTAAACTACAACTCTCCCAGTTCTTAGGTTGAAAAGTCTTATCCACTCTCTGCTGCCTCAGGGTAGGGAATCACCTTTCTCCCTAGAACCACGAGGGGATAAATCTAGAGCTTTGTTACTGCTGCTCGAGTTTACAAGTCTTTACCTCACAGGTTCTCTCTCATTCTCAGGAGTCATGGCTCCTGTGTCAGTATCATGGCTCCTAAATGAGTGGGAACCAAAATATCTTGATTGAACATTATAAGGTGGGTTTTTTTATTTCTATTTTAAAAATTTTAATAACATTTTATTGTTCCACAGTTACACATCAAGAAAATTTTTAGAATTCATTTTTATAAGATTTTGAATTACAAACTTTTCTCCCTCTCTCCCCTCCCCTTTTCTGAAAATGGTAGGCAGTTTGATATAGTTATACATGCGCTACATTCTAAAACCTATTTCCATATTATTCACAGCTGTGAAAGAAGAAACAGACCAAAAGAGAAAAAAAAAATAAAACATGAGAAAGAATAAAGTAAGTGAAAAAAATATGCTTCAATCTGCATTCAGAATCCATCAGTTTTCTATCTGGATGTGGATACCATTTTCCTTCATGCCTTCTTTTTATTTGTCTTAGATCATTGTGTTTCTGAGATGAGCTGAGTCATTCATAGTTGATCATGACACAATGTTTCTGATACTGTGTACAATGTTTTCCTGGTTCTGCTCATTTTCTTTTGCATCAATTCATATAAGTCTTTCCAGGTTTTTCTGAAGTCTGCCTGTTAATCATTTCTTGTTGAATAATAGTATTCCATCATATTCATATACCACAGCTTGTTCATCCATTCCATGATTTATGGGCATCCCCTCATTTTCTAATATTTTGCCACCATGAAAAGGGCTGCTATAAATATTTTTGCATGTATAGTTTCTTTCATCCTGCCTTTTTAAAATCTCTTTGGGATACAGACCTAATAGTGGTATTGGTGGATCAGAGGGTATGTACAATTTATTTGCTCTTTGAACATAGTTCCAAATTGCTCTTCAGAATGGTTGAATCACATAAGGTGGATTTCTGACTGCATCCTTTCAGTCCCCACCCTTCAGGAGAGACCTCTTCACTTATGAAACCACCAGTTCCTTGAGATATCCACTGGCTTTCTTTGCATTGTACTTGAAAACCAAGAGATAGTTGCTGAATGTGCTAAACCAGTTCACCTTTAGTGTCGTTATGCTGCCAGTCCAACAATGAGGGGATGTTATATCTGGTGCTTTCTTTATGCTCCCAGAAAGTTTTCTCTAGCACCCTACTGAACTAATCACTTTATGTAGGATGCTACTCCCTGCCCTATATAGAAAACTTCTCATAAATGACACAGAAAACATGTATGACCAGGTACGATGCAGTGTCATACCAACTGATCACCCCATTCACTGTATTTGTAGTGTTCTGTCTCAACTCAGCCATGATGTGATATACAAGACGATTGCATCTCATACCAAATACTGATTATTTTAAGTATTAGGAACATGTCTAACAATTGCACCCTATTATTTCAAATTTAATATTGGGATGAAATGAGGAAACTTCCAAATCATTCATTAGTTTACTAAATAATACAGTGTGAAGTGGGTTATAGTGAATCTTACCTTCTCTGGTCATAGCCCTTTCTTTTCTGCCCATGGTAATTAATTTGCTCAGTAAGGTAGGCTGTGTTGATTTATATGGTCTTCAGAAATCCACCAAGTCTAAAGAATCACAACCCCATTTGAGTGGGACTTTTTATGCCCTTACGAAATTGCTATAAGGGAGACAGGAAATAATCAAGTCCCAGAAGAGCTTTGTCGCCTTTTTGGAAAAACTAATACTTATTGCAAAGAAATTGAGAATCCTGTTCCTTTGACATATGTAATGTGTTGTGATTACACATACAAAACCAAAGACAATCCTGGTCCTTAAGGAACTTAATTATAATGAGGGAAAAAACACATAATGGGTTCTTTGGTTCAGAAGTTACTGGAATGATGAATGTGGATTTAGGGGAGAGAGTAGAGATTAACTCACTCCAACCAGGGACCATGGCAGAATTAATGAGGTTTAGTGGGGATGAGAAGAGAAGAGAGAGGAAGTAAGTTGGTGAGGCTATGGAGAAAACAGAGAAAACATTATTTAGTGAAGCATGATGGTTGCAGTTTTCCTGAAAAACTGCTCAGGTAACCACTATTAGCTTACTAATTGAGGGTATACTTATTCCTTCTACACTCAATCACTGTCCTAAAATCTAGTCCTATATTAAAAATACCCATATGGATGCCCCCAAAGCATCAATAACTCAATGTGGAAAAAAAATTCATTTTATGTTCTCCCAAACCCATTTGTCCTCCAAACTTTTCTATTTCTATTCAAGATATCACTGTACTCCCAGGCACTTAAATTTGCAACTTCAGAATCATTCTTGATTTTACCCTTTCTTCATTACTAAGCTTCTAGCTCCATTACAACTAAGTAGTTGCCAAGTTTTGTTAATTCTATCTGAGTTAAAGACAATGTCTACATTCCCTTCTCTCTCTTCACACAGCCACTATTCTAGTTCTAGCCCTTATCATCTCTCACCTAAACTATAGCTCTGTACCCCCTACTTTCAATCTCTCCCTTCTCTGTTTTATTGCTTGTATCCTGCCTAATTTACATTCATCTATTGGCTATACCTTCATTAATTATCCTTGGCTCACTGGTTGAGGAGGAAGGAATGGAAAATTCCTTCCTCCTCATCATCATTTCTAATATTATCCACCTACCTCCATCAATCAGTAACCTCTCTTCTTTTGAGGTTCTAGTTATATGTATCCACTCCCCAATCAAAATCCTGGTAGCTGCTATCTGCACACCCTCCACATCATTCCCTTTCTTTTCTCAGAGTTCAGTAATTCGTTCACAATTTTCTTTCCTCCCTAACTTTTGCTGTCATACTAGAAGATTCCAACATACATATTGACTCTTCCTCAAACACCCTAATCACTAAATTTCTAAAAATGTTCATTTCTCATGAGCTATACCTTGGTCTACCTCAAGTATATACCAAGATGGTCATGTGCTTGAAGTTTTCATCACCCCAAATGTACCACTTCTTTGTTCAAGGATTCCAAAATCCTCTTCAGCTTTTCACTTCTCCCTCTTCTCTTTTAGAACTCAACTCTTCATTTGCACCATGACCTCTAATCTTAACTGCTCATTTCTCTTGTAGGTCCTCTCCCCTACACTAGTCACTCTCTCTTCTATATTTTGGCCTTTTGCTGAACTGATTCAAATTTTCACTGTCCTCTTCTCTTAAATCTCTAGCTCCCTTATTATATTGTCAATTTCACCCACGTAGGTCTCTGTCTTGGATGACACATCATCTGCCTCATTAGCTCCTACACATGTGCTACTGAAAAAAAGATGGAGAAAATAACACAACAGTTCTGACTGAACTGACTACAAGTTTATATTACACAATTTCAACTGGACCTTTACTCCTGCTATGAAATCCTACACACATCCCTCACCAACTCACTATCCCACTCCCCAAAGTGACTCTTTTAAACCTTTACTTTCCTCTTCAAACCTCCCCATGACTACCTCTGCCTTTACTCTTTCAACTGAGAATCTTGTCTGATATTTTACAGAAAAAAATTGAAGCCATTCACCATGAACTCTATTTTTCCGCCTCTTTTATCATTCAGATACCTTCTACCATTGTCTTCTCCTTCACATCTGTGGCCTTGCTCTTACCAAGGCTGATTCTTCTACTTTCTTGATTGGTTGTTAAATATTTGTTGAATGAATATCAAAGGAGAGGAGACTGAAAGATGGTGGCACAGGGAGATCCTAGAAGCAATGATGATGAGCAAAGAATAATCTGACTCCACCACGAACAGCACACCTGTGTGAAACTATTGCTAGAAAAGGTAACCAGGGAAGCTGTATCAAAGAGGGATCTAGATATCAGTGCAATCTGGTGGGAATGAAAAAGGAAATGGATTAAGATAAAATATCATTTATTACTTATGTCATTCTAAGGAGCTGTAATGCCAACCAAAGGCAACTTCCAAGGTTTGGAATACCAGCATAGTAACTATATTTTATTCAGTGACAAATTAAGGCAAAAAAACAAAAACAAAACAAGACCATTCACAGAACAGAGAAAATCAAAATACAGTGTCACTCATTCATTTAGCAAGTAAGTTCTCAATTCAATCCAAATACTACTCCACCCCTGAATTGTACATTCCTTTAGTCAGTCAAAGTCTCTCTTCTCAAATGGAGATTAGTTCCCAATCATAAACAAAGTATATTCATTTGGTCAGTCACAGAACAAAAAGTCAAAATTTTCCCAACCCTGGATCACAACTGAATTACAATACCATCCATTAACACCAAGTACTTTCTCAAAAGGTGCAGGAGAGCACAAAAGGTCAACTACCCTTAAGCTACAACAAGATTAAGATATCATCAGAGCATTGAATATCCAAGGAGAGGTCCTTTCTTCATCTTGACAGGAGGCAAGTTCTCAGCAATCTCTGTTCCTGGGGAGACAAAGCTTAACAAAGCCACAAGATACATCGCCAGCATCCTCATCAATCCACTCTCTGCTTGCAGAACAGTCCCAGAACCCTTAAAAACATCAGCAAGACCCTCTTCTAGGATTTCTGTAAACATACAACAAGAAAATCCTTCTTCAGGGCTTCTGAACCAGCAGCAAGTTTCTAGGACCTCTCCAACAACAGCACCATACTTCACCAGCAGACGAATCTGGCAAAACAACATCAAAACAGACAGATAAAATACTGGCAACACAGCCATGCCTCCTCAATTCTTGGCAGCTCTGGGTGGCAGTCCTCAAAAGTCCTGGGCAGCTCTAACTGGTCCTCAAAAGTCTCTCTCTCTCAGCAACTCTGTCCCTGGCAATTCTCTTTTCTCTCTCTGCCTCCACAATACTGCTCCTCAAAAGTTCTTCTGGCCCTCTCTGCTTGAGCCTTCTCTCTGCTTGTTCCTCTCTCTGCTTGGGCTTCTTTCTAAATCCACCACACCAGCTCCTCCCAGTTCAGCCCTCTCTTTTCACCTCAACAAGTCCATCTCACAAGTGGGATTCACAAACTCTGAGTTTTAACACTCAACCCAAAACTCAAGCCAATACAGGGGGATCTTTAAATTCCATTACCATTACAGGAGCACAGTGAAAAGGTTGGGTAGGTATAGAGTGGGAAGTTGGAAAGATAAGGTTGAAGATAAGGGGATAAAGTAGCATTAAGGAGAAAATAGAGAACGGGGTTTAAACAACAGCAACTAGGTATTCAAAATCACCAGGATTTGGTGGGTATGATGGAGCAGAAGTAGGTTAATCTTTTAAATACTGGCACCACAGTTATGCTTCTTCCCAGTTCAGTCCTCAGTTCTCATTTCTCTCTCTCCAGCAGTAGCAGCAGCCTCCAGATGCTGGCTCCCAAAAGTTCTGGCCTCTCTCTGCTTGGGCCTTTCTCTACATCCATGACACTAGCTCCTCCCAGTTCAGCCCCCTCTCTTCACATCAACAAGTCCATCCCATAAGGCAGTTATTCCCAAGCTCTGGGTTTTAGCACTTAACCTGAAAATCAAACCAATACAAGAGGATCTTTAAATTCCATTACCATTACAGCAACTAATTTGGATTTCTCCACTAAGTAAAAGATGAGTTTTAATGTATTATTATTTCATGTATATTAATGAAGAGATTTTTAAAAATTTGTGTTTATTAGGAAACACATTTAGATAATGTCACAAAAATGTATGAAGACAAAGCAGAGTGGTTTACCTGAACATCCAGTTCAGAGTTATTCAACACTGCTCCTATTTATCTGACAGCTTGGTGTTTCACTTTATTTTGTTTTTGTAGTCCAGTTTTGAGTTAATCCTAATCATTGTTTGATACCCATAATTCTCTTACTATGATTTTTACTTTAATGAGTTAGACACCTTACTAGAAGTAATTTGTCATTTCAATGAATGATAAACTTTTCCCATTCAGTGCCTATAGTTATAATGTATGTTTTTATTATTAAAAAAAGAAAAATTTAAATCCAAAAGAATTAGACACATTTGTGTAGGGAGAAAGAAAAGGAGCTTTTGAAGTAATTAAGTTTGACCTGTAAAAGTTTCTTAATTTTGCAATATATAGCCACATGTAGTTCATTTTCATGTACAACGATTGTGCTTTTTCTGACCTATTTACTTGCAATTTTCTTTTTTCACACTCCAGGTTTTATTCTCCCTTACAGTTGTATATGGAGGCAAAGAATTTTGTTGCAGACAGGATCATATAACAATAACAGGTTGCCAAAAAAGGGAACAGTAACTAGGTCAAATAGTAGATAGAGTGCTGGGCCTGGAAACAAGGACACATCTTTCTAAGTTCAAATCTTGCCACAAGCACTTACTAGCTGTGTGACCCTGGGCAAATCCCTTGACCCTGTTTGTCTCAATTTCTTCATCTATAAAATGGCAAGCCACTTAACCTCTATTTGCCTTAATTCACTAGAGAATGAAATGGAAAACTACTTTAGTATCTTTGACAAGAAACCCCATAATGGTCCAGGACGCCTCAGACATAACTGAACAACAAACAAAGGAACTAGGGCTCCTAAGTTCCCACTTGATCCTTTTGGTTTTGCCCAAGATTGATTTGCATGACAATGAAGGACATTATGGGAACTAAAAAAAAAAAAAAAAAAAACCTTTTCACCCCAGCTTTCTATGACTTCTTAACAATTTTGATATGGAATGACTTGAAAGAAAATAGACTCATAACCAGTAATATGGCAGTTGTTGAAAGGAATTTTCTAGCTACATATCTGATAGAAGAGTGGGATGAAGAATTTGGAGTTTTGTAAGATAAGGAATTCAAAGGACTAACAATTGAAAATTAACAATATAAAACCTAAGAGAATCTTCCAGTTTCTTCAGGCTTTTGTTGACTGCTCAGGTGGATGTAGCTACAAAACCCTGGCTATCACTAAAACTGCCTACCAAGCTTTTCTGTAGGAAGTAATGACTTGACAGCTGGACTACAGTAACCTGCACTCTAGGAGAGCAGCATAAATTACAATGTCATCCAGGGAAGCTTCACTCAATGATGACACAAAAGATAATATCAACCATAGGACACCTGTAGGTTTGCAGAAGAAGAAGCAGGAGATGATCCATTCATGGTCATATGTACTCTCTGATCACATGTCTTTTCTACATATTTTCTGTACCATGAATTTTCCCTGCCTAAGAGTGACTGGTTGATTTTTCTGTAGGCACAAGTGGGGTGGCTAGAGATTAGTTAGAAATATTGGGAATAATAGCCTTCCCAGCCTGGACACACACACACACACACACACACACACACACACACATACACACACACACACACACACACACACACACATGCACGCAATTGAGGACATTCCATGATAATTCTCTTCTTCCCTCTTCATTTCTTGTCATTTAAATGTATTTCTCCAATGTCTCTGACTTTACCTCTGTCTCACACAAAAGGGAGCCATTCTCCATACCAAACTCCTCTATATTCACCCTTGATCCCATTCAATTAGCTTCCTCTACAACCTCTGCTATCTTACTAATCTTCAATTTCTCCCTATCTACTGATTGCTTTTCTGTTGCCTACATGCATGAGTATCTCTCCCAGCAAGAACAACAAAATTCTTGATCCATCCATCCTTGTTAGCTATAGTCCTCTACCTCCTCCATTTTGTAGCTAAATTCCTTGGGGAAAACAAAAAAAACAAAAAACAAAACCATCATCAAGGCCTTCCCTTCCTTTCCTTACTTTCTTCTTAAATACTCTGCTGTTTAGTTTCTGACTTCATAATCCAGTTGAAATTTCTTTTTTTTCCTCTCCAAAATTACGAATCATTTCTTAATGGTAAAATCTAATGTTTTCTCTTTCTTCTCATCCTTCTTGACCTCTTTTCAGCTTTTGACATTGTTAATTACTCCTCTTGGTCAGGACTCTTTCCTCTCTACTTTTTTTTTTTTAATTTGGTTTCTGTGTGTGTGTGTGTGTGTGTGTGTGTGAAAGAGAGAGAGAGACAGAGACAGAGAGAGAGACAGAGACAAAGAGAGACAGAGACAGAGACAAAGAGAGAGAGAGAGAGAGAGAGAGAGAGAGAGAGAGAAAGAGAGAAATACAGTTCTCTCTTATTTCTCCTTTTATCTATATAACTATGCTTTCTTAGGTTTCTTTGATGGATCTTCATCTAGGTCACACTCACCAAGCATGAGTGGTCCCCAAGTCTCTGTTCTTTTCTTTTTATACAATTTTGCTTGTTAATCTCCTCATCTCCCATAAATTCAATTACCATCTCTATGTAGATAATAGCTTATTATATTATTTATCCAATCCAACTTCCCTCCTGACTTCCAATTTCACATCACTGACTGCCTTTTGGATGTCTTGAATTGTATGTGTCCAAAACAGATTTCATAAACTTTATCCCAAGACTTCCACTTTTTTTAAGATCAATATTACATTTGAGGTTACCACCACTCTCCTCTCCCAGTCTCCCAGACTTGCAACTTCAATGTAAATCTCATATCCTCACTCACATTTACATCATGTAGCCAGTCTTTTGCCAAACTGTGTTATTTCTAACTTCTTAATATTTCTTTTATAAATATTCTTATTTATCCTCACAGTCTCCACTTGATGCCAGCCATCATCATCTGAAGCCTAGATTATTGTATTACCTTTCTGACTGGTGTTTCTGCCTCAAGTCTCATCTGGTCAAATTCATCTTCCACCCAGTTTACAAAGTAACTCTCCTAAAGTGTCATTCGGACTGCGTTATACGTTACCAAATAATCTCTAGTGGGTTCCCTATTGCCTCTAAGATCAAACATAAAATCCTCCCTTTGACTTTTAAAACTCTTCATAGTTTGGTCCTTTGCTATCTTTCATATTTTATTACCTTCCACATGTCTTACGATTCAGGTGACACTGGCCTCTTTGCTGTACCTAGCACATGACATTACCTTCTTATTCTGTTCCCTTTCACTGACTATGTACTATTTCTGGATTGCTCTCTGTCTTTCGTGGCTTCCTTGAAGCCTCAAGTCAAATTCCAAGTTGTAAGATGTCTTTTCTGGTCTCTATCCACTGCTACTGCTTTTCCTTTGGGATTCCATTCTATATTACATTGTATATATCTTGCATGTACTGTCGGTAATTTTATCTCCCCCATTAAAATATTAGCTTCTTTAGAGTAGGAGCTGTTTTATTGCATTTCTTTGTATTCCTAATATTTAGCATTTTCTTAGCATAAGCCTGGGGCATCTTAATCACTTTATAAAACCTAGTTGGTTTGCTGATTGACTTCGCAGCCATGGTGGCTAGACCAAATATTTTGGTCTAGTTTGAAGAGGGTTGTTTCCATAGTGGCAATAGGAATTGCCAGAGACAGACACATAGAATAGGAATTATAGCAGAATGAAGAGAAAGAAGAAACAAACATAGGAATGTCCACTGTATGTGTCCAGAAATTGTTACTAATCACAGCAGACTATCCTTAGAGCCAGTCTCTACTTTAGGAATAAAGAATTCAAAGAGAACTGATCAGGTGACATACTTATTAAGAAAATATGAAGCTCCCAAAGTTACCCTCTCTTCCACTTCACCTTCCAAATTACTGTTCATTGCCAGGTATGGTGATATCATTATTTTTTCCTTATTAGTTTCTCAAGTTGTTTCTTTAGCCTGATTTGTTCTGTCTTCACATGAATCACAATTGATCATGAAAGTTTGTACTGCCTGTATTTACTTTGGGAAAAGGGAAATCATAACAGGCAATGACTAGCTAGACATTAAAAAAACCCAAAATTTTAAAGAGGTCGATGGACTAATCTTGTCTTAGCAACAAGATTTCTGAACTTGGGGGCTTTGAACATTTATGATTTTAATAACTTGTATCCATAAACTCTATATTAGCAAAGAAAGAAATCAATATTAACTTGAGGGTCATTGCCTCTAGGCTGAAACCAAACATTCTTGGTTTGTAGCTAGGCAGGTTCACTTCAAATGCAGGCTAGACAATTCTACTCAGATGAGAAAGGGAAAATATGGACAGCAGGGTAACGAACAAAAGCAAAGTTTATGAGCCAAGCTAAATTCTGGAGGAAGAGACAAGGGTGATCAGCAAGGAATCACATCCCCTACCCCTTTCTAGAAGAGTGGAGAGTTCTCAGTCCTAACTTACCCCACATAGTGGTACTTGCTGGTCAAATCTGTTCACACTTTTCTCTCAGGATTAAACCCAGAATGATCAATTTTTTTCGTCACTACTAGCTTTAGGGAAGATGGGGAGAATGGATGGGCAAAACAAGAAATCTTCTTCCTCACTAAGGAAAGGAATTTAGTTTTCTCTTCTGCAAAATTAAGGAGTTGGGCTAGATGAGTCCTAAACTTCTTTCGACTTTGAATCTATGTTATTTGATCCTATGTACGAATAGTCTTACAAGTAATCTTTATATATCTACTGTATGCAAATAATAGAAAATAGATTCCTTAACATATAGCCCTTTCTCTTGAGAAGACTACATAACAGTTGTTGTCTGTCCTTCATTCTTAAAGAGGACAAATGACATCACTTCAACTCCAGACTCATTGTAGTTCAATGGCAAGACAGAAGTCAAGACAACTACTGATGGCCTGAAATGCAGGTGACCTCAGCCTTTCTAAATTAAAGTCTTTCTCAGACCTCAGTTTGTCTGAGTCAATGTCCATTCAATGACTAAGGGCTAGGGAAGTATTGAGATGAAAAAAATTACCATCCCAAAATTATCACAAAAATATCAATCTGGGAGGGGAAGACATTCACAGTTTATGTCCAGAAAAGGATAACAGTGTCCTTTCTGTGAAATGCTACCTGTGGAGATGCTAAGATATCTATATTGGTATGACTACTGATAATGTATAAGTAGTAGTCTTTCCCCCAGAATACATGTGACATTGATAACATACCTGCTGTATAATTTGGCCTTTCTTAATAGTTCTTATCTAGAATAATGTTCTCAGTTAAATGACTTTTCCTAAGGGTCCTTTGGTAATTTCTAGTCACAGCCAAATGGGAAAGTAGACCTGAGCTTCTAATTGCTTTCTAACTTGTTCACTATCATAGAGCCTGGCTCCTTGTTACAGCCCAGATTTGACCTATATAAAATAGCACTAAATGCTTGTCGTATGCCTTGCACATTTTGTCAAAGAGAAATTGGCACAGCTGTTAAGTTTTTGAATTGACAAATTCAAAATTATTTTTAATAAAAATGAAAAACTTAATTGAAGAAAGATCTTGCATGAATCTACTTAAAAGAATTTATTCTTAATATAATTCAAATTTGTCTCCCCCAACTCAAATTCTACTTTAGGTATTCTAGAATTCGAAAATTATACTGAGAAAGGGAGAGGGCTTTCATTGGCAGTTGTAACAATCTAAAGAAAGTATTCGATGTGCTTCAAAGCTAAAAATCTATTGTATATAGTAAAAGCAAATGAAAAATCATCATTTCTAAGACACTTTTTCTAATAAAATATAAACAAAACTAATAAAACTGTAACATTTACAAAAAAAATCTTTATCTTTTCATTTTTCTGTGACTTCTCTTTATTATTGCCGGATTCTTTTCAATTCAACGTTTACTGAGTGCCTACTTTGTACAAGGCACTGTGCTAGGGTGCTAGTGATAAAATGGAAAAACAAAGAAATAAACAAGCATGGTTTATGGAAAAGAGCACTAAACTTGATGGGATGGAACCTAAGCTTGAATCCCTGCTCATTATTTGGTACTTATGTGACCTTGGGCAAGTCATTAGCTCTAAATCTATGATCTAAGAAACATTTTACCGTGGAGAAACTAACCCTACATTATGCTAAGTTTTGGGAGGGCTAGGGCTTGTCTGATTTCAACCATCCACAGTAGGCACTTAACGAAATGCTTGTGGAATTACATAAAATGCTCATGGTCACAAACCCTTCAGAGCACTTTGGATTATAGTCGCTACATAGCTCTTTCATGGTTATCTGTACATCCATGGCACTTTACATACATTACTTAATTTTAGCTTTCTAACAACTCTATAAGAAAAGAAAGGCATACATTTTTGTTTCTGTTTTATAGATAAGAAACTGAAGCAGAGACATTATATGAGATGTCTTGGGTCACATAACTGGCAATTGGCACCTGAACTTGAATCTTTTAAATCCATCTTTATTCATCACCAAATTGATTCCATATACATATGTCTACAGGTTTCAAGCTCAAGATATTTTTTTAAGCAATGTATTGAAGGGGGAATTTCTACAACTATATCAATCAATATCTTTCCATCTGATGCAAAATGTAATTTTGTGGTAAATAAATATTTTTACTTTGCTCAGTGCAGACACTATATGGGATTTCACTAAGGCCTTCCCCTTTGCTATATTTAGTTCTAGGTTGACTGAGAAACTGAAGATTGTCAAATGATTCTGCCACAGTCACTAAACAAGTCAACAACTTAGTTTAGATTTTACACCTGGGATCTGCCCTCCTGTTATTTTTTCTTTCCACCTCTAGTCTTTGTGAAGGAGTAGATAAAATTCACTATAATTTCCTCTGAGTTCCATTACAGTTCAGGTGCCAACATGTCAAGCTTTTAATAATATCTGCTTTAATGGCACTTAATTTTTCTATCTGGTTATTATCTTTTCTTTAAAAAAATGTCATCCATAAAATACTTCTCTTATTGTGAGGTGGATTTTTTTGCTCTCTTACTTCTTCTTACCTTCCTTTAAAAAAAAAGAGTAGAAATATAGGAATTATTGTTTCTATGATCTTTTCAAAGGTCTGACCTTCTTTGGAATTTTCCTTGTTGTTCAACGTATTACAGACTATTTTCATAAAAATTTATATTGATGGGAAAGTAGGTATAATGGCCCAAATCTCTCCTAGTCATTTATTATTATTATTATTATTATTATTATTATTAGTAGTAGTAGTAGTAGTAGTAGTAGTAGTAGTAACAGTAGTAGTAGCAGTAGTAGTAGCAGTAGTAGTAGTAGTAGCAGTAGTAGTAGTAATAGTAGTAGTAATAGTACTAGTAGTAGTAGTAGCAGTAGTAGTAGTAGTAGTAGTAGTAGTAGTAGTAGTAGTAGTTGTAATTATAAGGTCTGATATTTTTTCTACATGTTAGGATATTTTCTGCTCCTTCACATACCTTGATATCAATTCATTTATATACTCAAAATTGTGTTGCTACCCAATAAGGACTTCCTCTGCATATGCTAAGTCTAGTCCAGTTGGTTTTTCTGTCTCTATACCATTTCTACTTCTTTAAGAAGCTTATTGAGGAGTGTAAAAGTAGCATCCCTGTGCAGGCTATATCCTTGATGGTGAAAAAAAGTTCACTTAAAAAAAAAATTATACTTTTTTTTTCTAGCTTAGATTGTTGATTATTATAGTAACTGGAATTTAATTGCTTTGCATAAATTCAATTCAAAATAATAGATGTCTTACATCCTTTCATTGTATGTTATGTGCAAGATAGGGTTCTGGAGCTAAAACAAAAATGAAACAATCCTTACCCTCAGCAATATTTCATAGAACAAAAAGTCATCAATTCATGGAACTGCATTATTTAGATTTCAAAGGAATGTTAGAAATTAACCAGCCCTATCCCTTAATTTTATGGTTGAGGACACTAAGGCCTAGAGAGGTTATGATCTGCCCAGGATCATGCAGCTAGTAAACAACAGAGTCAAGATTCAAACCCGCATTTCTGAACTAAATCAAGTATTATTTTAACTATGCTGTTTTTATTGTGTCATTCCTTCAATTCTTTCAATTTATTAAGCATCTACAGTGTAAGAGTATTGTATTAGGTGCTGCGAAAGGTAAAATATTTCAATAAGATACATTCTCTTCCCTAGAAGAGAATATATATAGCTTAACAAAGGTGTAAAGCACATACACAGATAATTATAAAAAATTAGATGCGATGTGCGTTAGAGTTAAATAACCAAATCAAGCTTCCCAGGATATAAACACTCACTAGTGATAAACAAACCACCATTGTTTAAGGTTAGTAATAAAATGGGTCCTACTCTTGGGAGCTTAGTTTCATATGAATAATGCAAAGTTTTAAGTACTCAGGTAGGTTCCTACATGTCATACAAAATGAATTTAAGTAGTAACAAATAGGCTCATCCACCTCTGCATATTTTCATAATATTCCTTCAAAATAGAAAATGTATTGTTTTCTAAAAGGTCTGAGATAAACAGTAATCAACATGGCATCAGATTATAAAAGAACACAAATTGGTTTTGCATTTAAAAGAGGTAGAGGTGTTTATTGAATTTTGAAGATTGAGCTTGTTGTTTTCAAGCTTACATGGAGACATCTCAATTATCACCCATATCCAAGTTTTAATTTTTAATTGACAGCACACAAAGTCCCAATTTATTGTTCTATTTTGTGGCAACAGTGCTAAGAGGAAAGTGAACCTAGCAAATTGTCAAAATAGAGGGAAACCATTGTTTAAAGGTCAGTCATTCCTCAGTGAAATATAGAATCATAGGCTTTCAAACTGGAAAGAATCTTAGGGATTATTTAGTACAAATCCATCATTTCATGTGAGACAACTAAGGATGAGAGTGTAAATTACTTGCCCACATTTACTTAACTGTTCAGTGACAGAGTCAGACCTATAACTCTGTTTTCCTTATGCTCAGCCTTGTTCTTTCTGCTATACTATACAGCTTCCTAATATAATATTACTATAATGTGAGCTAGCCTGATGGACCTCTATGGTCCATTATGATGAGCTCAGAAGAGCTCTAGTACAAAGCCAAACCAACAAAACAAACAAACAAAGAAACCCAACTATAATGAAAACCTCTCCATTCCAGAGTCACAAATCTTCCCTAAATACATGATTACAGATTCATAATGGATCTCTAATTCATTTATGAGCAAAAGTACTTTGGAGAGATGAATTTTAAAATAACTGACTCAGTTTAGTTCTTTGGCAGGTTTGTTTTCCCCATGATGATAGAGAGCTAATCTAGTATAATGGGATTTAGACTGAAAAGGGAACTAGTTAAACATCAACTAGTTTATTTCCTTCATTTTACACGTTTATGGATCATATAGTTCTCAGAAGTAACATGACTTATCAAAGGTCACAAAACAGCAGAGTCTAGTAATCACTGCCCTTTATGTTACACCAAGTTGTTTTATGAAAGAAACCACCTGTAAGCCTGAGAAGTCATAAAGCCATAGGACTGAGAACTACTGTGGGGCTCACAGACTTTATTATAAAGTCCATTTTATAGATGACAAAACTAAAAACCAGAGAAATGAATTTAATTGTCCAAGGCCTTATGAATTCAGAGCTACTCCATTCTGAGAACTCTATTTTTGTTCACACATATATGTCTGTACTCTCCTATTAATGCTTGTAATGCAAGTTGCCCCCAAATAGGATATTCCAGGATACAACAGTAACCTATTCTGGGAAACAGTCTAGCACCCACATCCTGTTATGCTCCATTCTGGCAGGAACCCCTAATTCCCAAATTATATAAAATGCTATTATGCCAGATAATCCTGGAGCCCCCAAAACAAAGACCTTGATGAATCAACTTTTCCCTCCCTGAAACCTATGTAAACCTTGTGTACTGTTTATTTAGAGATATTTTTTTTTCTCTCTTTGGGTAAAACTCCCTTGCTGGTAACCTCCATAAACCATAGTTGGTCCAATTTTTTTTCTCAGTCAATCTGTTGTTTCTTGAACTTGAGTCTCATAAAAGGTAAATATCAGATTCAAGACTCAAACTCAGGACTTCTAATGCTAGTGAGATACAACATTCTTTCAACCAAAAGAGACAGAGAAAGCATCAAATACAAACTATACCCCTTACATTTTTTGCTTAGAGTTGTTCCATGTTATCTCCTTCCTTCTCAGTTTATTGCTTTAGGGTTCAAACAGCACATCCTCTTCTGTGTGGACCACTCCTAAATCTTTTCACCCTTTTAAAGAGGTAAGCTAGAACAGGGGCTGATCTGATGACATCATATTTGTGACATTCTCCATAGTGTGAGTCAGTCAATCAAGACATGTTTTAACTGACTTCACAAATCTACAAAAACACTAAGCTAAGCAGAGAACTGTGAGGATGAACAGAAGGAAGACAAAATATTGAATAATTTTACAATACTAGATAAGAGTGAATTGGTTAATTTTAAAACATTCTACTGGGCTAAGGAAAAAACAAACAAACCACAATGACATTAAAAATATGTGAATATAATATATATATTATATATATATATATATATATTGTGTCATTCCTTCAATTCTTTCAATTTATTAAGCATCTACAGTGTAAGAGTATTGTATTAGGTGCTGGAAAGGTAGAATATTTCGATAAGATACATTCTCTTCCCTAGAAGAGAATATATATAGCTTAACAAAGGTGTAAAGCACATACACAGATAATTATAAAAAATTAGATGCGATGTGTATTAGAGTTAAATAACCAAATCAAGCTTCCCAGGATATAAACACTCACTAGTGATAAACAAACCACCATTGTTTAAGGTTAGTAATAAAATGGGTCTTACTCTTGGGAGCTTAGTTTCATATGAATAATTCATATATATATATATATATATATATATATATATATATATATATATATATCAAGCAACATTTATGTTACACCAATATGTTACATATATATGTTAC
>CM053590.1:90440167-90457665 GCA_028646515.1 Pseudochirops corinnae
ACGGAATTATTCTCTTCAGAGTGCTTTTGAGATTCTTTCTCCATCTGGCAAAGGTGACATTTTAAGGCATTCTTCTCCTCATTGGCTTTTTGGGCTTCTTTTGTCATTTGAGTTAATCTATTTTTTAGGGTGTTGATTTCTTCAGTCAGATTGCTGACTCTCATTTCATGATTTTTTTGCAACATTCTTATTTCTCTTCCCAATTTTTCTTCCACTTCTCTCATTTGGTTTTCAAAATCCTTCTTCAGCTGATTTCTAGCTTTAAGGCAATCTTCATGTTTATTGGAAGCCCCTAGTGGGGGAGCTCTGGCTGTGCTGTCTTGCAGCTCTCTGCCTTGGTCCTTCTTTTCTTCAAAGAAGGAATCTAGGGTTTGGTTGCTGTTCTTACCCTGATTCTTATGCTTATTTTTACTCGTGCTTGGTCAGTCCGTTATTTTTTTTTTTAATCTCTCTGGGGCTCTGCTTCCAGAAGAGAAAGCTCTGTCCCAAATTACTGGGGTCCTCCCAGCTACTGTAGCTCTCAGGAAGGTGCTAGGTCCCTTTCCCACTTCTGGCTCACTGGATAAAGAAGACTCACAGGACCAAATCCCAAGACCACGATCTGGATCCAGGCAGCTCAACGCGAGAGCACTTGGCCTCTGAACGATTGCTTAGTCCTCCTGCAGTCTGCAGGCCGAGGGCACGGAAGCTGCAATGTGGAGGTGGGTGCAAAACCTCTGCCTTTTTGCTTTCCCGCCCTGGAGGTGTTTTGGCTGGACTACTTTTCTCCCAAGACCTTGCAAGTCCCACTGACCTAGTTCTAAACACTGCCGCAGCTGCTGCCAATCCACTTACCTGAGGCTTCTCAGCTCCTCTTGTCCAGCCGCCCCCAGCGCTCAGCCAGGGCTTCAGGCTAGGCTGGTTTCAGTTCGCAGTGCTGATATGGTTCCTTGTAGCCAAGCTGACTTTAGTGGAAAGTATATTTGTGTGCGTTTTGGAGTTCTAGGATTAGCTTAGAGTCATATTTTATGGGTATTTTAGGGTGGCTATGTGAGAGCTGCGATATGTTGCTGCTCTTACACCGCCATCTTGACTCTGCCCCCAACATCAGGTCATTCTTTATCTCTCAGTTGTTAGTCTTTTCTCTCTTCTAAAATTGCTTTGAACACACATACACATATATGCATATATGATACATATACTCTTTGTATTTACCATACGTATTTTATATGTTCCCCATAAAATGTAAGCATCTCAAGGGCAAACAGTATAATATATGCTTTATCTTTGTAGACCCTGCTATAGAGACACAGTGCCCTTCCATAAGAGGAACTTTATTAATTCTTGCTGAATTGAATTGAAATGCATTGAAAATAATTAGAGGGTTAATATTTCCCTCAAATGAAATTTAAAATCAATCTCATGGCCCAGTTATTTCAAGTTTATTATTCCTCTCTAGATTAGATAGAATGAAAAGTAGGCACTCAAAAATTTTTAAGTTAAAATTTATTACGGTGAATTTTTAAAAAATATTTTATTTCATCCATCCAAAATATTCAATGCCAATGCTTCAACTTGCTAATTAAGAACAGCAATTCAGGAACTATTGTGGATGATAGCATGTTTAACTAAAGTATTTGGTGAAAAGGTAGGTGATTTGTTTACCCAGTGTTTCAGAAAATTCATTTGAGGATTTATTAAGCAAAAGCTACATCAAAGGAGGTGTTTTCAAAGATAAGCCTAAACATGTGATTTTGTTTTATTCATTTTGAAGTGTGATTTCACAAAAATAAATTAAGAAATGTTTAGGGTGGACCATACAGCCATTAAACAGATGTTTGTGAGTAAGACAGCATGTGTATGCGCATTCTGGAACTAACACTTTAACACTCCCACAGAATTTTAAGAGCAGAGTAGAAGGATTTGGATAGATGGATAACAACAATAATCACTGACATTTGTAGACTTACAGAATTTTTTTAAGGTTTACAAAGTACTTTACTTATCTCACTTGAACGTAGTAGCAGCCTTGTGTGACAGATAACAGAAGAATGATTATCCCCACTCCACACTGTGTAAACTGAGCTTCAGAGAAGTGACTTAGCTGTGGTCAGACAATGAGAGAAGTGAGATTCAAACTGGGTTTCTTCCACTAATGCTCTTTCTACTACATTATTTAAACCAGATCTCTTAAATCTGTTTTATGCTGCTATTTTAGCATCCTAATTGGTCATCCAGCTGCTCACATACCTTCTCTCAAATATATCATTCACACACATAGTTACTTAACTAACCTACCTAATGCACCTGTGTGATTGTGTTAATCTCCTACGCAGAAGAATTGTATCTACTCTAATTATCCAGAAGATAAAATATAAACTCCTTAGTCTACATGCCATTCAAGACCTTCTATAATCTGGTTCAAACCTACTTTTTTAGATGTATTTCACCAGAGTCATATTCATACACTCTAACCTAGTCAGTTAGGTGATACAGTGAATAGAGTGTCAGTGCCATGCTTAGAAATGCCTGAGTTCAAATCTGGCCTTAGACACTCACTAGCTGTGTGATTCTGGACAAGTCACCTAACCCTCTTTGCCTCAGATTCCTCATTTACAAAAATTAGCTGGAAAAGGAAAAGGCAAAATACTCCAGAATCTTTGCCAAAGAAATGTCAAAAAGGAGTCATGAAGAGTCAGACATGACTGAAATGACAACTCAAACAAACCCAGTCAAATAAAACTATTGTATCTGTGAAGTCCTTATCCTTCCCTCTTCTACTTACATTAGTTCATTCTTTAGAATATGGTCACTTCACAAATCTGTCCAAATAGCATTTGTTTTTCCTCCCTTTGCAGGGCTCATTTAGGTGAAACCTCCTCCATTGAAGCTTACACGATCACCCCAGCTTTAATTGTTCTCATGTTTTCTTAAACATTTTTACTTTCTCCTCTGTTATCATAATCTATACCATATCATGTCATATATCTTATCTGCCATATCTACAATACTAGAAGGAAGATTCTTTGAGAGTAAAGACTTTGCAGCAGTGCTTGCACATAGTATTTTAACAGAATTTTTAAATGAATTAAAAAGAATATAAAGAATGTTACTTATGTTCACTTTTGACAGTTGCATTATTTTTTTTACATCATTACTATTGAAAGAAGCATCCAGATATTTTTTTTTAATTTTAAATTTTAAATCAATTTGACTCAGAGTGGGTTTTTTCAAAATGTTTGAAGATTAGTTCTCATTATCCTCATTCTTAGAAATTTTCCTATTCCAAAAGTGTGTCAGAATTCTAAAAATAAAACAATATAATGTCGATAAATAAGAAGGTAGTCTGTAAATTTAAATGTTTTACTAGAGCATACTGGAAATTGGATTTCTGTCACTGATATAGCTGTGTTTCTATCATCACTCTTAATCTTATTCTTTTTTTTACCTTTCTTTTGCATAAAGAAAATGTATCTATATGACTAAATATAAAGCCAAGCATGAACAGATTTCCAGAGGATTGCTACTGTGAACAGCTTCTAGGTTCTGATTACATAGTATAGTAAAATATCTATTCATTTAGTAACGAATTATGATAAAAAATTGAAAGAAACCAAAGTACAGCATTCACAATGTTATGACATAACAATTTAACACTAAAGAGGCCACATAGTTTTCATCAAAGTGACCACATATAGCAAAATATATCATCATGTAAGTCCATAACTTAATCATCCTCAAGGAGCAAGCCTTGAAAAAAGCAATACTATATTTTCTAGAAATAGGTTGACCGTGACCCATTGAGTAAATATTAATTTATTTAAAGAACTGATCATTTTAGTAACAAATTAATAATATATTGAAATTCTTTAGAGAAAATGAAAGCTATCAGATTTGATTGGTAACTGAGAAACAAACTTTATATAAAACTGCTCAGACAGCACCCTAGAGAGTTCTGCATGCAAGGCTCAAAGGTCCTGGGAGCCCTGAAAGGGGGCAGTTTCACTGCTCTAAAAATTGCAGTGTCTGATGGCAGGGAAAGACAAACAAAACAAAACAAAAAACTATGCATCTTGAGAGACACACTGACGACAGACAAATGAGGAAGGGAAAAAAGGAAGTGAATGTGGCAGGGCGGGCATAGTGTTGAATGCTTTACAATTATTAACTTTCTCTTCACAACAGCCCTGAAATGTTGGTGCTTCTATTATTCCCATTTTACAGTTGAAGAAACTGAGATAGATTGTGAAGGACTTAAACAGAGTCACACAGCTAGTAAGTGTCTCATCCTAGATTTGAACTCAGGTCTTCCTGACTCCAGTTCCAATGTTTTATATACTGTGACACCTAGCTGTCTACCAACTTCAGAGAGTATAACTCCTTATGGTAAAAAAGAAGTTCTGGCTACATTAAATTATGCTATCTTATAAGAGAAACCACACAAGGTTTTTTTACAGAGGACTCACACAAGGCAAGTGCTTACATGGAGGTCAGAAGAAGTAATATAAAGACACTCTTAAGGTCTCCCTGCAGAACTTTGGAATCAATTGTGAGACATGGGAGACACTGGGAGAGGACCACTTAGCATGGCATGCCCACATCAAAGAAGACACTGTGCTCTTTGAACAAAGCAGAATTGAAGTAGTTCAAAACAAACACAAGATGCAAACATTTAGATTAATCTCCAATCCAAATGTTCACATGAACTATTTGTCCCCAACTCATGGTAGAACATTCCAAGCTCATATTGGTTTGATTGGCCATAATCAGATACACTGTACCTTGACAGCAACAAAGCCATGTCTTTTTGGTTCTCTTCAAGAATGAAGGACAACCGATAACCAATCAGGACTTATTTGAATCATGCAGAACTTAGGTGAAATGTAAAATGTCTAATCATTAATCCTATAAATTGTTTTATATTCTGATTAGATTTAAGCGTCAGTCAAACAAGAGATTCTAACAGTTGGTATAAAAGCAGTCATAGATACAATTTTAAGTGCTTCTGTCAGTGTGCATTTGGGAGAAATTTATTTTTTCAATTTTAGTATTCCTTTAGTGTGAAGGAAATAAAAATCTGTCTCCCATATTTGATCTTAATTATTATATTATATGAATTATTGGCAAAATATTATATGAATCTTTTCCTCCCTTCCCCACATGGAGAGAAACTCTAAAGGTTATTATAAACTTAATATTTAAATAATTTTGTCTCATGCCATTTGGGCTAGGATTTAATAAACCTAAGAGTATGAAAAAATGGAGCCTAACATTTCTCTGATTAGCATCTACATTTCTCTAGAACTGACCTGTTTCAGGCTGTATAGAGTCCTGAGCAGAGTAAGTCTTTACGGAGAACAAATAGATTCAATGCTCTAAACCTAGTAGGCCCAGAAACAGTTCCTTTATTATTGGGCAAGTACAGAAGAATTTGGTTCATTTGCCAATAGAAGAGAAAGCTTGGTGTAGTGAACAGGTCACTGGAGTCAGAAATAAGACTACTGGAGTCAAGAATTCCAGAGCTCAAATCTTTCCTTAGGCATTTTTTGACCTTTGCCAAGTCACAACCTTTCTCAGCCTCACTATCCTCATGTGTCAGTAAGGCAGTCAGTGAAAATTTAAGATTCTACTACCATATGCACAGGAAGAGAGTGAAGATAAGTGGGGAGGGGGCATCAGAGCACGAGCAATCTGTTGAAGAAGGTAAAATAGAATGGGATTGTTTGTGCAGGCAGAGGGATGGTCTTGGTGAGGAGTGATGCTACCTCTTTGTATGAGATGGATGAAGCAGGAAATAGTGACAGAAAGCATTTAAATGATAGGAGTTGAGGAAGATAGGCGAATGAGGAATCCAAGGTGAAAGGCTTCAATGTTTTTTGTAAAATATGAAATAATGTTTTTAGCTGGGAGGGAGAAGAAAGGAGGAACCTTGGGGAGCTTGAGGAGTTAGGAAAAGATTTGGAAGAGTTGTTATGGAGAGTAGGATAGTAAGTTGATAAGGGAGCTATGGGATGATTGCTTAGTGAAGGCTCATTTAAGGGTGTGTGACATCAGTTTGCAGAGGACCCAGTTAGAAATGTTGCAGGATTTTCTCTCCTTTCGTTCAGCATGTTTGTAGAAGTGAAGGCAGTGGATGATGGTAGTCGTTGGAGACTAAGGTTTGGCAGGGTTTAGTCAGTGATATGATAAGGGAGCCTTTGCAGACTTAAAAGTGGTGCACAAAAGCAATCTACTATTAAGAAATTGGTGAAAATGTTTTCTCCCAATTATGACTTGGAAGTGTATGTATTCTGTGGGGGTGGAGCAGGAAAATCTCTGGCTGCTTTGGGGAGTGTAACTTCACTGCTTTAAACTTGCAAAAAGGGAATTCACAAACATCTTCAATTGAATCAAAATTCTAGGTGCCAATAGGCTAAAATTTAGTTGGGATTGAGGGATATTGAGGCTAAATATTTTGTCAATTTAAATTGTAATGTGACTAGGTAACACTGTCTTAAATTTTTAAATGTCATTCTTTAATGGAAAGTCATCATGGTTTGTATCTAATCCTCAGAAAATTAGATAGGCAACCTTGATTAAATACACTTGTGGTTTTCTTGCACAGCTATTAGTTTTATAGCCAAGTACTTGAAAATAAACCCTCCATCACTGAGCCATTATATACATGTGGCCTAAATGAACATGGTAAGTTATGTGTTCATGAAGCTTGTCAAAAGAATTGCTTGAAATTTTAGTTCCTTAAATTTAAAAGCAGACCCAAGTGAAAAAGTCATCTTTTACATGTACATTATCTTATGATTTTGAAATCCCTTTGTGATGCAAACTAATCTCTCAATCAAGCCTCTGAACATAAAGTGTCAGTAGCTTCAAATCCTAAGGGATTTTTTTCTTTACTAGCAAGTAAAGCTAATCCTTTTGAAGAAAGCTCTTAATACAAGATGAGAAAGACAGGGTTTGGTTCTCTAAATGCTCCATTGGCTTCCAATTGAGGTCACTTCTCAGCATCTCAAAAATCTTTTATCTTCACAAAATTGCAGTATCTCAGATTTGGGAGGGACCTCAGAGGATACCTGCCCCAATCTATACCCGAACAGGAATTCCCTCTATATACTCCATAAGAGGCTTTTCCTTGAAGACTTCAAGTGGGGAAGAAACCCCTGTTTCCTGAAGTAGGTTATGTCACTTCTGCAAAGCTCCAAATATTAGGAAATATTTACTTGCATCAAGCTTAAATTTGAATGTTATGTAACTTGTATATATTGCTTCTAGCACTGCCCCATGCTACAGCCTTATATGGAGGTAAAATAGTTTCCTCTTCTCTAGGCTAAACATTCTCTTCTTCAACTGATCTTCATATGTCTTAGAAATGGTTAACGAGGGATGGGAGGAGAATGCATGACATATGCACAACACATTTTTAAATTTAATCTACTTCATGAATACTCCAATTTCGACAACAAAAACAAAAAATCAAATCAGAATTTGTAGCATTTGCCCATTTCTAAGGTACAAATTCTCATGCTGAGAATTTTTAAATCAGCTCTCACCCTGTCTTCAGCACACCACTATCTATATGATACAATATTGAGAACCTTCACAATCATTGTCACATTTTGTGGTGATACTATAACTTCTCTATAAGTTTCTAAAAATACGTTTGGAAATGAACTCCCCCATACACTTTGTTAAATGTTTCTAAGAAACACTTGCCAATAAGATTAGTTGAAGGCTATGAGGACATTTAGCCTAGAGAAGGTAAGACTAAATTGAAGCTACTTTTGTTGTTGTTCAGTAGTTTCAGGCATGTTCAACTCTTCATGACTCCACTTGGGGTTTTCTTGGCCAAGATATTAGAGTGATTCACCATTTCCTTTGCCAGATCATTTTGCGGATGAGGAAACTGAGACAAACAGGCTTAAGTGACTTTCCCAGGGTCACAAAGCTAGTAAATGGCTGAGATTTGAACTCAGGAAGCAGAATCTTCCCTGCACTCTATATATTATGCAAGTCAGCTTCCATTTTACCTGTTTTCAAATAGTTGAATATCTATAGCATGGAAAACTCCACTGGCCTCAGAGGTCAGAAATAGGAATGTACATATGACATAATGCTATGGAAGATGTATTGTTCTTAGAAAAGAGAAAAAAGAAGTATAAAGTGTGACTGAGTCACTCTTCCTTCAACCAAAAAATACGTTGATATAGTTCATTTGTAACCCCAATTTCAAAAGCTCCTGTGATAACAATAATGGATGGTGTTACTATATCTTTTTAAGAGGGAAGAGAATCTTGAGATCCTATAAGTTTAACTGTTTTTTCTGGAGAGAAATAAAATTTTTCCTAACTGCTATTACTTTTCTCCTCTTTGACCTAGAAATTGCTCTTCTCCTCCCTCTACCATGAGCAGTTCAACTCTCTAACTCAAACTACAAACTAATGAATGGAGTTACAGAGAAAAAGGACTCAGGCAACTTATTTTCTAAGAGAACTACTTTTAACTTTTATCTTGTGAAAAATGTAAAAAAAAGTAATATTGAGAACGGACTCTTTTCAGAATTAAACCGTCAGTGGTAGCAGTGATTATCAGGGGGTCAATTCTCTCTGCTGATGCACTAAAACAAATATTTATATCTTTACTATATTGTTCATTACATAAGTAGTAAATTATATAGATAAAGAGTCTTCATTTTTTATTAAAGCCTAGGAGAATAGGAATTTTGACATTTATATGCTGTAAGGGTAATGATAATGTGAAGTTCTTCCCTGCCTCTTAATAGGTCAAATGGAACCCACAGGGGGAGGAGCATGCTGAAAGAGTAGAACAGGAGGAGTGGAGCAGGAAGGAGCAGGAAAGAGCCAGAAAAGCAGAGAGCAATGAGCATGAAGGTAAAGCAGCTAGCATGAATGAGAGAGGGGCATTTTTGGTTAAGGGGGCCTGTTTTGTTTTGAAGGCCTGGTGGAAAAAAGGCTTGGGAACATCAATGTTTGCTGCATTGGTTATGTATACCAGCTTTTTGGTTTCTATGATGGATTGTGCTTTCTGATGTTGGGATTTGGTTTTCTGGTCTTTGAATAAAAGTTTTGGTTGAGTTTTCCATGTGGAGAGTCTGTTTCATTTTGTGATTCACAACCACACTAGAATGTTCATAGCCACTGTGGGTGCTGTGAATATTGCATTGGTGCTACATATCCATGGAGGCAGAGAGAGAGAAAGAGAGAAAGAAAAGTTTATGGAAAAGCTTACAGAATAGGAAATATCAATATATACACATACATCTAGATGCATATGTGTGTATAAATATATGTGTGTATATATGCATACATACATACGTATGCATACACACATATATAAATCTAAATTGATTGCTCTAGATCTTAGAATAAGTACACAAATAATATAAGCCATTAGCAATTAAAGGAGGTGTTACCACCTCATCTATACTTCATGTATAGTAATCAGCTCCAAAATCTGACTATACATTTTTTTTTGGGGGGGGGGAGTGACAAGTTAAATTTTTTTTTTAATCTGGAAATCAATTTTATTATTTTTTAATTACATGTAAAAACAATGTTTAATATTAAAAAAACAATTTTGAGATATGTTGTCACAGAAAACATTTCCATATTAATCTTTGCAACCACAAAAATTATATATATTTTTGCACATAGAGTTCATTTTCCTTTCTCTTTGATCTTTTCGGGATACAGAACTACTAGTGGTACTGCTTGTTCAAAGGTCATTCACAGTTTTTATAACTCTTTGGGCATAGTTCCAAATTGCTCACCAGAATGGTTAGATCAGTTCACAACTCCACCAACAGTGTCTTAGTGTCCTATTTTTCCACATCCCTCCAACCTTTGTCATTTTTTAATTTCTGCCACATTAGCCAATCTGATAGGTATGAGGTGATACCTCACAGCTGTTTTAATTTGCATTTCTCTAATCAATAGTGATTTAACTCATTTTTATATGACAATAGATAGCTTAAATTTATTTTTCTGAAAATTATCTATATATTTTAATCATTTATCCATTGGTGAATGACTCAGATTCTTATAAATTTGACTCAGTTCTCTATATGAGAAATGAGGCCTTGATCAGAAATACTTGCTAGGAAAATTATTCCTTAGTTATTTTTTTTTCTTTGCTTTTCATCTTCATTATATTTATTTTGTTTGTAGAAAATCCTTTTTAATTTCATATAATAAAAATTCATCCTGTAATGCTATCTCTTGTTTGGTCATAAACTTCTTTTGTCCATAGCTTTGACGGGTAATATATTCCATGCTCCTCTAACTTGTTTATGATATGAGACTTTATGTCTAAATCATATACTCATTTTGACCTTATCTTGGCATACAATGTGAGATTTTGTCTGTATCTAGTTTCTGTCAAAGTACTTTCCATTTTTCCCAGAAACTTTTGTCTAAAAGTGAATTCTTGGCCCAAAAGTTTGGATTTTTGCATTTATAGAAGACTAGATTACTAGTCATTTATTACTGTCTATTATATACTTTATCTGTGCCAGTGGTCTAAAATTCTATTTTTTAACTAGTACAAGATTGTTTTAGTGATTACTGCTTTGTAATATAGTTTGAGATCTGGTAATACTAGCTCACCTTCCTTCACATTTTTTTTTTTCATTTATTCCCTTGATATTCTTACCTTTTATTTTTCTGGTTTAAATTTGTAATTTTTTCTAACTCTATGAATTTTTTTGGTAACTTGATTGATATAGCACTGAATAAGCAAATTAATTTAGGTGAAATTGTCATTTTTGTTACATTGGCTTGGCCTACCTACAAGCAATTAATTATTTCTCACTTGTTTAGATTTGAAATTTTTCTATGGAAAGTGTTTTGTAATTGTATTCATATAGCCCCTGGATTTGTCTTGGTGGGTAGGCTCCCAAGTGTTTTATGTTGTCTGCTGTTATTTTAAGTAAAATTTCTCTATGTCTTACTGCTGGACTTTATAGGTAATATACAGAAATTTTGATGAATTATGTAGGTCTGTTTTATATTCTGCAACTTTGCTAAAGTAATTATTTCAAGTAGTTTTTTAGGTTGATTCTCTAGGATTCTCTAAGTATACCATTATATCCTCTGCAGTTTTATTTTCTCATTGGATAGTTTTTTCTCATTACCTACTCTAATTCTTTCCATTTTTCTTTTTTCTTTTACTGATATAACTAGTATTTCTAGAACAATATTTAATAATTGTGGTGATAATGGACATTCTTGTTTCACCCCTCATCTTATTGGGAAAGCTTGTAGCTTATTCCCATTATAGAGGATACTTGCTTAGGTTTCAGATACCTACTACTTAACTTTTTAAGGAAGGCTCCATTTATTTCTATGTTTTCCAGTGTTTTTAATAGGAATGAGTCATATTTTGTAAAAAAATTTTTCTTCCTCTATTGAGATAATCATAGGATTTATGGTTTGGTTGTTAGTTGTTGTTGTTGTTGTTGTTTATTGATGTGGTCAACTAAACTTATAATTTTCTGAGTATTTAACCAGTCTTGCATTTCTGGTATAAATCTCAACTAGTCATAGTGTATAATCTTTGTGATATATTGCTGTAATCTCCTTATCAATATGCTTTAGGGAAATTGATCTATCATTTTCTTTCTCTGTTTTGGCTCTTCCCGGTTTAGGTATTAACATCACATTTGGTTTTAAAATAAATTTGGTAGGACTCCTTTGCCTAGTTTTCATATAGTCTTGCATAGTTTATATAGTATTGGAATTAATTGTTCTTTAAAAGTTTGGTAGAATTCATTTTTCAATGCATCTGGTCCTGGGTATGGGAGGCAGTTCAATTCTTAATTCAAACATAAAACTAATTAAGTATCTTATGCCTGACTATTTTTCCTCCACCTACATTTTGCTGAATGGGGGTGAGGGTGATGCCTTTATTATCATCTACTTTAAGAAATTAAAAGAGGAAAAAGGATCCCGATGTGATTCCTACTTTGGGTTCTTCTAGGCAAAATGCATTGACAACCATATGTTCCTGCTTACACAGAAGTGAAAGTCCCATCTCAGTTATTAAAATTGAAAATTCTCTGAGTTAAAGCATTAATTACAGTGACAACATTTATTCTCCCTGTGGCTGATATACAATTAAACATAACATATGTTACCCAGCTCAAAACAAAAGGAATCAAAACAAAAGCAGAATCTTTGGAAGCCAAAACATATTTTTTCTTTATGCTTGATAGAAAACATGAGCAGGAACCCTCCATTTTTCTCCATTCTCTAGACTTTTACCTAGCAATTTATTAAAGTGTCTGGTAGGTTTGAAAAAAGAAACTGATTTTAGGATAAACATTTTCTGATGACAAAATGCAAATGAGGCCTAGATTTTAGCTGACATGATTTTGACATCATATGCCAAAGATGTTGACCAGCAATGATCTGGGGAATGAAAAAAGAAAAAAAAAAAGATATAATGAATTTCAATTGAAATGTCAATATAGACATCATCACTGGAATGATATACAGGGTGCCTGTTTTTAGGTTAATTCAACTGAAGAAAATACTGACATCAAACAAATAATTTAGTTGATAATGTTTTATTTCGAGGATTTGCTGAAATTTCCTTTTAAATAATATGTGTCCCCCATATACTTTTTCCTTAGGAAGTGGGCAAAGATAATGAATTAGCTGGGAATAATGTCACACAAAGAAAAATGGTGTGAAGAAATAGGAATGTTTAGCCTAGAGAAGAAAAGATTTAGAAGAAAGGGTTGCGGCAGAAGACAAAAACACTTTCTTTAAATATTTGAAGGACTATTATAAAGACTGGTGTTTATATCTGATATTTGTTTGCATTGACTCTAATAAATTAAAATTACAAAACAGCAGAAATTTCCCAAAATAAGTGAAAATTTCCTCACCAAAGTTACCTAAAGTTTGAAAGGGTTTTCTTAGGTCGTAGCCTGGTCACTAGGTCTTCAAACAAAGGCTACATGTCTGTTTGTAGGGATGTTCTGAAGGTCATTCTTGTAAGTAGGACAGTTCTCAAGATTTATGTTAGATAAGATCCTTTGCAGCATTTTCCATGTTTTGAGTTTTCTGTTATTCTATGAACTCATTACAAGCCAGTGAATTCTACAGGGACCAACGTATCTCTTCTGCATTACTGTCATTTATACAATAACATTGTCTCATATTCCTATAATATCTCAAGGCTTACTTTTTTTGAAATAGGTCCTTTAAGCATTATAGTCCCCATTTTACAGAGGAAGAAAATGAGGTACCAAGAGATGAGTTGATTTACCCAGAATCAACTACAACTGTAACTAAGAATGGTTAGCACTGGGACTCAAAAACAGGTTTCAGATCTCAAATAATTTACTCCTACTATTCCACACTGCCCTTTCCACACTACTTGATACCCATAGTTATCATCTTCTATTCTCCTACTGACTTGAGGATACAACATATAAAAGGATAAGGGAATAGGACTCAATAGTGCCATTGGGGGAATTTTTAAATTTGCATTAGAGTATTTCATTCTACTAAATGCCCCATAAGTTCAGCAAAGAAGAGACTATCCTCTCCAGCAGGAGCCTAACAACAGGGCCAAACAATTGGTGAAAGCTCTTCAGTGTAAATTTGGATTTGATTGAAAGATTTAGGGAACTACAGGAATATAAGACTTATGTCTCTGCAATGGATTTTGAAGATGAAATAGAGAGAGGGATGTAGAGGGATACAATGGCCCCAGTGACCACTTCTGTCCTGCTCTCATGCTGTTTGATTTATGATATTTGGTTAGTGCCATATGAACATTAGCCCACAGGGCATTTTATCAGGGCCCATTTTAGTCCAGGGGTTACAAGTACAGATTTAAGTACAATGAAGTTCCAGACCCTAGGAACTTCATTCCTAGGAATGAATAAGGGAAACCTCATTCCTAGGATCCTAGAGACTGCACTCTATTCCTTTGTTCAACCATGCAGCTACGACCAGGAGAATCATGGAATTATTTTGAAATCACTTGTGAATTAAGAACATATATTCTCCTCCCTTTATGAAGTGCAGTTCCTTGAACTCTTAGAAAGGGATGGTTGCATTTTAATACAATTGCTTTCTTTTGTGCAATTTGGTTTCCTTTGTTTCTTATTTTATTTTATGCATTTAACATCATTATTCTGTTATTGTGCAGTATGTTTTAGCAGACTGTCAAAGGAATCCAACATACATATATATGCACATACACACATGCACACAGACTTTTAAAAAATCACTGATTTAAAAGTGAAGTAATCTTTAGAATTGAGCATTTGACAGGAATGGAGAAAGGCAGGCAATGTAACTGTTTTTACAAGATATGTAATGGATAGCAGCAGATTGACATCATTGATATTATGAGAGTGGATTAAAGATTTAATACAAACATAATTCAAAAGCGGGTATGAAAAATACTGCAGTGGAACATGCACTAGACTTTGGAGGCAGGAGACATGGATTCTAATCTCAGCACTGATTCTTCCTTCTTTTTGCATTCTCACTCTCTTCTCTCTCCCCCTCTATCTCGCCCAGCCTGCTCCCATGGGCTTATAACATTGGCATGGAATTTGTTTAGCCAACTGCAGCTCAGAACACGGAATTCAAGATTCCACAGTATCAACCTCTCCAGCTGCAGTACAACAGGCATCCCTGTCACATCTGGCCCCGCTCTGATTCTTATTACCTCTGTGATCATGGGAAGGTTATTTTGCCTTCCTAAACCTCTGTTTCCTCCACCATAAAATGGGGATGACAATATGCTACTTACCTCACAGGGTATTATAAGGAAGGTGCATTATAAAAAATGTATGAGGTACCTTTTGTCAAAGAGTATAATTTTTTTTTTAATCACACACACCCCTTTTTTTGGTTGGGCTACTGTATATATACTTTGGGAGTATGCCATGTAGTATTTAGAAACATAAATGAACACTCTCAAAGTACAAGATACAAATTTAGAGCAAAAATCTGGGCAGAAGGTCTCAGTCTTGGCATAGAAGATTGGTAAACGGCTTCAAGAGATGAAACAGCTAAGGTATTACAACATTGAAAAGGATATCATGGACTATTCTTTTGTTGGTTGTTTAAGTGCTTAAAATGGAGATGCTGGGGAAATTTAGTAGCAACTAACTGGAAAGAGCCTGACATCTCTCACCTTGCTCTATTTGAAGAAAGAGCCACCAAGTATTTGCTTAAAACACACATTAGAGATTCCCCCTAGAATATTTCTCCAAAGAACTCTTTCATCTGTTGACCTATGAAGATGCACTTGGGACTCTACTTAACTTGAAACAAGGAGGATATGCTTGTAGACTAGGGAATGACTTGGAGAGAAGGAGATGACATATGATTACATAAATAGTGAACAGGCTCACCATTTTTTTTTGTGAAAACTGGCATATTGCAACTGAATTTCAAAGGACACATAATGTTTATGAAAAGAAAAATAATTCTGATATTCCAGAGAAATAGGGTGAAGTAATGAGAGAATGGGGTAAAGTGGTAGGATAAATACAAAGCAACATTAAAAAAAAGGTGTGGAAACAGAGCACAATAAAAATTATGACTACCCCTACCCTTATTTCTCCAAGGAATAGAGGAGAATGTGATAGATGAAGGAGGACTCCTCTAGGAGGTAGGGAGTGGAGAGGGAGGAAGGGGGGCATCTGCAGTCATTCTGATCTATATCTTGCCCTTGGATCCAGATGACCCCAGAGAAGAAAGTGAGGCTGGTAACTTTGCTGATCCTCCCTCACTTAAATCCAATTCATTTGCAAGTCAAAGTGACTTCCTGATGTCATTATCCTCTTCAAGAACAAAAGATAAATAGCAACCTGTGAGTAGCATGAGTTGCCCCACTAGGTACCCAAGTGGCCAGTTATGTGACTACCTTAGTAATAAGTTGTTGTATTATGTTTTTGGAAATGTTGTGTTTTATTTTCTTGAATGTTTTGTTTCAGTTTGTTGCTGAATAAATAGAGAATTCACTATACTATGCAATTAAATCCTTAAAGTTATTCACAGCAGCAGTACTTAGGAAAGCTTCTTGTAATTGACTTTACATGGGGTATAGGCAGTGCTTATATACATGCTAGGCTGGACCAAGACACAATCATTTTTAGGTCCTGAGTTACCATTCCCACAGGTTCTATGGGAACAGTATTGTCCCAGGCCCTGAAGGCTGTGATTACTCTGTGGGGTATAGAACCAGAGTTCTATGATGGTAACAGGAGTACAGTATAAAGAACAGTAATTGTGAGCACGTCAGAGAGGTGATGGACATTGACTCCCAGATCTCTGGGTAATAGGGGTAGTGAACATTGTGTGCAATACATTTTGCCAGAAGGCGAGAGTATCCAGAGTGCAAAAAGATTGTTATTACACCTAACACAGGGCACAGCCTATTCACTGGGCCTTAGGTCTGAGAAACAGGATATTTCCAAAATGTGTTGACATATATATGTATTTGTATGTATGCATATGTGTACAGATATGCACATGTGTGTTTATATATGTATATATATACACATATGTGATAAGAAAAAGAAAGGAAAAAAATGTGCTTCATTCTACACTGAGTCCCTCCATTTTCAATCTGGAAGTGGCTAGCATATTTCATCATGAGTCCTTTAGAATTTTACTGGGTCATTAATCAGAACTACTAAGTCATTAAAACTTAATTATTTTTATAAAATTGCTGTTACTATATACATGGCTATCCTGGTTGTCCTGACTTCACTTTGCATCAGTTACTGGAGGTCTTCCCAGGTTTTTCTGAAACCACCCTTTTTACCATTTCTTAAAGAACAATAGAATTTCATTAAGTTAATATACCATAATTTATTTAACTATTTGCATTGCCTCAGTTTCCAATTCTTTGTCACCACACAAAGAGCTGTGTATTTTTTAAAACTCCAACTAGTCAATGCTTTGTTTTATTACTCCCCCAAATAAGAGCTCCTAGTTTTACTATTTTTTTAATTTACAATTTTATTAATCTCTCCTTTGATTATCAGCATTTCTTTTTTAGTGTTTAATTGGGGCATTTTTATTAATTAGTTTTCTTTTTTTTCTCCAGCTGCATACCCAATTCATTGATTTGCTTTTTCTCCCGTTTATTGATGTAAACATTATTGTGGTAAAAATTTTCACTTAAGTACTTCTTTGGCTTCATCTTCAAAATTTTGCTATGTTGTCTCATTGCTTTTAATTCTTTTTAATGAAAATAATAATTATTTCTATGATTTTTTTGTCCTACCTATTCTTTAGGATTTTATTATTTAGTTTCCAATTAATTTTTAATCTATGCTTCCAAGGGCCATCATTGAATATAGTTTTTATTGCGCTATGGACTGAAATGGGTAAATTTAATATTTTTAATAATTTTAAAATAAATAAAATAAAATAAAAATAAATTTAATATTCTTTTTTTCTGTATTTGTTTGTAAGGTTTTTCTGCCCTAATACAAGGCCAATTTTTGTGAAAATGATATGCCA
>CM053590.1:90458165-90491552 GCA_028646515.1 Pseudochirops corinnae
TCATGTTTTTCTTGCATCATTCTCATTTCTCTTCCCAATTTTTCCTCCACTTCTCTTATTTGGTTTTCAAAATCCTTCTTAAGCTGATCTTTGGCTTTTAGGCAGTCTTCATCTTTCTTGGAAGCTTTTGGTGTAGGAGGTCTGACTGTGTTGACTTCCTCCCATTCCATGCTTTAATCCTGTTTGTGACCAAAAAAGGATTCTGGAGTTCAGTTTCTGTTCTTACTTTGCTTCCTTTGCCTGCTCATGTCGCCAGTGAATTACTTGATATTTTAGCTCTGTGTAACTCTGCTTCCATGGTGGAAAGCTCTTTCCCAAATTCCTGGAATTTTCACAGCTGCTGGAGCTATTAGGAAACTGCTGCAGCCCCCACCAGCTTTGGCTCACTGAAAATGCACCCCAGGACCACCATCCAAGACCACAATCCACATCCATGAAGCTCAATGCAAGAGCACTTAGCCTCTGAACAACTACTTGGCCTCCTTGAAGCCTGCAGGCTGGGAGCTCTGAAGCAGCCATGTGGAGGTGGCTGCAGGGCCTCATCTTCTGCCACTTCCTTTCCCTATAGGCAGTTTGGCAGGACTGCTTTTCTCCCCCAAATTTAGCTGAGATCCACTGACCTTTCACTTAGTACTTGTTTCTTATGGCTTGATAATTCTGGAAACTGCCACAGCTACCACTGATCCACTCTCCTGGAGGCTCCAGCTGCAGCTTGTCCTGGCTGCTCTGGGGCCAAGTCACAGTTTCAGGCTGGGCTGGTTTCTGCCTCCAGTGTCCTGCGATGTGCCCTTTGTGCCTGGCTGCCTCAGTGGGAGATGTGTTTTTCTGTACTTTTGTGTGAGTTTTGGAGCCCTAAAATTTGTTTAGAGTCATATTTTATGGGTATTAGAGGTGGCTATGTGTGAGCTGCGAAAACCTTTCTGCTTTGAAACTGCCATCTTGGCTTCACCCCCCCTCAAATGTTATCTTTTCTAAGAAGATTTGTTTTTTACCTACCCCCACAGGACCTCACATAACAATTAAAACAACCACCACCACCACCTTCTTTAATGTATTTCTTATGAATTATTTGGAGTTATAAATTAATTTGTCATATTCCTCATAGTCTCTCTTAGGGCAAGGATCAAAATCTTTTATTTCCCTTATCACTTAGATTAGTATATAGTACCCAGTAAGAGAATACTTGATGAGAGCCTGTAATTACTACAGAATGATAATTCCTAATGTGGGAAATCCCTCCTCTAATTCAGATCCCACCTTTTTCTTTCTTAATAGATAATCCCAAGGGAGTTGCCTTGGAACACAATATTAAATGTCCTGCCCAAGATCTCACCAGCACTATGTGCATTTTAATGAGTGTATATTGACAGATTTGTATAAATTTAGACTCTTTAAGCAACTCAGAGACCATCTTGCAACATAAAATTAGCCAGGGTCTTAGCCTGTTCCATGAGCTATTTTTCAAAACACTTTGATAACTCTATTTCAATACAAGGCATCCCAAAAATCTCAGTACAGTTTTACACCAAGATTTTTGAGATACCAGGTATAGCTATGTTCCTTTATAAGAATATGTATTCTATTTTATGCATTTAAAAAATATTATTCAGAGATGTGGGTAACAGCTATAACTAAAGTGCCAAAAGAGTCTATGACACAACAAAGGATAAGAACTGATGTAGATTGCACTTAAAATTCTCTACTGAATGGTCATTTACATACTGTTGCAGCAGTTTATTCCACTTTTTGGCAGCTCCATTTGCAAAGAAGTTCTTTACAACAAACCTAAATATGCCTCTTTGCTTTTTGACTTGTTGTTGCTCCTAAACCAGCCCTCTGAGAACAAGCAGAATCAGTCTAATCACCTTCATAACAATCCTTCAGAAATTAGAAAATAGATACCATTCTCAACCCTCTGGAACTTCCCACTGGCCTAGCCTGGCCAGGGGGAGAAATGGGCTGGCTGCCGGGCAGAGGGAGGCAGTGAGGGCCATGGTAGGAGTGAGGAAGAGAGCAGGTCAGCCTTGGACTACTTACTAGCCTCTCTTGGCCCCGCTTGATTCCCCTGGCTTGACCAGTTGAGAATACCCCAGGAGACCCACCGAGAATACCGCCTACAGCTTGAACAGCTGACCAACCTGCAAAGTAGCTGCCCCACCTCTATTGCCCGGCAGAAGAGAGTCAGGTAGCTGGCCTTGACCCTGAAGAAATGCAAAGTCTCCATCTCATCTGACAAGGAGGACATGGTTCAGAAGATTGAGAACCTTATCAAAGAGCAGCAGGGGGTCTTCTTTGACATGGAGGCGTATTTACCCAAGAAGAATGGGCTCTACCTGAGTCTCATACTAGGAAGCATCAATGTGGCACTCCTCAGCAAGCAGGCTAAGTTTGCCTACAAGGATGAGTATAAGTTTAAGCTTTACTTCACCATCATCCTCATCATCATTTCCTTCACCTGCCACTTATTCTTCAATTCCAGGGTGACAAACGCACTGACCATCTGGGAAAGCATCCTCATTAATAATGGGTACTGGATCAAAGGCTGGTGGGTGTTCCATCAATACGTCTCCACCTTCTTATCCAGAGTCACGCAGACATGGCCTGATGGACTCATGTATCAGAAGTTTCGAGACCAATTCCTGTCCTTTTCTATGTACCAGAGCTTTGTACAGTTCCTTCAATACTCCTACCAGAGTGGATGTCTATACTGCCTGTGGGCCCTGGGTGAGAGGCATAACATGGACCTCACTGTGGAGGGCTTCCGGTCCTGGATGTGGAGGGGCCTCACCTTTCTCTTCCCCTTTCTCTTCTTTGGCCACTTTCAGCAACTGTTTAATGCGGTCACCCTGTTCTAGTTGGCCCAGGAGCCACAGTGTAAGGAATGGCAGGTGCTAATGTGTAGCCTTCCTTTCCTCTTACTCTTGCTTGGTAATTTCTTCACTACTCTCTAGGTGGTTCACCAGAAGTTCCACAGCCAAGACAGAAGCAAGAGGGACTGAGCCTGGGGCCAGGTACAGGACAAGCTCTGTCCCAAACCCCTGGCCTTGCCTTGAGCTGAGGCCATGGCAGCTGCTACCTTCTCCTTACCCAGAGGATTCTGTGACTGAGCCCCAGATGAGCCCAGAGCAGCCCTGCTCTCCTTCCTCCTCCCCAACCCCCAGTCACCTGCGTGAGTCAGTGGGCAACAGAGACAATGGATCCTTGTGTAAGATCAGGTGCCTCCCCAACTACTCCTGGACTGGGCCCCTCTGCCCAGAGTCAGCTCATGTCCCATGATCCCTGCACTTGAGGGATCAGAGAAAAGGTTCTCTCATTAGCCAGAGTTCCCAGTGTTCCAGGTTTCCCACCTCCTACCCTCAGGCCCTTTGTGTGCCTTGGTGCTGAGGCTATGGGAGTTGAGAAGCATGGCCATAATAAAGGGATGGATAGGGGGCTGAAAAAAAAAAAAAGAAAAGAAAATAGATACCATTTTCACCCTGACCCTCACCCCCATCTCACTCTCAAATCTTATATCCAGGCCAACCTTCATCATTATTTCAACCAGTCTTTTTTTTTTTTTTTTGGTCTTTTCTGAGGGGAGAAGGGAGGGCAATTGGGGTTAGATTACTTCCCCAAGTCACACAGCAAGTAAGTGGTAAGTGTCTGAGGTTACATTTGAACTCGGGTCCTACTGACTCCAGGGCCAGTGCTCTATTCACTGCACCACCCAGCTGCCCCTTTAACCAGTCTTCTAATAGTATGGTATTCAGGAACTTCACCATTCTAGTCACTCTCATCCACTGATTCTCCAGATTTCCTCCTCCCCAAATGTTGACCCTTACATAGTAATCAGCCCATAGTAATAATTGCTTACATAGTAATATTTCCATTTTTAACCATTAGAGAAGTGGAGGACTCTTAATACTATAAACTTCAGGTTAACAAATAGTGAATCAATCTGACATTTTTCCAAGTTTCCTGAAGAGGAGAAGAAAGTGAAAAGAAGTAGCAAATCTCCCCCCAGAATGTAATAGGCTCTTCATATTCTCTATTCATTCTGGAAGCCAATAAATGCCAGAGGTGAGGCAGAAGCACAGGACTTATGACTGTACATTTAACATTCTTTCAACTATATAACTCTGAACAAGAACAAGAGAAAATATATAAAGAAGGGATAAGGTGTCCTAAGGCAGATTCTGTCATTATTCCTAAATATCAATATTAATTGAAATCAGATTAATATTATACAAATTATGAAGAAAATTAACAAAAGAGAACCATATGGTATGGGGAAATATGATACTAAGTTTTTCACACCTAAGTCTTAGTTCAAATGGAGCTGTATAGTAACTGAATTGTATTGCCATCTGGTCACTGTCCAAAGGTCTACGGGAAATGAATTGGTGGTTTCAGTTCTATGCTTAAGGGACTAATATCCCCATAATGGGATAAATCAGAGGCTACCAACAGATTTAGTACTCTTTTCAAATGTTTTAGCAGAAAGTTCAAGGTTCAAAAGGAGCAGAACAAAACTCGCTCTCAGTTTGAGTGGTCATCTCTTTGGCACACAGCAGAGAGCATTCCTGGGACCTGGAGGCAGCACTGCTATTTTTCCCATATTTTCTCTGAAGGACTGATGAGCGTCAAACGGTAATACTCTTCCAGAAGTGGGAGGTGTGAAATAGAAAAATGATTGTTAGGGCCCAAAACAGCTTGGTATTCCTTGTTATTATGGATTTTCAATTAATCAGATTGTTTAAACAATTCATGCTCCCAGGCTTTCTCCAATTCACCCCTACTCCCCCAACCCCCTACAAAAAAGGAAGAAAAAACCTCACAGTACTCTAAATTAGAGTTTAGAATCACAACAAAAAGAAAGTTACCTCTATTGATACACATAGAAACCTATCTATGCAATTATGTGCTAGTTTAACAACCAACTTCCTCTGCAAAATTAAATTTTTAAAAGTGTGCATGATATATTTTAAGTATATTCAATCTGCATTACCAATAATTTTCTTTATCACTTTCTTAAATCTCCATTATTAGAAAAAAAAAAAACAACACCAACAAATCAATCTGATTTGTAGAGATTGTAGATTTCCAAGGCACAAAATATCTCACTCCAATTTTAATGATCAGCTCTTCCCAGCAGTCTGAGCTGCCCGAGAATGTTCTTGTATTCATGCCTACCTTTTCTGTGAAAGTTTTATAGGCATCTATCAAGGAATTCAATATAGAGATAGGGAAGAATACCCAATGATCTGGGGTCCTTCCTCATGACCTCTTGCCATTGCTTCTGGGCAGTCCATCAGTAGTCCTTTGTTGTCAGTACACAACCAGCTAATCTTTTTTTTTTATTCCTTTTTCTCCTCAGTCTTTTTTTTTTTTTCATCTAGCATCCCTTGTACAACTTCTCCTAAAGGATTGCTACTTTGCCACTATGCATGTTGCCTAAAACAAAACAAAACAAAATAATCAGAAGAATCAGAGTACCAAAACAAGCAATTGACATGCATCTGAAATGAATGTGTTTTTTAAAAAAAATAAAGGCTAACAATAAGTGGATAACTTTCCGGTTTCAGGTGTTTCACCTTGATAATACAGGCTTTCTAAAATAAAAGCTTCACCAGCTTCCCTTTCCAGGTATTTCTTTAGAATAATTCTTCTCTCTTCTCTATAGAGGTTGGCATGATATTGGGCATGCAATCATATATCCATTTGAAACCATAATTAAATCTCCTATCATTGCTTCTCAGGGAACCCAACCTATTGTCCTTATCACTTGACAGAAAGAATAATACAAATTGACAGTGGGAACCTCTTACATCCCAAATAATGATATGAAGGGAAATTGTTCCTGAAACAGGTTGATTTCCTCAGCATGTATTTAAAATGGGGGTTTTAGCATGTGTAACAATGACACCCATTGGTGATGGGGAGCAAATTGATTTGGCTACCCTCACTTAAACAATTGAACAAAAATTTCATTTTTCTTTATGCATTTTTCTTGCTTCAGAATGAGGGCATAAATTCCTTTTTATATTCATCTTTCACTAGATGTTTGTTTGAAATCATTTTAGTATGTACAGTTTCTGAATGCCGTTGGATAAAATCAGAGCCAGGAATAAGATTCATTCCTTTGTCAGCTATTCGTTCATATCAGGGATTTCACTAGGCCAGAGTTTATGAAGTGATCCAGAGGAAAGAGCTGGAGCTGGTGAGTTGAATGTAGTACCATTTTTCACCCTGATTGGATGAGACATTGTGTTTGCTTCCTGTGTGCCATCCTTTCAAGCATGGAAATAATCAGTGCCTAAAGTCATTTCCATTTTCACATGCTCTAACTACAGTATGCATTTATTTCAGAGATGAAATATGCTACAACTCTAAATGCTTTACTCAATGGACCAATCATTAGCCACAACAGGGGAATCACTGGTAGTTCAGTAATTTTATGTAGCAGAATGGTGCGAATCCTGTGGTAGCTGACTAGGTTTGCAACCTGCTGCACCAGTGACAGTTATGAAATGAATGACCCAAGTACTCTTTGATGTATTTTCTTAATTCTCTTAGTTTTCAGCCTCAGTCAGAAAAACAAGTAAATTATATGTATTTTATTTTCAATTTATTTTTATTCCAATCTTAAATACACACACACACACACACACGTATACACACACCCCTTCACATAGTAAGCAGAGCACAAATAAAGAAGATTGCATATGAAACCTTAAATCTCCATTCCATACTGCTTGCATTAATAGATAGAGCTAGATATAGGTAGATAGGTAGGTAGGTAGGTGGGTGGGTGGGCAAATGGATGGATAGATAGATAGCTATATAGATAGATAGATAGAAAGATAGATAGATAGATAGATAGATTCTACATGCTACTTTCAACACTGTCTTGCTTATCTGTGTTTTCTTCTGAATTTCCCTTATTCTATTCAATAAAAAAAGTTTCAATAGTCACATTTCCACCCACTCATCCCTTTGCAAAGCCATGTTGCCCCGAGGCCCACCCAAAGAAAACCTTATTTCCATCAAAAAACTATAATGGAAAAAAAAAAAAAGAAGAAAACAGTTTACTTACATTTCTACAAAGAAGTGAAGCCATTCTTCATTTATTTTTCATTGCTTTGAAAATAATATTTAAAAACCTTTTTTCTGATTTTCTTAATTTTTCTTTGAAGGCCTCAATCCTTGTCATTGTTTTAATGCCAGTGGAGCATACAGTGTTCATTAGTTATTTAGGCTATCCATCATTTATTTTTCCATCACTCTTGCTAAAGGATTAACTCATTTTGTTTTCTAGTCATATTTTTCTCTGATAACACCATTTATACCCTTTTACTGTGTAGTTGCTCATTTGTAAAATATTGCAACTTAATCACACTTACAATAGGCTTCTATATTTCCCTTTGGTTAATTTTTAAATTTAGGGGTTTTTTTGAGTACATGGAATTGTATAATAAAGTTATGTATATATAAAAGAGTATTAAACTAAAAGAGTATTAAACAATTTTCCAACCCAAGACAACTTAAGAGGTTGGCAGGAAAGGTCTTTTCCTGGGTAAAGACCAGAGTACAGCCCAGGAGATCAGTGACCACACCTCTCCTTAGATACTGCCTTGGAATTATTGAAAATGTAAATAACACTAGAATTAGCTCTGAAGACAGCAAGATAGAAAAACAGAAACTTAGGACAGTGCACCCTCCATACTAGAAGGACAGCCCATCTTTAACATTGTTAAAAGTTTTTTTTTTAAAAGGCTGTAAAAATGAGCACACACACACACACATACACACAAATTACTATGAAAAGTTAACTTGATGACAGGAAATATAAAGACATAAACTCAGAAGAAGACAATGTTGTTGTCATTTTGTAGAAGAAGAGAGCATTTTCAAAATCGCTATAAGCAAAGCTGCAAAAAAAAAGAAAAAAAAAGTGAATTGGCCACAAGAGCAAAAGGAATTTCTGCATGAGCTCATAAAAGAATTTAAAAATTAAACAAAAAAGGTAAAGGGAATGATGAGAAAGGAAATGAGAATAATGCCAAAAATTTTGAAAAGATAGTCAATAACTTGGTAAAAAAAAAAAAAACTGACAAAATGGATTATTTAAAAATATTTAAACAGAATTAAAAAACAGAATTGTGTAAGTAGAAAAAGAACAAAAATCCACTATAGATAACTCTTTAAAAAGCAGATCTGGCCAAATTGAAAAAGAAGTATTAAAATTCATTGTGGAAAATAATTCTTTAAAAATTAGAATTGGGCAAGTGGAAGGTAATGACTGTGGGATATTAAGGAACAGCAAAAGTAAGTCTAAAAAGGTGAAAAAATAAAAGAAAATGTGAAATACTTCATTAAAAAAAAAAAACAACTATTGACCAGAAAAACAGATTGAGGGGAGATAATTTAAGAATTATCAGACTGTTTGAAAGCCTTGATTTAAAAAGAGAGCGAGAGCCTAGACATAGTATTAAAATAAATTTTCAAGCTAAACAGTCCTGAAATCCTAGAATCAGAGGGTAAAATAGAAATTCAAAGAATCACCAAATTCAAAGCCCCAGGAATATTATATCCCAATTCCTGAGCTCCCAGGTCAAGGAAAAAATACTGTAAGTGTCCAGAAAAAAAGCCATTCAAATATCTTATAATCACAGTCAGGATCACAAGATTTAGCAGCTTCCATGTGACAGTAGTAGAGGGCTTGAAATATAATACCAAAAAAAAAAAAAAAAAAGCTAGGATTAAAACCAAGAATAATTGAGCCAGCAAAAAATGAATATTCAATGAAATGGAAAACTTTCAAGTATGAAAAGATAAGTGCCGAATACAAATTTAGACTTTCAAATACAAGGCTCAAAAGACACATATGAAAAGGTAAACAAGAAAGAGAAATCATAAGGGAATCAATAAGGTTAAAATGTTCACATTCCTATATAGGAAGATGGCAATTGTAATTCCTAAATACTTTATCATTGTTTAGTTAACAGAGAAGTTAGATAGAATAGCCCTCTGGAGGAAATTACATTCTATGAAGGGTGGTAGAAACAGAGATTTAAAATACTTTGGAAACCAAAGAATCTAATCTTAAAGAATGAGTGAGTCAAAGGATAAATCATAGAGACAATAAAATTTCATGAAAGAGAATGACAGCAATGAGACAGCATACCAAAATTTATGAGACGAAGCCAAAACAGTACTTAGGGTCAAATTTATATCTCTGAATGATTTCATCAATAAAATAGAGAAAGAACAAATCAATGAATTGGGATGACAACTAAAAAAAAAGTTAGAGAAAGAACACATTAAAAAATCCCCAATTAAATGTCAAATTGGAAATTCTGAAAATCAAATTAGAAATTAATAAAATTGAAAAGAGAAAAAATAATAAAAAAGACTATCAAGGGAATCAATGAAAAAAATAAGTGAAGACAGGGAGCCTAGCAGTACCTGATCTCAAACTGTATTACAAAGTGGTAATTCATAACATAATCTGATAGTGACTAAGAGAGTGGTGCATTAGTAGCACAGAGTAAGTAAACATACCCAGTAGTAAATTACCACCACAATCTAGTGTTTGATTAACCCAAACCCAAACTTTTGGGACAAAATCTCATGATTTGACAAAAAAATTGCTGGGAAAATTTTAAAGGAGTTTGGCAGAAACTAGGTATAGACCAATATCTTGCATTGTATACCAAGATAAAGTCAAAGTGCATACATGATTCAGACAGAAAAGGGTGATGTCATAAGCAAATTTAGGGGAGCATGGAATATTTAGACTCTCATTTCTACAGATAAGGGAAGGGTTTATGACCAAACAAAAGAAAGGGGACATCAAAGAATATAAAATGGATAATTTTGATCACATTAAATAAAAAAGGTTTTGTACAAACAAAATCAATGCAGCCAAGGTTAGAAGGAAAGCAGAAAACTAAAGGAAAAATTTACAGTTAAGGTTCTATGATAAAGGCCTTATTTCTCAACTATATGTAGAACTGAGTCAAATTTATAAAAATACATATCATTTCTCAACTAATAAGTGGTCAAAGGAAATGGACAAGCAGTTTTCAAATAAAGAAATCAAAGTTATTCTATAGTCATATGAAAAAATACTCAATCACTTTTGATTAGAAAAAAAAAATTAAAACAACTTTCAGCTATCGCTTCACACTTATCAGATTGGCTAATATGACAGAAAAGGAAAATTACAAATACTACAGAGGATGTGGAAAAATAGGGACACCAAATCAATTGCTCTGGAGAGCAATTTGGAACTATGCCCAAAGGACTATAAAATTGTACATAACCTCTGATCCAGAAATAGCACCAGCAGGTCTGTGTAACAAAGAGATTTTTTTTTTAAATAAAAAGGGACTCATGTATACAAAAATATTTACAGAAGCTCTTTTTGTACTGGCAAAAAAAGTGGAAATTGAGGGCATGACCATCAATTAGGGAATGGCTGACCAAGTTGTGGCATATCATTGTGAAGAAATAGTATTGTACTATAAGAAATGATTAGCAGGATGATTTCAGAAAAAAACCTAGGAAGACTTTAATGAACTGATACAAAGTGAAGTGAGCAGAACCAAGAGAATGTTGTGCACATTAGCAGCAGTATTATATGATGATCATCTGTGAATTACCTAGTTGTTCTGATAAATACAATAATCCAAAAAAAATTAGAATTCATAATGAGGGTAATACTATCCAAGTCCAGAGAAAGAACTGATGGAGTCTTAATGCAGATTGAAGGATATTTTTTTTTTTTTACTTTATTTTCCTTGGTTTTTTTTTTTTGCAAATTGACTAATATGGAAAAAATATTTTTCATGACATCACATATATAATTTATGTAAAATTGCTTGTCTTTTAAGGAAGGGAAGAAGAGAGAGGGTGAGAATTTGGAACTCAATTTAAAAAATATTAATTTTTTTTCACATGCAATTCAGAAAAAAAAGAAAACAAACAGTCAAACAAAAGAAATATCTGTCACATGCAGGGTTTTAATCCAGGTCTTCTTATTCCAAATTCAGTGCACTTTCCATTGTACTACTATGTCTTAATTTCATAAATCAACCAGCAAAAATTATACTTTCCCAAAGAAGGAAACCTGTTATCAGTTCTTAGGCCTGCTAAATCTGTTTATCTTTCTCCTTTCAATGAAAGAGAGACTGAATGATGGGTCAATGACATCAAGACCACAGCATTACAGCTGGGAATCCATTAGAAACTTTCAAGCACTAGAAATCACTAATCTGTTATCGTTGACCACTGGCAATCACAATCACGTGTTGGCATATACCTAGTTTCTGCTAAACTGCTTTTGAGGCAGTTAGGTTGTGCAGTGGATAGGGTATTGCGGCTGGAGTTGGGAAAACCTAAGTTCAAATAAGCTCTCAGATACTCACTAACTGTGTGACCCTCAGCAAGTCACTTAACTCTGTTTGCTCCAGCTTTCCCATCTGCAAAATGGAGCTGGAGAAAGAAATGACAAACTGCTCTAGTATCCTTGCCAAGGAAACCCAAAAAAGGGTCATGAAGAGTCAGACAAGACTGAGAAATGACTGAACAACAATAGTAAAGTAATCACATAGCAAGTGGCTATTTGCACTCTGTGTGGCTATGGTAGAATTGTTAGTGTAATTGAGAAAATAGTGTTATTGTGTGCGTAGGTCATAGGAGGCTTAAGGAAACTACAAATGCTATTGACCATCAGTTGTGTTAACTAAATTCCAGTGAACATAAAAAAGAGCAGAGTCACTTCCATTCTGTGTATACCTCAGAAGGTCTTAGTACAGATCCATGGAATGAGTTCTGTGTTGAGTACATAAGAAATAGGTCTTAAATTCTGTCAAGACACATAAACCCTACCTCTGGCAATGCCGCAGAGCAAGATTCTACTGGGATTCTCCATTAGCCAATCCAAGTACATAGACTGTGATGAGTATCTCCTTGTCAAATTTGGTCTTATACCATGTATCTGATTTGGCACTTTGATGTCTATAGGGAATAAGAGAATTTTCAGGAAGTTGGCGATGTACTCAAAGTTCATATCTACATACATGTAAAATGCCATAGCTCAATAGTAAAACATTCTCCATATCATGGAGGAAGTATAGAAGAGAGGAAAGACTATTTGATTTGTAGTTGGAGGAACTTGAGTCTATGTTAAAAATCTTGTGGCTATTACCTGTGTGGCCTTGGGCAAAGGACTAAATCCATTTGGACCTCAGTTTCTTCATACACAGAATATAAGAGTTTGGACTAGTTCACTATTAGGGTCCTTTCCAGCCCTAACTCTACCACCTCATGATTCTGATAAAGCTTTCTCAGTAATCTAACTTCAAATTTAGTCACTTGGAGTAATATTGATTACTCCCTTCCCCTGCTGTATACCTTCTATAAGGAAGCAGAAAGCATCTCTCAATTTAGTTTGCTGAGGATCAGGGGTGTTACTCACTTAATCACACTCAGAAACAAACCCACCAAATAAATGCAATATGACAGGCAAAGGAAAATACTTCCTTCTCTTGCTTTTGTGTATGTATCTCCAACACCTAGCACAAGTATTATGTGCTTGCTGAGTAATTTATTGTCTTTTTGTTTTTACTGTTAAATATTATACATGTTAGCACTTTAGGTACCCCTTAAAAGGGGGCTACCCCAAAATAGATTTTTAAGCTGTCTTCAGCTGCCTTAGATGCTTGATACTTTCCCTCCCCCTTACTTGACCATCATTTGAATAGCATTACAACTATTTATAACATTTATATTTAACACTCCACTAGAGTAAGGTGAAAAATTACAATAATCTCAAAGAAATCCAACATTTGGGGGCCTTTCATCTGCAGTGTAAGGTGGGCAGGTTATATACACAGAGATACTTTTTTTTCAATATTCCTAAGCAGCAATATCAAATAGTGCAACTTGGTTACTGACAAAGCTAATAAATTAAAAAGAAATGTACACCTGTGTGTAATTAAATTAGATTTGAAGAAAGTTGTGGAGATTAATGTCTGCAATCAATGTAGGCGCTTTAATCACCTCAACTGTCAGCAATAATTTATGGGAAAGCACTTCTATATTCTCATTAACCTAAAACTTTTTTAAAATGTATACAATGGCTTAGTCTACTGTATTCAGAGTCATACAACCACACTTTGTTGGATGTAGTCTCATCCATGTGGGTCTCCCTCTGCAAATGTGTGATGCAACCCCTACATATGCCTTCTAACCCTTTGCAATTCTTGCCAATATCTTTCCATAAATCTTTCATTGAAAAACATTTTAATAATCAGAGCTGCCCATCAACTGCTTTGAACAAATATTCTATTAAGCTCCCCTTGATTGGGAGGGAATCCTAGGATTTAGAGATGAAAGGAGTGGCATATATTATAAAATCCTAATTTTAACATGGGAAAACTGAGGCACAGAGATAAGTGAGCTACTCAAAATGATACCCCAGTAATAAATGCCACAGCCTGAATTTTAGCCTAAGTATTTTGTTCATATTCTTTTTTCTTTCCACTGTACTATCTTACTTCTCAAGAGGTTTTAAAAGGAAGCAGCATGATGCATTTATTTGGGATGTTGTTGAGGGTATTACTGCTTTAAGCTTAAGCTGAACTAGACATGACTTCCCAGAACCCTTCCAAATGACATTTAAGTAAACTGGAGGTGAAAGAAACTCGCCTTGTATTTTATCCTTTGTTTAACAAAACCAGAAAAATGAGAATCAAGTAAGCTAACAACAAAATACTGCTTTTAAAAAAAGAATATGAAAATAAAGGAGAGATAGTAAGAAATAGGTAAAAGATTATTTGTAAATGATGAAAGATAATGTTTTCAACTAGAATTTCCTTACCTTTTATGATTTATGTTGGGGGCTTTGGTACAAGCAAAGGAGAATTAGGCAGATGCTTCAGCTCCAGTTCATGGCTCATGCCTTCCCAAAGGGAAACCACAGGGAGTTAGGCAAGAAACAAATAAAATATATAGGAGAGATAAGAGGATAAGAATGGGGAATTAAGTTCAGATTTCAATTTCTCCTGATCTTTTTACTAGAAATGGGTTGCTCCTTAAATTCCACCTTTTTTTTAACCTAGCAAAAGTAGGAATTACTGTATTTAGAAAAAACACTGCAACACCGTGCTTAATGCTCGAAAACAGAGAAAAAATGTAGGAGAAAGTATTTTCCTTGATTTTTTTTTTCCTTTAGAAAGTAGAATGAGTCAAGGAATTCACAAGAGATAGGAGTGCGTGGGTGCCAGTAACAGTGCAATAGAACAGTATCATAAGAATAGATCAATCAATTAGCAAGCATTTATTAAGAGTCTATCATGTGCCAGAAAATGTGCTATGCACTGGGGATAGAGACAAAAAGACAAAAACAAAAACTCAACAATCTCTGCTCCTCAGTGAGTTTATACTGAGATCAGCAGAAGAGATATTTTCTACTTTCGTGGCCTAATCATTAATCCTACCACATTCCCTCCCAAAGAAAACCAAGGCACCAAAGGCCAGGGTTTGGGGTCTGACATTTTTTTTTCTTGAAATGAAACTTTATCTCAAATATTTTATGTTCCATTTATTAAGTATTTATACCCATAGACTTTTCCTTCTTCTTTGCTCCACAGTTGGTATTAGTGATGTGTGAAATGAGAGGGAAAATGAGTGATGTTTGACTTTTTTGACAATTTTTTCAGAGCAGTAAAAAAAGCTCTGGCAAAACCAGAAATTCTACTGCATCACAAGCAAAGCCTGTCAGTCATAGAGAAGAATTAAATGCTCATTTGACTGAATTCAATTTAACAAGCATCTATTACATACCTCATGTGCCCAAGGCACTGTTAGATGCTAGAGATACAAAGACAAAACTGAAATAGCCCTTCCTCTCCAGGAGCTTACATTACATTACCCTGGGAGATATAAATTGTATTAGATAAGAGTTTTCAAATATTGCACAAATAGAACCTGTGTGTATCTAGATTTGCTTAAACATCAACAAAATGGTTCCTGGACCATATAGATACACTAAGTAGAACCGTAGCTTTTATTTCTCCAAATAGAAAATACAAAAGATGAAAATATTGCAAAAGAGTCCATAAACATGTAACAATAATGGGAAAAGTTATCAAATAACCCATAAATGTCCCCCCTTAGAATCTTTTTTAAACAACATCTATCTATCTATCTCTCTGTCTGTCTGTCTGTCTGCCTATCAAGAGGCAATCAGGGTACAGCTATTAAGTATAAAGTGTCTGAGGCTGGATGTGAAGTCAGATCCTACTGACTCTGAGATCAGTGCTCTATTCACTTTTGTCACCTACCTGCCCCAAGAGAGAAATTAAATATGATGATACTGATATTCTTGTCTGTTCCATTTTCCTACTGGATTTTACACAGTTCCCCAAATATTATAATGTTGTGATTTAGATTCAGTCCAGAGAGTCAACACACTTTGCCATTATTGTATAGGAAGATCCCTGTAAAGCCAAGCATGAGCAGCTTTCCAGAGGACTGCTGCTGTGAAGCAGTCAAATCAAAGTTCTGATTACATAGTATAGTGAACTCTCTATTTATTCAATAACAAAACAGAGCAAAACATTCACAGAAAATCAAAATATAGCATTTGCAATGTTACAACTTATCACAGAAAATCAAAACACAGCATTCAGCATGTCACAATTCAACAACTTATCACTAAAATGGCCACATAGTTTTCATCAAAGTGGTCACATAGTTTTAAACAAAGTATAATCATTTAGTAACTCAATCATTTAGTAACTCAATCATCCAATCATCCTTACCTCCTTAAGGGACACAAAGTACAAAAGTCAAAGTCCTCCACCCATGGGTGCAAAAATTTCATCATTCACCACTCTGTACCCTCTTAATGGATAATGGAAAGTATAAAAGCCATCCATCCCTAAGTCACAGGTACGTTACAATTCCATCAGTCAGTACTCAGTACCGTATTTCTTCAGTCACTACTCAGACAATTTCATCAGTCACTACTCAGTATTCATGGAGAGGTCTTTTCATCTTGACTTGAAGCAGGCTCTTAGTTTCCATGGTTCCTCTTCCATGGGTCCATGTTCTATCTGAATCCATCCAACTTTCACCTGGGTTCAAAGGCAGACAGCTCCCAGTTCCTTGTCCAGCTCTCCATGCAGTTCCTGCTCCAATTTGGAGCTCACAATGTCCAGTCCAGCTCAAATCCTTCAGTCTCTGTTCCTGGGAAGACAAGGTTAAGAAGACCAAAATAACATTCATATATATTACCAAAGCCACAGCAACATTTGTACAAAATACTGGTACCACAGTCATGCTTCTTCAGTCTTCAGCAGCTCCATCTGGCTTGTGGGAATGCTCAGTACCTCCAGCTGGCCCTTGGAAATACTCAGCAGCTCTGGCTGGCCCTCTGAAATCCTCAGCACCATAAGCTCCATTCTCAAAATCAAAATCCTTTTATCCAGCCTCTATGGCTTACTCCAAGAAATTCTGTCTCAGTTCTCCATTCTCATTCCTCTTCTCAGTTCTTCTCAATTCTCAGTTCAGTCTTCAGTCCAGGAGCAGCTGTCCTACCTCCACAATGCTTATCTCAAGAAGATCTGTCTGTCCAGCTTGTGCTCTTCCTTATACATGGCATAGCTTGTCCCTATTGAGCTCCTTCCTCTCACATCAGCAACAGAGGTTCCCTGTCCAGCCCCTCCCTCTTACTTTAGCAACAGGGGTTCATTCCCCCTATTTCTTTACAAAGGCTTAATTTGAAACTAGGTGCTAAGTACCAGTCAGCTTTCCAATACAAATTCCATTATCATTGCAATCCCCTTCCTTTCAGATTTGCCTTATCTGCAAAATACATAGGAAATGTGTGTGGGAGAGGGAAGGGGGAATTCATGGAGAGAAAGATCTCTTCTCCCTTCTTCCCTGTGACCCATCATGAGTTGATCTTGTTCTTCAGCTTCAGGGAGCATAAGAATAATTTTCTTTTTCCAAAAGGATGCTTATGAAGTTGTCTTCTCTTCTTTAAATGCTCAGCTCTTAGAACTTTTGAATTTGAGATTATTCTGAAGGCAACCTATAAATCTGGTACCAGACATTACCCCAGAAATATTCTTCCTCTGATATAAGTCTATATTCTGAGATACTCTTACCTAGGAAGTGTCCTTTATTTAACTAGTCAACCAATCAGTAAATGCATTTTTATTAAGTGCCTACTATAAAGGCAACGTGCTAAACACTGAGGATAGATAACTCTTCTTTAAAGGAGCTCACTCTACTGGGGGAAATGACATGAAAGCAACTGTGCATAAATAAAATATATACAGGATAAATTGTAGCTGGTAAAATGAACAAAGGAAATAGCATTAGAAGGGAACAAGAGAGCCTTTTCATGGAAGATGAGATTTTAGCTGAAAATTGAAGGGAACCAGAAAAAAAGCAGATATGCAAAGGACCAGAACCCAAAATTGGAGTCACCAATGAGGCAAAACCATGGCTGGTGCTGCTTTCTCTGACAATGTTATATTCTTGGAAAATACTAAGTCAATGATTTCCAAAGTACATCATGCATCATTAGGGTGCAGGAGGAAAATGTTATAATTTCTATTTATATTTTTTTTTAAATAAAAAAAAGCTTTACTAACACATACACATACATACATACATACATACATACATACATACATACATGGTTGTTGTCCTTCATTATCAAAGAGGATCAAAACAACATCACTATGCTAAAGTTACATTTTAATATGTCTGATTATGGCTGATCAGAGTAACACAAGCTCTAAATTCTCTACTACAGGTAGGGCATGAATAGTCCATGTAACATTTGGGATGGAATCTCTAAATCTGCATATCCTGCATTTCCTTTGAGCTACTTCAATTCTGCTTTGCTTGTAGAGCACAGATGGATGTGGGCATGCCATGCTGAGCAATCCTGTGCCAATGTCTCCCAAGTCACAGAATCAATTCCAAAGTTCTTGAGAGAGACCTTGAGAGTGTCCCTGTATCACACTTCTTCTGACCACCAATGTGGGTGCTTACCCTGTTGAGTTCTACATAAAATAAATAGTCTTTTTGGCCAGTGTACGTTTTGCATTGGAACAATGTGGCAATTTTGTTGGAGTTGTGCTCTCTGAAGCAGAGTTTGAATGCATGGCAATTTAGTTCAAATAAAGACCTCAGTGTTTGGTACCTTATCCTGCCAGGTGATCTTCAGAATCTTCCTAAGAAAATTCAAATGAAAGTGATCCAGTTTCCTGGCATGGCACTGGTAGACTGTCCAGGTTTCACAGGCACACAACAATGAGCTCAGCACTGTAGAGGCTCTGTAGACCTTCAGTTTGGTAGTCACTCCAATACTTCTTTCCTCCCACATCTTCTTTTGGAGCCTCCCAAACCCTGAGTTAGCTCTGGCAATGCATTCATCAACCTCATTATGAATGTGTCCATCCCTGGAAAGTACACTACCAAGGTAAGCGAACTTATCCACAGCATTCAAAACTTCTCCATTTGCTGTAACTGATGGTTAGATGTATGGATGGTGTGGTGATGGCTGATGGAGCACCTGTGGATTTTTTGGTGTTAATTACCACAAGCATCAGAGAATTGATCCATGCTGTGTTCTATCTCAGCTTTAGAGACTACATTGAGTGCACAATCATCTGCAAACAGAAAATCATGTCTCATTACTCACTCCTCTTTGGTCTTGGCTTGTAGACTTTTCAAGTTGAAGAATTTGCCATCACTGAGGTAGTTGACCTTGATGCTGTGCTCATCTTCATTGAAACATACAAACATACATACACATGTATATACACACATATTGACAATCGCCCCCTCACTTAGTCATTTTGTCAGGTCATTTGTAACATATAGCGAACAAGATATCCTTAAGGGTAGAGTAGGAGTTTCAAAACCCATTGGGATTGAGAGTCGGTGCCTCTCTCATTCATTTGTTTTCAGGAAACTGTGATGCATTATAGTTTGCATGTATGGAGTTAACTGAATTTTTCAATTATATTATCTAGTTTTAACAGAACTAATGTTTGCAACAAGGACAACTAGCTTAAAATATTCCTAAGAGATTGAAGATAAAAAGATAATACCAATAATCTGAGTATAAGCAAACAACAAGAAAATGACAGATTTTAATTCTCTAATTCCTATAATGAACTCTTCACAGTAATATAAGGTGAAAATAGTGACCATCAAATCAGTTTTGTTAAAAAATCTGTGTCCCGTGCACCAGGCCTTCCCCCCACCCCATTTTGTGAAGATTATTTGAAGCAAGAATTTGCATTCCTATAGTTAATGATTAGCTTTCTCCTTAGTGTATATTATTCTTTGATCTATTAGCTTGTGATAATATGAAGCCATCACAATTATCATTATAATTAAAACCAAGCTTTGATTTCAAAAGTCAAGTCAATAAGTATTGATTAAATACCTTTATGTGCCAGGCACTACCAGAAGTGGGGTGATAGTTTCCTGTGAGATGACTAGTAAGGAGTTCAGTGTTGCTAGATTATAGAATATATATGGAGGGAATAAGATGTAAGATGACTGGAAAAGTAGGAAGTGGCAGATTTTTGAAGTGCTTTAAAATACAAAGTACTTTATATTTGATCCTGGAGGTAAAAGGGAGCCATTAGACTTTATGGAACAGAAGAGGGGAGATGATAGGATCAGATCTGCACTCTAGGAAGATCATTTTGGGAGCTCAGTAGAGGATCGACTTAAGTGGTGGAAATGTCAGAGAGAGTGAGACCAATGAGCAGTCTATTGTAATATTTGAGGTATGCAATAATGAGGGCCTGCAGCAGAGTAGTCACCATGGCAGAGAAGATAAAGGGAATATGTGAGAAATGCTTTGAGGGTAGAATTGATAGGATTTGGCCACAGATTGGATAAGAGAGGTGATGGGTTGAGGATGACCAGTAGATTGAAAACCAGGATGACCAGAAGCATGGTTGTTCCCTCAGTAGTAATGGGGAATTAAAAAGAAGAGGTAGTTTTAGGTGAAACATAGTGAGTTCAGTTTTGAACATGCTCTCTGTGTCTATGTAAGTGCACATATTTAGGTGGTAGAATGGATAGAAAGCAAAGACCCTTTAATCAGGGGGACCTGAGTTCAAATTTGGCTTCAGACACTAGATGCATGACCCTGGACAAGTTACTTAACCCTGATTCCATCCTCTCCAAAATAAATAAATAAAATGGATGTGGCAAATGTTAGCAAACCATAAACTGTTATGAACATATTTGTCATCATCATCATCATCATCATCATCATCATCATCATCATCATTATTTTAAAAAGGGGGCAGTTAGGTGGCATAATAGATAGAGCACTAGCCCTGGAGTTAAAATCCATCCTCAAACACTTACTAACTGTATGGTCTTGGGCTAATTGTTTAACTTTGCCACAAAAAAAACCAAAACAAAAAAGAAAAATAATAATTTATTATTATTATTTTTGGAGGTAATCAAGGTTAAGTAACTAGCCCAGGGTCATACAGCTAGTAAGTGTCTGAGGATGGATTTGACCTCAGATCCTTCAGATTCCAGGGCCAGTGATCTATCCATTGTGCCACCTACTTACCCCAATTTTTTTTTTCTTGGAAGCAACTGGGGCAGGGGGTAAGTGACTTCTTCTGGGTCATATACCTAGTATCTGAGGCTGGATTCATATTCAGATTCAGTATAAGCAAGCACCCTCGCACACCCAGGATGGCCTGATAGCACAGGTTCTTTGATCTGTTTTTCTAAAGGAAAGACAGTTTAAAAGGGGTTAATGATCTTACTTTAATTAACAGACAAGTAGAAAGAAGTGAGTATCAAGGAAAGAATTCAATAGACAGGACTCCAAATGTCTAAACAGAATAATACAACCATCTACACACACCACTGGACTGGAAAAACACCAACATCTGAGTAGTTGGAGGGCTCTTAACAAACAACTACTCAGTTGTTTGTTTGATTCCAGGAAATCAAAAGGTCCTTTGGTCCTTCTCATGAGTGAGCCCATGAAGTAAAATACCAATCTCCCAGCATATATAGTTTTAAATTAATAAGTTTAGGGCCAGAAGGTATCACAACCCATGTGGCTCAGTGCCTAATTGGCCCAATACTAAAAGGTGTGGAAGCCTTCCTGAAAGCAAGCTTCCCCCCTAAGTAAGCATCCCCTAAGCAAGCTCCTCCTTAGGTAAGTTCCTCCCCCACAGGGCTCTATGTGACTCAGGATGTATCACAGCTGTGAAAGAAGCAAGACATCCGTGACTGACATATGGTCATATAGGACTATTAATGGACAGGGAAGATCTTCCTATTCCATTAATATTACAGGTCTTCCTGACCTGAGACCTGTAAATGTTCTCATAATTGCACACTAAAAATCTGGAAATAGGAGATTTGATCTTATTTATTTTTTTTCTAAATAAAGAGTTTCAGTGGGTTTTTTAAACTCATTTGCTAAAAAAATGTTAAAGAGAAATGCTTTCCAATTAACATGCAAAAACAACTGATTGACACCAAAGAAGATGAAAATTTACTATCCAAATTTCAACAAAATCCTTTACAAAACTGGTGGATGAGATTGAAAAATGAGTAACGTGATTTATTAAGGACAGTCAATGATGCAATTCCTCCATTTAGAACTGTATATCTTAGTGATGTATAGTTTTTAACTACAACAGCCATTAAAGCTAAGTACTAAAATAAACTGAACTTAATAAAGCATATTCAATCATACGAGTCTCACCAAAAAAATCTTACTACTGAAATAAAGCAAGAAGTTCTCATGCCGTTAATAAAGAAAACAAAACTACTTTAAAATTATTTTATCCTTTGAATATAAGCATTGAATCATCTCATCCTCCTGGCTTCTAATATATGTCATAATTTAAACATTAATATAATTCATAAAAAGTGTGTGAAAGTGGGAATTTGTTTAAAATATTGATAGGTGTGCATTATCAAAAATTTCTGCAGATCAAGGACATAACAACTAAACTCCCCAACCCTTTTTTCAATACAACCAGTTAGAGATTAGGATCACTGTCCATTCACTGGAATTATAGAATGAGTGGAAAAGTCCAAGTATTCTTCTGTCTTATGATTCTGTAAGTTCTATTGCCTCTGCTATAAAGACATCTCTCAGATTATTTCTGCAAGCATATATCTACTTTATTATGAGCTTCTGCTATAAATCACCATCAAATGAATCTAGAGGAGAAAAATATAAGAGTAGAAAGACTGACTGTGATATGCTCCTCACTTTTATACGAATGAATGAATTGAATGAATAAACCAAGTATTTACTAAGTACTTCCTATGTGTCAAGAATTGTGCTAAACCCCAGGGATAAAAATATAAAATCAATGATTGTCTCTGCTTTCAAAGAACTCTTATTTCAATGTGGAAGATACACCCAAGGGAGCAGTGGCTTGAGCAGAAACACTTTGATCTGAAAGGTTACAGGTGTTCAGGTGAATGGAATGAAATGGTAGAGGATTGACACAGCCAATCCAGAAAACATCAGAGTGTATTAACTTATGGTTCATAATCTCAAACCTACAAGGAGCAGAATGCAAATGGCACCCAAGTGATTGGCAAGGAAGAAATAAAGTGAAGCATGACTGAAGATTCCTGAAATAGTGGTATTAGAAAGGCAGTCACCACTCAAGAGAGTAGAGCTTAAAGGCAGAAATTTCCTCAAGGCAGAGTATCTGGACATCAACAGAATTGCCAAGGAATCAAGTCAAAAGCATGTATTAAGTGCCTACTTTGTGCTAAACCCTAGAGATACAAAGAATGGTAAAAAAAATAGCTCTGACTCTCAAGGAGTTTACGGTCTAATAGGAGAGACAATATTTAAACAACTATGTCATTTCTTTACTCAATAAAATCCAATGGTTCCCTTTTGTTTCCAGGATCGATTATAAAATGTTCTGTTTGGCAATTAGGACTTTTCATAGCCAAGCTCCCTCCTACCTTTCCATTCTTCTCCTACTTTATCTGCTGCCACATACTCTTTGATTCAGTGACACTGGCCTCATGACTGTTCCACAAACAAGAAGCCCCCTCTGTTCAGACCAGGCATTTCTCTGACTGTCCTTTATATCTGGAACACAGTCCCTCACTGAACTTTACCTCCTGAGTGTAATGGTAATGGGAATTTGAAGACCTTCCCTGATTTGAAGATCTTTCCAATCCCCCTAACAGGTTGAATGTAGTAACATGGAGCCTGTGGGGGGAGGAGTTAAAGACCTTCCCTGATTTGAAGATCTTCCCTGTCCCCCTAACAGGCTTAATGTAATAACATGGAGCCTGTGCGGGGAAGAGTTGAAGACCTTCCCTGATTTGAAGATCTTCCCTGCCACCTACTAGGCTGAATATAATCACGTAGAGTTTGTGGTGGGAGGAGTTTTTTGAAGGATGGAGCAGAGCACACAGGAAGTTGGGAGTCAGAGTAGTTAGCGATGGAGGGAGGAGAGGACATAGCCATGCAGACAGCTAGACTTGTGAGTGTTGGTTTTGGAGAAGGCTAAAGGATGATGTGGCTCCATGCTATGTTGTGGTGTATTAACTTCTTTGCTACTATGATGGATTCGGCTTTCTGGTTTTGGGATTTGGTTTTCTAGTGTCAATAAATGTTTTACTTCTATCTTCTATATGGAGAATCTGTTATATTTTGTGATTGAACACTATGCTGGCATATTTACATTTGCTTATGGTGCTGTGAATATTGCATTGGCACTACACTGACTTCTCTGATTTTCTTTATAAAATCTCATCATTTACTGGAAGATTTCCCCAACCATTCTTTATTCTAGTGCTCTCCCTTTGTTAATTATTTCCTATTTGTCCCATATATAGGTGGCTTTGTATATTAATTTATTTGCATGCTGTTTCTTCCATTAAACTGCATGGTCCACAATGGCATGCATAATCTTTTGCCTCTTTTTATATCCCCACGCTTAGCATAGTGCCTGGCACATAGGAGACACTTAAGAAATATTGATTGATTAACAAAATATATACAGTATAAACTGAAGATAATCTCAGAAAGAAAGTGCTAGCACTAAGCAAGACTAGAAAAACATTCTTACAGAAGGTGGGACTCTCACTTGCTCAGATCTGAAGGAATGAAGAAAGATAAGAGGTGTAGATGAAGAAAGAAAATTAAAGTTAGTTTCAGGCATGGGAGAGAGTCCTTGAAAATGCCAAGTCAATTAATGGAACGTCTTGTACAAGGAACTGCAAGAAGGACAGTGTCAGTTGTTTATAAAAGTATGTGAAGGGTAGTAAAGTATAATAGGGTTGGAAAGATAGGGAGGGGCCAAGTTATGGAGCACTTTAAAAGCTAAACCAAGAAATTTTAAGTATGGTAGAAGTCCAGTAACCCTGCTAGTGGAAAAGGGGTAAAAATTGGAGGGGGGGGAAGAGTAAAAGATGTGGAGATCCTATCATAAGAACATTTATAAGTTCCTGCAAAAAACTCAGTACTTAGAGGATATAAAGTTTAAGAAGATCTATCAAGTTCTTTGAAGCTTCTAATCTAATATGAGCCTGAGGCCAAATTCAAAATACTTTAAATATATACATATTATGTATATGGCGAGGTGAAGGGATGAGGGACCTGTCACTGATTTGGTACCATATCACCTAAGTTAAGCAACTAAGGACTCTTAGGAGCAAACTCTTAGAGTAATAAGACATAGGAAAAGTATGAATTCAAAGTAACTAATTTTATACTATTTAATTAAAACAAAATACCCAAACAGATGCTGCACATTTCTAAGGCAAGAGGAGCACGTTAATGAGAAGTCAATAAGACATAAAAAGAAGGATATAATTCAAAATGCAAAGCAAACGAAAAAAAGGCAACAAGCATTTATTAAACACCTAGTGGGTGCCATGCACTGTGCTAAGCAGTGGAAGATAAATAAAGGACTTCATGTTCTCAAGGAGTTTGCATCTAATGGGAGAAACAACTTGCAAATAACTATGCACAAACATGTACCGTATAAATTGGAAATAATAAACAGAGGGAAGACACTAGCATTGAAGTGGAATTGAAAAGACTTTTTATAAAGGAGGGGAGCTTTTAGCTGAAACTTGAAGGGAGTTAGGGAAACTAGAAGAGGAGATGAGGAAGGAGAGGGTTCCAAGGACAGGGATGGTAAGCAAAAATGCTTGGAGAGTGAATGTCTAGTGTGAGAAATAGCAAAGAGGCTAGTGGCATTGGAGTGCAGAGTATGTAGAGATGAGCACATGAGGGGAGTTGAGTGGTGCAGTGGATAGAGTACCAGGCCTGGAATAAGTAAGTCATCTCCTTTTTCTTTTTGGCTTTTTTGGAGGGGGAAGGCAGGGTTTAAGTGACTTGCCCAAGGTCACATGGTTAGTAAGTGTTAAGTGTCTGAGGCTGGATTTGAACTCAGGTCCACCTGACTTCAGGGCCGGTGCTCTATTTACCGTGCCACCTAGGCACCCCAAGAGTCATTTTCTTGAGTACAAATTCTACCTCACACACTTACTAGCTGTGTGACCCTGGACAAGTTATTTGATCCTGTTTGCCTCAGTTATCTCATTTACAAAATGAGCTAGAGAAGAGAATGGCAAAACACTCCAGTATCTTTGCCAAGAAAACCCCAAGTGGGGTCACAAAAAGTTGGACATGACTGAAAAGACTGATCAATGACAAAAGGGTACAAGTAAGGCACAAGAAGGCTAGAAAGGAAGGGGAGAGATTCTGGAAGAGGTTATGGAAGACTTTAAAAGTCAAACAGAAAGTTTTATATTTAATCATGGAAGGATAAGGAACTACGGGAATTTATTGGGAAGGTCAGAGGGGGAAGAGTGATGGTAGTGTGTCATGGTTAGACATACATTTTAGGAAGATCAATTTGACGACAGAGTAAACGATGAGCCATGGCATGGGAGAGATTTGAGACAGAGAGATTAGCCAGCAGGCTATTGAAATAGTTGAGCCAGGAGGGTGATGAGGGCCTAAATCAAGGTGGTGCCAGTGTTAAAGAAGAGGGTATATAGGAAAGATGTTAGGAAGGTACATGGCATTACGGTACATTGTTCTTTCCAAATTAGGAAGAAAGAAAACTTTTTATATGTGTGTGAAATACCTGACTAATAAAACTTTGTAATTCTGTTATGAAAATCTTCTGTTTATTTATATCAAATTATTTCCCTTGCTTAAAGACGTGTTTGAATTTCTGAATGTTCAATGCATTATGCCTGCATTTAAAATGGACATCTATGTATGCATGAAATTTTCCTTTAAATTTAAAAGCCAGTCAACAACAAAACTAAAAAGACCTGATTTAGATCCTGATTTGCCTGACAACTTTTTGGTACCTTCTCTAGCAGCGTTTTCCTGGGATTGGTCAGTTCCTCCCCAGAATCTCCTTTGTAAGAAGTGTCTGGTCAAGATTACTTCTAATCCATCTCAGCTGTTGAGACTTTGGATTGCTTTTCCATCTTCCCTCCATGTTGTTACCACCCTGTACTAAAGCAGCCCTTTCAACTCCCTTTTATGTGTTGTCTCTCCCTATCTCTCTCTTTCTCTCTCTCTCTCTCTCTCTCTCTCTCTCTCTCTCTCTCTCTCTCTCTCTCTCTCTCTCTCTCTCTCTCTCTCTCTCTCTTTTGGCTTGTATATTTATTTCCAGTGTTTAGTACAGGGCCTGACACATAGGAAATATTTAATAAATATTTTATCTAATCTAAAATACTATAGACTCCGTGTCTAAAATTTCTAGTTTTATTTTATAAGATAGTTTATATGGTCAGAAACCTTACCAGGTTGATTGCCAAAATTTATGATGAGAGAACTCAGATCATACTTATGGATCAGATTAGCTGTTTTTCCCCTCATCAGGCCAGCATCTTAAGGAAGGCATTTTTTCTCCCACCCACCACAAACTCTAGAATTCATTTATCTGTTCTCTTTGTTCCCCCTCAGCTCTTTATCACACACCTCTAACTATCACTTTATCCACTATCCTTCACCCTCTTCCAAGCAAGGTCAATTTCCTTTAAAGAACAATATTTTTACATGTCTTAAATGCATCAAGAGAATCATGGTGCTGTAGGGGAAATAGAGCCAGCCCAGGCATCAGGAATAGCTGAATTCAAGTCCTTGCTCTGACACAAGCTAGCTGCTTGACCCTAGGCAAGTTACTTAGCCTCTCTAAACTGAAGTTTCTTCATCTCTACGAGAAAGTTGTACTAGCTGGCTTCTCATCTCCTCCAGTTCTATAACTACAATCCTATGATACTAAAGTCAAAGGAGCAGTAAGCATTTGGATTAGGTCTAGGAGGTAGGGGATATAAGCTGCTAAGGGTAAAGGTTAAAAGATTCCCATCAGAACCAAGAAAGCGTCCATGCTACTGAGAAACTGTCCAAATGCTCAGGAGGTAGGAAGACCCTAATGATGGCCCCTAATCTCCTCTCCATTCGGCTTAGCTAAAATATTGACATGATTTTCAGAAAGTAAAACTTTAGATGGAATTAAAGAATCTGGAGAGGTATAAAAGTTGATTATCCCTGTTTTTTTTCTTTTCATTTTAAATGTAATTTATTTTAGGTGGAGGAAAACCACTTATCAATTCCTTCCTTAGTATCCAAATACAAGAGACTTATTTAATGTTATTTCTTTTCTTGTCATAAGCTCCTGCAATTCTATTTTTTCAAACTATCTTAGAAGTGTTGCACTTGATTATGAGAAATTAAATAAATATGTATTTCATTAATATTTCTTAGAGATTTTCTGTGGTATAAAAAATTTAAGATAATGAATGGAGCTTTTAACAACAAAACAAATTCAACAAATGTTTATTAACCACCTACTTGATATAGGCAAAGCATGATGCTAGACCTTTGGGGAGATTAAGAAAAAAAAGATCAAATTTTTGATTTCATTGGTTGGGGCACTTCCAAGGAAGAAACTCCCTCTACCAATGAAGATCATCAACAACTCTAACCAGTCCAAAAATAAATAGAAATACCTACTACAAGCCAGGTACTGAGTTAGGTGTCATAGATACAAAACAAAAGTGAAATACATTCTTTCTTTCAGAAGTTTACAATCTAATCAAATGAGAAAATATATATAAAATATATAGGCATTTACACACACAGACACACACAAACACACGTACCATATATCACATATACTAGATATGGGATATATCTATATATGTATGTATGTACACAGACATATTTGTATATTACATGTAGTGTGATTTGGGGGTGGTAGAATAATAGGACTTGGGAAGTGGACCAGAAAATGTCTTAAATGAGACTTCTTAAATGAGAAAGTGGAACTTGATCATAGTCTGGAAGGTAACTGAGGTTAGGTGGGAGTCCCTGCCTGAGATAAGACTAGCCAATATTATAAGGCTGAGAGATGGGGTGGGAATGGGATGCTGTGTGTAAGGAAAATTAAGGGAAGACCCGGAATGACAAGTGCATGAAGTCATGTGTAATAAAGCTAGAAATGCTGAGTTTTGCCTAAAGAAAACTAGGAAAGTTATAAGGTTTTAATAATATATGCTTCTTTTCCTTGGTTCATAATGTTCCTTTTTCGAGAAATGTCATTACAACCTTTATTTGTGCCTTACATCATTTATCCCACATCACCAAACTTTGTTTAATGTATAAAACAGTATTTGTCCTTCCTCTTTTTGTGTGTGTGTATGTGTGTGTGTGTGTGTGTGTGTGTGTGTGATACTACTAATATTCTTATGATACTCTTTCCTTCCATCTATAACATAGGAAAGTTTTATCAAAAAGAAAAGACAGTTGTTCCTGAAATCTGATTGGTCTATATGTTTGACCCCAGCTTCCTTGGCAGAGCCTCCTTTCAAGCCTCACTCTCCCCCTGAAAACATGAGGTAAACCTGACACAGTTGTCTCCATGGAACTTGATTTGGCTCAACTTTCCTGACACAGCTTCTTGGTTATCCAAGGGCATAAATGTCCTAGCAACATGGAATCTAGATATTTCAGATTTCATAGGTGACCTGATGACCAAATACATTTCCATAAGGAGACAAGGTAGGTGCTGCATCCAAAGAAGCTAAGGACCACTGGATCCTTCTTGCATAATCTTGCTCAATTAAGGCAAAGTAAACCTCTTTCTGTTAAGTGTTCAATGACTCCAAAGTATCTCTTTTCATCTTAACATCAAATTTCAACAAAGATCGTGCTGGTGTTAGTTATACCTGTAGGAGAGGGAACAAGAAATAGGGTGTCTGAACTAATGATTCCATTAACAGGTGGAACTCTTGATAGGATTTGAACAGATGTGATTAGCAACTAAACTCTAAGATAAAAACTTGCCTTGGGGTTAAGCAGTTTGGTGACTTATCCAGTCATATAGCTATTGTATTTCAGAAGTGTGGCATAAAAATAGGTCATCTTGATCCCAAGGCCAAATTATATCACCCTATCTCATTTCTATCTATGGATTTATTTCAGATAGGATATATATTTCTCTATAGCATGCCACGACTATTTCTAACTTTGTTAAAATTTTGTATGACTCCTAATGTTTAAATATGAAATCTTTTAACTGGAGTTCTTTCTGAATGTCTTTCAAAATGTAGGAGCTGTGTCTCTTTGAAAATCCAACTATTGCATGTCCTATCCAATTATTTCATTTTATCTGGAATCACAGTGAAAATGTAATCAGATACATTTCCTAAGTTTAAATATTTTTTATGAACATGAATTGAACACACAATAAATGCCTTATCTTCAAATGGGCCTGTTTCTAAAGTTTACATGGTGTAACAGACAAGAATTTCTCTCCTAAAGTAGAGGAAACAGTATTTCAGTCCTTAATAAAACCAGTAAAATAGGTCAGATTAGTCAAGGCCTTACAAATTTGATGGGGTGTAGCTGCTGTGACAGAAAAGTTCAACCAAACACTTTGGTCTTATCATTACTGGGATTTCTTCTTTACCTCTGATCTGTCACAGCCAAGGGGTTATTTAAGATAAATCACTTTGCTGTTACAAGTCTTACCTTACCTAGGAAATCTGATATAGTATTTGCAGGAAAATACCTAGTGAAATGTACTGACCACATATGAAGGGATCTGAATTACCAATATTCTTCTCCCTATTTAAAGTTCACACTCATTGAACAGAAAATATAAGATCGTTCTTCAGGAAGGTCACCACAGACTGGAATAAAAATATATTGAGCCAAAATAACAACTCAGTTGTTGCCAGGGTCATTTTTATGGTTCTGTTTTCCTTATTTGGACAGGTTAATTCTTTATCCCACCCTAACCTGTGTACTAAACCCTTCAGCTCTTCTGGCTTCTTCAGCTAACAGAGAAGTTAATCTAGACTATAGTTTCATCATGTTTAACAAGGAAACCAACATTGAAAAGGAAGGATCCATAGATGTTAGAGCCTGTAATGAAGTAAATATGGCAAAATGATATTGTAGAATGGGTAGGACTCCACAGAGAACTAATATCTTTCCTGATATTTCTCACTAGTGACTCCATACTTATAAAAAAATGAAACTCCTTTTATTTTTTTTTTTTTTTTTTTTTGATGGGGAGAAATAGGTTCAATTCAATTCATCAAGTATTTCTTGAACCCCTGTTATGTGCAAGGTACTGTGCTGGAGGATAAGGATATGGAGAAAAAAAGTAAATAGTCTGTGTCCTGAAGCTATTAATATATGAGGGATATAACATGTAGCCTGATAAGTAATTACAAGATAATTTGGAAAAGGAGAGAGAAATAACAACTGTGAAGATCAGGAAATATTTCCTGTAGCACGTAAAATGACCACAAAAGGAAACAGACTTTGAGGAGAGCTTGTGCAAAGGCACAGATTTGGGGGAAAGAACACTGAGTTTGGAGAGTAACAAGCAAGCCAGTTTGACTGTATTGTAAGAGTGCATGAAGTGAAATAACTCTGAAAAGGGAGACTGGAAATGGCAAACAGTAGACTCAGTAAGAGATTAAATGAGAAGAGGGGGGGAGGGGGAAGAGGGGAAGGAAAGGGGAGAGGGGAAGAAGAGTGTAAAGCAAGGGATTTGGTCCTCTCTGCTTATCTGGGTATGTACCTGAGGTAGGAGGCAATGTAGAAAGGGAAAAAAAATACTGTTTTCCAGCCCTCCATATTTGGAATCCAGTTCTTTTTAGCCAGCACTAACTGTACTATTTTTTCTCCTATTGGGCAGTACTTACTCCTTTCACACTGTTTTCAACATCTCTCCTGAAGAAAGGTTTTCCTTCACATGTGCTAGGGAGAGAGAAGTAGTAGGAGGTCATATGTCTATAGACATTTAAAAAAAAGTGATATTCTTACTCATTTTACCCTAGATTAAAGAAAGATAAACTGGAGATGAATTTTTAGTTTTGCTTTTTTGACAGTTTATCCAAAATCACTAAATCAAAACAATAAAATCATTCATTTTTATTTCATAAACCCCATTTAGGGTAAAAATCTAGGATTTTAGGAAGAGGTAATCAGCCTGTTTTCACTTTGAATACTAATATTGACACTCTCTTTCCTTGCAGTCCCTCACTCACAAATAAGGACAAATACAAATCCCAGAGTAGTTAAGATCAACCTACTTATCTAGCAAAAGTAGAATTTAGTTCTAATTAAAACCAAACATATATATATATATATATATATATATATATATGTATATACATAATTTGAACAGAAAACTTTAGTACTAGTGTTCAGTTCCTGAATACAGAGAAAAAAGAACATGGGAGGGTGGTACAGAATTGGCATTATCTGTTTCAGCAAAATCAGGCAGTCGGAACTTCTCTAGTCCTAGCAGTAGATAGCCTCCCCATGAATCAACCCGTAGGTTTTCTTAGTGTCAGTTTTCTCTGTGGTAGCTAGTTCTCTACTTCCTATCAATCCCAAAGCAAAAAAAAACTTCATCTGAACTTGAAGCTACCACTCACCACCCAGCTTAAGCTTCTGGCTCAGACCTTCTCCAGAACTCAAATCAGACTCCTGGGATGGAACCCTATTTGGCTGAGTTCAAACCCAAGGTTCCAGGCTATTCAGTGCCTACATAAACTCCAGCACAAAACAATGCCCAAATACTTGGCAAAGCATCCTTACCCTGGAGTCATGGACTTTGTTCTTCCTATGATAATCCTAACAGTTTGCAGACCTTCAGATAATACCATGCATTTTTATTCATGTTACAGAAATAAAAATAAAGAATGAAGGAAGGGAAGGAAGGAAGGAAAAAAAGAAGGAAGGGAAGGAAGAATGAAGGAAAGGAAGGAGAGAGGGAGAAAGAGAAAGGAAGAGAGAAAAAAGAAAGAAGGAAAGAGACAGAAGGGGAAAAGAGAAAGGAAGAAAGAAAGAAAAGAAAGGGGGAAAGAAAGAAGGAAAGAGAAAGGAACAAAGAGAAGGAGACAGAGGGAAGGGGAAGGGAAGGGAGGAAAGAATGGACAAAGAAAAGGAAGGTCAAATTGAAGAAGGTAAAAAGGAAGAAACAGAGAAAGAAAAAGAGAAAAATGAGAAAGGAAGAAAGAAAAAAGAAGGACAGGAGGAATGGCAGGAATGAAGAAAGAAAAGGAGGGAAAAAGGAAAGAAAGGAAAAATATATAGATGGTAGTCAGGAAGCATATAGATGAACAGAGTAGCATTTTGTGTATAAATTAATTTTTGGATGCATATTTAAATAAGATTTAAAGTGAAAAGAACACCAAGTTGAGAAAATAGATGGGTACTAGTCAGTTCTAATATTCACAGGGAGGTACTGAAAATCATACACTGAAGAGAAAATAAAGAAACAACAACAAAAAGATTATGAAAATATGTGTTTTTTATTAACCACATTTATTAACCACATAACCCAGATATGATAGTGAATTGCTCTGAGGGCTTGTTTTACAAATTTTATATTAAAGTAGTTTGTGTCTAGTAGTTGACTACGGTGATATCTTACAATGATCAAATGGTAGCAGAAGATAAATGATTACCATATCAATACATAATGGCTAGGAGAATATGGCAATATAAAGTAGCATAAATTTGGGAGCTTTGGGGGTGTATATACATTATGTAATCATATATGTATGAATAAATTAATATATGTGAATATATGCATTTTATATATATCTATATAGATAGTAGCATGTCAGAGACATGGAGACCTAGATTCTAGGCCCACTTTTGATACATGCTGGCTGTGTGATCCTGGGAAAGTCACTTAACAAAATGTATTGTATGTTTTTGCATATGTTAATGCATACATATCTATATATGGACCTCTGTAATATAATCTGAAGGTTATATATCATATATTCTAAAGAAATTAGTTTAAAAATCCATATTAGCCATCC
>CM053590.1:90492052-90507656 GCA_028646515.1 Pseudochirops corinnae
AAATTAGTTTAAAAATCCATATTAGCCATCCTTCCTATTTTCATTCGTTGTTAATATAAGCATAAAGTAAAGAAATGCATTTTGTATTTATGGATTCCTAAAGGTTAGGCATTTATATACTTTTCCTAGTATATTTATATCAATTACAGAAAAGTTCTAAATCAGTATTATTTTAAATTAACTTATTTTTCACACATAGGTCTCTATATAGATAAGATATGATATCCAGTGGAGTGCATATATTCAAGCATGCATGCATACATACATACATTTATGTGCTTGCATGTGTGTATGTGTATGTGTACCCCATTTCTTTAATTTCCCATGAGAAAGAGCACTGCAGTTAAGGACTCCCCCAGAAGATGGAATCTGGAAGAAGAGAGAAACTTAGGTATCTACATGCCAGAGCTGTGCCTAGTCATGACCTGTAGCAACTGGGGAATCAACAGAGCAACAAAGAGCAGTAACCACACCAGCACCAGCAAATCCTTGGCTTAGCCTATCTGTGCTTCTGATCAAAACTGGATCACAAATGACGAAAGTGCAGGATACACTGCTGTATTTTCAGGATGCAAGAATATGACTAATATAATTAGTATAAAGACATACTAAAGTAAGATAGAAAGACCCACTAACAAAAGTTTTTATGGAAGCAGCTAAATCACATAGTAGATAGAATGCTGAGTATGGAATCAGGAAGACCTGAGTTTGAATCCTGCCTCAGACATTTCCTCAGCTGTAAAATGGAAATAATAGCACCAAACTCCCAGGTTTGTCATGAGGATCAAATGAGATAAAATTTGTAAAGTGATATGCATAGTAACCTCCATGTAATAGGTACTACATAAATTCTATTATCATTAGTAGTAGTAGTAGTAGTAGTAGTAGTAGTAGTAGTAGTAGTAGTAGTATAGGATATTTTTCAAAAGAGGGTTGGAAAGAATAAGAAATTAAGGACTTTATCCAAACAGTTTAATTTATGTACAGCACATAAAGAAACAACAATATTCGGTATCAAATGCCTTAGCATGAGATATGGAAGGGGAATAAATAGGAAGCATCATCCGTGTATTTAAGGAAATTAAAATGTAATTGGAGAAAAATAACCTGTAAACACTAAGAAGAAATGCAAAGGTACAAGGAAATGTATAAATCACTGTGATATAGGGTAAAAAAGCAATTGACTCACACGTAAAAGTTCTAGATCCTAGACTTAGTTCTGAAATTTACTAATTTTGTAACCTCAGACAAGAAATAAGGCCCCTGCAAGTCCTAGTTTCTTTACCTTTAAAATGGTAATAATAATAATAATAATGAAAGTACTTTTCCTAATTCATGAGGTTAGTGTGATAGTATACACACATATACACACACACGTACATACGAAGGTACTTTGAAAACTGTAAAATACCACCCACATAAAACAAATATTAATATTATGAATAAAAAATCTTGTGTTGAAGAAATGATGACTGAAGGAATGAATTACAATGGATCAGAAAATGCTTTTTGGAGTTGAGTTTTGAAGGAAGTTGGTAAGTAAGTAAGAAAAAATTGTTGGTATAAATGTTATGTACAATGTCCGGAAGGAAAAGTTAGTAATGAGAGATGGCAGACAAATCATATTCATTAAAAATGATTTCCTAGAATGTAAACAACAGAATATAATTCTATGCATAAAGTTCTAGGAGTTTTTATGCAAAGAGATAGACTTTCTTAGAAATAACAAGGCCATTTGTGGAGGGGGTGGTGATGGTAGCTACCTTTGCAAAGGCCCAAAAGTCTGTTACTTTTATTTTACATCCTCCTGTAAATGAATAGTCTATGTATCTTCCCCCACCCTTGTTTCTAATTTTGCATGATTAATGAAGAATACTCCTAACATTTTTAATTGGAATTTTTATTGATTTCATAGTCCATCTATAATCATTCATAAGCCATCATATGCCTAAACCTTGCATGCTGCAGAGGAAAGTAATTATGTTTAAATTGGATTGCTCTTGATTTAGAGCTCTAAGAATAACAACTTAATTTATTGGAACCCTCAATTCAAAGTGACAATGTGCAGTATGCCATGCTCTAAAATCATTTACTAAAAAAAAATAGATATTTTCATTTACCTTAAAATCACCAATGAGAACATGGTTCTTCCCTTCATTTCCTTATGAAGACATTTAATATATATATATATATATTTTTTTTTTTAAACTTATACTGATTCTCGTTGCTTTTCCTTTAACTGTTAATTCAGGAAGTTTATAACAAACTGTAAGAAGACAAGAAGCAAATTTTTTCCCTCAGAGTGGAACTCAACTTCCCCTCCATTCATTAGAAGGAAGGCAGAATTACTCAATTCTCATTTTTAAAAATGTATTTCCGTATCTGTCTGTCTGTTTGTCTGCCTGTCTATCTATTTATCTATTCCCCCACCTCCCCAATGAGTAATGGGAAGCAAAGGCAAAAGAGGTGAACAGAAAGTTGAAATCTATGGCAAGAAGGTAGCTGCCTTCACTGATTTTTTTTCAACCACCAAGTCTTGGAAGAAGCTAATTTCTGGGGTGCTAGACAAACTGGTACAATATAATTGCTGTTCCTTGCAGCTAGAGAGATGCTTTGGGACTAGAAACAGACAAATGTTTTCATTTTCAAGAATGTGAAGGTGGAGTGGAAACCTTTATGTATAGGCCAACAAACCTGATTATGAATTCTAAGAAATTTCTAGCGCATGGTGTTAAAAAGATAATATGTGACAATTTAGAAAAAAAAAAGGAGAAAATAATCAGTGATTGGTGATCAAGGACTGGTCATTCCAGATGAACCATATTTGTAGTGTTTGGTAGACTAGTAGAACAGAGGATGGTATAGCTATATTTTACCTAGATTTCAGTAACTGTTACCAAAGTTTCTATTCTTCATTAACCAAATAGAGAGATGTGGTCTAGATATGTATATGGTTAGGTAGATGTGTAACTGGTTGTGACTTATTAGTTGATGTTAATTTGTAAAGAGGTTTCTAGGAGAGAATAGCAGGGACCTTTCTTTATCCAGATCCTGTTCAACACTTTTCATCCATGACTTGGGCAATTCCAGAGATGGTTATATATTAAAATTTCAACTCTTGTTCCCCAATTGATAAATGGTCAAAGGATATGAACAGGTAATTTTCATAGGTAGAAATTAAAGATATCTATAAGCATATGAAAAAATCCTCTAAATCACAATTGATTTGAGAAATGTAAATCAAAACAACTTTGAGGTACCACATCTTACCAGTCAGATTGGCTAAGATGACAAAACAGGAAAATGACAAATGCTGGAGAGGATGTGGAAAAATCGGAACACTAATGCATTGTTGGTGGAGGTGTGAACTGATACAGCTATTCTGGGGAGCAATCTGGAACTATGCCCAAAGGGTTATAAATAATTGCTTACCCTTTGACCCAGTAATACCACTTCTGGGATTATATCCCAAAGAGATCATAGAAGGGGGAGGAAGACCCATATGTACAAAAATATTTATTGCAGCTCTCTTTGTGGTGGCAAAAAAAATGGAAGTAAAGGAGATTCCCATCAATTGGTGAATAGCTAAACAAGTTGTGGTATATGAATGTAATGAAATACTATTGTGCTATAAGAAATGGGGAAGAGATGGACTTCATATTTACTGGAGAGGCTTATACAAACTGATGCTAAGTGAGAAGAGCAGACCAGGAAAAACTGGTACAGAAACACCGTATGTGTGACGACCAACCTTGATAAACTGGACTCTTTTCAGCAATGCACAGTTATAAGACAACTCTACAGATCTCAGTACGGAAGGCGATATCTACATTCAGAGAAAGATCTAGAAAAACAGAGTCTAAATCGAGACTGAAGCAATCTACATGCTATTGTTCTTTTCCATGTTTGGATTTGTTTCTTTTTTCCCACTGTTCACTCCACTATTTATAACCCTTTTATGCAACCAGACTAAGGTCAATTGTGAAAGTATTTGCAGATCCTATATTTGATTGCATGCCACCATGGGTGGGGAGGGGGGAAGAGTGAGGGGAGAAAATTTCAAACTCAAAGGATTCTGGAACTGAATCTTGTAAACTATAAGTAAATAAACAAATCAATGATCAGAAAGAGGTAACAATAGTTGTCCTTACTATACCTTAACAAGATTGCACATGGACTACTGTTTAATTCTGGGTGCCACAATTTAGAAAAAGTTCAGGGGAAGGTGTGCAGAATGATAAGATTACTAAAAGTCAATACACATGAGAATCCTTTGAAGAAAATGGGGGTATTGACCTAGAAATGGCATGATTTAGAGAGTTACATGATCACTATATTCAAGTATTTAAAGGGCTTTCATGTTAGTGGGAGTAGTTAGGTTCTAGTCCTGGGAGCATGTTTGCTGATCACTGTCATTTGTTCAATGTCATTCATTCCCTTCCATTACTAAGATTTCTCCCTTCCTCTTGATAATAAGCAACAAGTTGATAGGTTGTTTCCCACCTACCCCGCAAGGGCTCACTTCTAATGTGTTAAATAATAATTATCCTAAGAGGTAGGTGGGAGTTCATTCACAGATGAGGAAAATTAGATTCAAAAAGATGAAGTGTCTTTTTCATAGTCACACTGTTAAGAGTCAAGGATTAGATTAAAACCTTGGTATCTCCTAATTATTGTTTCTTTGCTCAATAGCCAATGTTGAGCGTACTTTGACTTCAAGTATTTTAATAACTGAGCATTACAAATGCTATGCATTTTTACCTTACTGTGGAGAGAAAGTAGAGCAGCACAGTAGGAAAAACAAAATTAGAAATAGTGACTTGAAGTCAGAAAAATTGAGTTCAAATTCCAGCTTTACCAACTACCAATTTTGTGATCTTAGGAAAATCACTTATTCGATCAACAGACAATTTATTCTCTTGAGCACCAAGTTCTATACTGGGGTACATGCACAAGTTAGATAAGATAGTGAATAATGTTCCCTGAGAGAACACTACAGTCTAGCAGAAGTTCCAATAGTTGGTGGCCAATTCCTCTCACTGGTTGATAAGAGAACAGACATCCCTCTTTCTATTACTATTTCTTACCAATTCATACTTTTCTACATGTTACTATTAGTTAATGCATTCCTTACCCTTCCAGAGAGTCCAGGCTACTACAGGGAGAAAATTCCATAGCAGCGCAATAGATATTAAGTAAAAAATTTCCATACTCTTTGGGAATTGGATAGGGACAAAGCTATGAAGGCGAATATCTTCACATGCCTCCATGAGTATAAATATGAGCATATATATGTACATGGGGAATATTTGTATTTTCAGGCAAGTGTCATTTTGACACAATTGTTAAATTTTCTTAAAAAAAACTATCATTGGTGTTTCTCAATAATTCTGAATATGTTTGCTCCTATAGCATGAAGTTGTATAGACATCATTTAAAACAGTTTAGCAAGCTTTAATTCCTTCTTGGATGGTTTAAAACAAAGAGAAAATAAATCAGACCCTTTTAATCAATTATCCACTAAATCTTTAAGTGAAGTAAAATAGAAACAAATGAATTTTAATAATCTGATGGCTGTTTATAAGAATAACAAGACAATTTCATTAAGCCATATGTGGACGATAACATGAAGGATATGGGGAGCTGAGAGCTCGGGGTCAGGAAACCCTGGGTTCAAAACCTGATTATATTTCGTAGCTACATGACTCTGGGTAAGTTGCTTAATCCTTTATGCTTCAAACAACTCCCTATTACTTATCAACTAAGTTATAGATGTGTTCTACACTGGAGGCCCCTAAATTGATGAAATCAAAATTTGTTCATTTATGTGTTCACTTTATCAAGTACTAAAAGGAAATTACCTAAATGTCAATAGTCATAGAAGTACATTTTCAAAACAAATAATTTACATGAAAAAATAACTTTCTTATCTTGTGTGTACCCTCCTTAAAATAAAAAAAAGTCTTCCATTTGTATAGGTTAGGGTTTTGCCTTTGAATGACTGATTGTTAATGTTCCATGATCACTATAATACTTCTCCCCAATTGTTTTTGGCCAGTAAAATTGTTTGGGGGCGTTAATCATTTCTTCACCCATATTTTCTTGAGACCAAGTAATCTATATACTTTATTTAACCTTTCCTCTTTAAAATTTATCCACTTAGTTATAGGTAGCTTGTGATCACTGTGTTAGTGGAATTAGACAGGCTCTAGTTGTGAGAGCATGTTTGCTGACCACAGTTATTTATTCAATGTCATTCGTTCACTTTCACTACTAAGAAGATTGGTGGGGGTGCAAGATGCTTCCACATAGATGAAACTCATATTTTTGATACCCTAAAATATTAACATTTCCTAAGAAATAGTAACTTTTAGAACATAATGAAATATGTCACATTTCCCATTCCTAGAACATAGGTCAGTACATAATCAAGTTGTAGCTTTTTTGTCTCCAGTCTTTAAAGACTATTATATTTATAAAGACTCTAACTGAATTAAAATGCTATTTAACATATTGCTAATTGGATATAACATAAAAAACTTTACTTAGTCTAAAAAGACGTACATATACAGTGTGTAGATTTCCTCAATTAAAAAAAATAATCTTACTTTTTTATGAACTCTTTTCTTGAAAAACTAAACTAAATACATATTTCAGTTACAATGACACAGACAGATAAAGAAGGATACTGCTGTAAGGGAAAGGGCACTGGGTTTGGAGGCAGATTTTCATATTCTAATTCCACTAGTTACTATGAACTACTAATATTATTAATTTGGTACTTGATGAACATTAACTCGAACCTTAGAAAATTATGACATATTCCTAGCTTCAGGCAACTGAGGCTATGATTTTAGAATCCTAACATCATAGATGTAGAACTAGAAGGGAATATAAAGTTGTCTAGTCCAACCCCCTTATTTTACAAAGGAAATTAAGACACAGTTGGGGGCAGCTAGATGGTACAGTGAAGAGAGTGCCCACCCTGGAGTCAGGAGGATCTGAGTTCAAATCCGGCCTCAGACACTTAACTCTTACTAGCCAAGTAACCTTGTGCAAGTCACTTAACCCCAATTGCCCTGCCCTCCTCCCTCCAAAAAAAAAAAAGGAAAAAAAAAAAGAAATTGAGAGACAGGGAGGTCATGTAGTTTGCTCAAGTTCAAATAGCCAGTAAGCAAAAGCATTATTTGAACTCAGTTATATAGACCAAGTGATTTACTTTACAGATAAGGAAACTGAAGGATTACATATTTAATCTGAAGTCACATTGGTAATAAATAGCAAACTTGGATTAGAATTCAGGTTTTGTGATTCCAAATTTATGTTTTTTCTTAATTGCAAAATCTATTCTTAAATGTCAAACAAATATGAAGAAGAGAAAGCCTAGAACATGAACAAAGATGTAAATTATTATTTGACTTTCTAATGTTAATGATAGTTTTCATTTTTATACCTTAATGTTCATAAAATACTTTCTTCACAATAGTCCTATAAGGTAGGGATTTATAAGTATTTGAGCAAATGATATGAGGCTTTGAAAGGCAAAGTGACTTTCATGAGAATATAGCTAAGTGACAGTATCAGGATTCAATTCAGTTCTCCTGACTCCATTTTCAATATCATATGAGGGCCAAAGGCGCTATGTTGTATTAACTTGTAAGGGATTTCTTTTGGTCTTAAATTTTCCTCAGAAATGAATGTCTCCTGAAATAGATGTATTCAAAGGCAGGAAAGGAGAGACAGAGGTGGAGAGGGAAGGAAGAAGAGAGGGAGGTGGGGAGGGAAGGAGGAGGAGAGGAAGCAAGAGAGAGAGAGAAGGAGGAGGAAAAGGAAAGAAAGACTGAAAAATGGGAAGGGGAAGAGGAGAGATAGAGGGAGGGAGGGAAAGAAGGAAAGGGAGAGAGAGGAAAGGAGGGGGAGTGGAGGGGGCCAGAAAGGGGAAGTGAAGGGGAGAAAAAGTGAGAGAAAAGAGGAGAGGGAGGGGGGAAGAGGGGATGGGGAGAGGCAGATGATACATTGTCAAGTGAATATAGGGGAACAAGACATATTTCTTTGTATGTAACAAATATAAAAGCTTCTAGAATGAGAACTACTTTTGGGGGAAAGTCAATCTATCTTGCTATAGCTCTTTCAGAATCAGGACATGCAGTGATAGTAGCTGTCATGGCATTTGTGATACAAAGCTGGCAGCATACTTCTTTATGGCATGTTGAATGATTTAAGTCTTAATCTTTGAATTGTTCTTGTCCCAGGCAACTTTATTCCCAGTACTAAATGTTTCTTTCTCTAAAACCATTTTTAATCCATTGAAAATTTATGTAAAATTTAACTTAAAATGATAATGAATTCTGTTATAGAAATGGAGAAATGGTTATAATCAGCTTGATTTTGAAAGGTTTCTCTACAAAGACTTGGTGCACACAAAACCAGTATTTCAAGTAATATAAGAAAGATAAAATAAATGATCGAACTGATATTTTAAAAAGACAGTTACCAAAGACGGAAGCAAGGGAAAGTATAAAAAAAGATATATACAAAAGTGTGGGGATCTTGATGTCCCGGACAAAATAGATCATTTAGTACTGAGGGAATTGTAAGATGTCATCGCTGAGCCACTGTCAGTGATCTTTGAAAGATCATAGAGAAAGAGAGAGGCACTGGAAGCTTGGAGCAGTGAACATGATCTCTCCTAATTTCCACAAAAAGGAAGACAGGAGATTCAAGAAATTGTAAGTCAGACAATAAGTGGGACTTTGATTCTTTCAAATTTTCTTGGCATGCTATAATGATAATTTAGTAAAGAAAAGATAGTGATGTTCACAAAGAGCCAACATGGATTCATTAAGAATAACCCATACCAGAATGACCTTAAATAAAGTCATTTTTAGACACGGATAATCTATTGATAGATAAGAGATTGTTTTTGCCCTTTGTTGTATCCCCTGTATTTAGCACAGTGACTGACAAATACTAATTCCTAAATAAATGCTTTTTGACTGACTGATGGAAGTAAGTTTTCCCAGGACTTGAGCATTTAAAAATGTCACTTATGTCATCCTCATCTTAAGGTGAATTGAAACTGGTTGTACGCTTATTGTCATGTTTTATGAATCTGAAGACTTTGATGATTTATCAGCAACTTGGAAGGAAGTCTAGTGGAAAGCCCCAGAAATCTTTCCTTGGTTCTGTGTTAGTCTACCTTTTTGTCAAGGACTTGAATGAAAATCAAATTTATAGATGACACACAGCTTAGAACGACATAACATATTGTATATAATATGTTGGAATACAGAATTAAGACACTAAAAAGATTCTAGGATCCTAGGCCAAATTTAACAGATGATCGTTATTTTTAGCAACTCTTTATATGGTGGCAAATAATTGGAAATTGAAGGAATATCTATCAATTGGAGAACAACTGAACAAGTTGTGGTATCTGACTGTGATGGAATAGTATTGTGCTATAAGAGATGATGAGGAGGATGTTTTCAGAAAAAAATCTTGGAAGGCAAATATGCACTGAATGTAAAAGGAAGTGAGGAGAACCAGAACTCTGCACACAATAACAAGAATTCTGTAATAATGATCAATTGTAAAAGACTTAGCTACATTGATCAAGACAATTATCTAATACAATTACAAAGGATCTATGATTAAAGATACTATTCACCTCTAGAGAGAGAACGGATGGAGTTTGAATAAAGATTGAAGTGCATTATTTTGCACTTTCCTTATGTTTCTTTCTTGTTGTTATTGTTGCTATTCTGCAACATGGTTGATATGGAAATATGTTTTGTGTGACTTCATATGTATAATTTTTATCATATTGCTTGTCTTCTCAATGAGTGGGGGAGGAATTAGAGAGGAAAATTTTCAAATTAAATTTTTTTAATAAAAAATAATGTAAGACACTAAAAAGATTCTAGAACGCTGTGATAAACTTAACAGATTATATATATTTTTAATTAATGTAAAGTTTTACACTTGGGTTTAGAAATCAGTTTCCCAAATATGAGATAAATAAGATGGGTAGAGAATCATTCACCCAAGAACGATTTAGGAATTTTAGTGCACTGCAGGCTCAATGAGTCAACAGTAAAAAAGTAAATTGTTAAACTGTTGTTAAATTATTAAACATTAAGGTCCTAAAACAATTGCAAAGGACTCATGATGGAAAATGTCATCCACATCCAGAAAAACAACTATGGAGCATGAATGCAGAATGAAGCAGACAATTTTCTTTCTGTTATTGTTGTTTCATTTTGTTTTGTTTTTCTTTTTCGTGGTTCCTTCCATTTGTTCTAATTCTTCTATACCAGATGACTAATGTGAAAATATATTGTAATGCTATGAACTAGCAGATTCCCAAAAGAATGCTACTGTGAACAGCTTTTAAGATTCTGATTACACAGTATAGTGAACACTCCATTTATTCCATTACAAATCAAGGCAAACATTCACAACAAATCACAATATAATATTCACAGCATTCCATCTTATCACAGAAAATCACAATATAGTGTTCACAACAGCTTAACATTAGAATGGCCACATAGTTTTCACCAAAGTGGTCACAGTTTTTGGAACAAGGAACAAAAGAATATTCATCTGGTTTCCCTAAGGGGAGAAACCCTTCTTACTTAATCATTCAGTTATTTCACAATACAATAATCAATCTTCCACTCATGGGGCAGTCATAGATTAATTTAATCAGTCACTTATCTAGCAATCAGTCACTAAGTATCATTAATTACTAAATATAATTATTAGAAAATTACACAAACCATCCACCCCTCGGCGTCTATCACACTTCAATTTCATCATGTGTCCAAGGGGAGGCCTTTTCTTCATCTTGACTCAGGGTGGTCTGTCAGATTCCCTGGATCCCCTTTCATGGTCCCAGCACCTATCTGAATCCACCAAACTGTCACCTGGCTTCAGAGGCAGACAGCTCCCAGGTTCTCGTCCAGTCCTCCAGGAAGTTCTTGTTACAAACTGAAGTTCACAGGGTCCAACACATCTCAAACCCTTCACAACTTCTGTTGCTGAGAACTCAAGGATCAACCAAGCCACAAACAAAGTCTTATCCTGGTCATGCTTCTTCAGTCTTCCAGCAGTTCATCTGGCCCTAGGACCCAGAAGGAATCTCAGCCTTCCAGGAGGTAGCAACTTCAGCCTTCACCAGATTCTGGTCTCAAGAGACACTCCAACTCAGTTCTCAGTCAGCTTCCAGATGCTGGGAGAGAAACTCTCTCTCTCTCTCTCTCTCTCTCTCTCTCTCTCTCTCTCTCTCTCTCTCTCTTTCTCTCTCTCTCTCTCTCTCTCTCTTCCTGCTAGCTTTTCAGTCTCCATGATTCTTCTTCCACCAAGAGCCAGACAGGAAGAAAATTCTTGCTTCTGTCTCTCTGTCTCTGGAACTCTTTTTATATATACACACACACATTGGCTTCCTATCTCAGCCAACCCCTTCCTGTTATGTCAGCAACAGGAGACAGAGTTAACTCCTTGTGTTTCTTTAAGAGGTACTTAGCCCTAAGTTACTAAGGGCTAAGTAGCTGCTAAATTAATTACTATTACATATATTTAATAGGAATGTATATGTAGAATCTATATCAGATTGTGTGCCATCTTGGGGAGGGGATGGGGAATCGAGGGGAGAAAATTTAAAACTTATGGAACTGAATGTTGAAAACTAAAAATAAATAAATTATCTAAAATAAATTGTTAAGCATTCAGGATAGGCCTCGAGACCATGCTACATGAGGGTTAGCTTAAGTAACTGGAAATATTTTGCTGCATTAATCCTCCTCCAAAGGGCAGAACTTACCCTCTAGTTATGGCTATGGATTGTAGAACCATAAATTGAAGTTGCTGTTATGGGAATCTGAAGATCTTCCCTGCCCCTAGGCCCTTTGCTAAAGTAGCTATGGACTCTCAGAACCTTCCCAGATTTGAAAGTATACTCTGTTCCCTAAAAGGCTGAATGTGGTCACGTGGAGCCTGTGGTGCCAGACTTGTTTTTCAGGAATGCCCGTGCCTTGTGGCTTTGTGATTGGGCAGTAGGTCTAGAGGACTGTGACATTCTCCAAGCCAGGAGAAGGCTATATATATACCCTGATGTGAGGTTTTTGTTTGGGGCTCACTTTGAGAAGAGTTGTGTGATTTGACCAGATGAGACTCTGGGCAGCCGTTGAGCCCCCCCGCTGTGAAAAACCCAGATGTTGGTGCTTCCTTCTCTGGTAAATGAATAGGTAACTGATGTAATGGTCAGGCCCTGGAAGCTGTCTGCTGATCTGTTTTTTTCTGTTTGTTTGTAACTTGTGTTTGCTTTCTCTGAAGTTCAGGGTGCTGACTTTTCCTCCTGAACTAGGTAAATGATATGGTTGATTAAAGTAAGATTGTTAATCCATTTTGAGTTGCTTTCCTTTAGAAAAGCAGATCTAAGAACCTGTGCTAGCAGCGATTCTGGGTATGCTACAGTGCTTGCTGATACAGTTGATTATAAGGGAAAACTTCCTAACATGAGACTTTGGACATATTAATGAGTAGGTCCTAAGGGAAACACACTTAGTTCATTTATTAAAAATGATGTGCCAAATTATTTATGAAGTTAAATATTAATAAGGAAGATTTGATCTCATTGTTGTTTTTATTTATGATGTTATATAGTAATGCATCTGGACATGTAAAGTGCAGGAAATCTAGTTGGGAACCTGCTGTTGTCAGACTTTGTTTGCTATCCAGCTGCTAATCAATAATTGAATGGTGAATTACTCAATCAGTCTTTAAAAAAATAAAATACTGGTAGCAGTCACCCAAACTTGATTATGTTTTCTCCAAATATGAAAGAAACATGTACCACATGTATTCTTGATTCTTCTGAAAGAGAAAACAAAACAAAAGTTCTCTGTTTTAGTCTAGCCACACAAGAAAAAAAAAGATTCTTATTTAAAAATGCCTTCTTATTACGATGCCTTCTTTCTAGCAGTGCCTTTGGGAAAGTCATTGGTAAGCCTGTCAGAGTGAGAAAACACATGTTGATGTAACGACAGTGTCATCCAATATCCAAACTGGAAGGATTGTGGAGATGGCAGAGGCCAATTCAGCTGTTTTACAGATGGCAAAACTGAGGTCCAGAGGGAATACATGACTTGCCCTTGTTCAGAATTCAAAAGGTCAATCAGGGACTAGAATTCTTATCTCTGAAAGGTTTATGTTATGATAAAGATGAGTCTTGTTTTCTTTGAACATGAAACCTCTAAACTTGTTTTAAAGGATCTAATGTAAAAATAGTTCAGAATGAGCAGAATATTGAAAGGAAGCAGGCTGCGTGAGTGGAAACTTCTCTGTAAAAGAATATTTTCAGTGTAACTTGAAGCCATAGATCTTTTAGAATTCATTATGTTGACGGTGATGGGGATTGTGATGATGATGATGTTGATGGCTCTTAGAAAGTAGGGTGATTTTTTACTTGGGTAATGGGATTGAATGTGAGAATATATGAACAAACTGTCAGTCTTCTGAAACAGTAGGGAAATGGTACTATGTTTTATCATGATGCATTGTTAAAAATAGCAATATGTGTGAAAAAGTCCTCCTGGTCATAGGGTCATCCTTTACTTTCCTTGGACAAGAAACTTGACTTGTATTAAAAGTAACCAATCTCCCTCTTGACCCATGGGAGGATGGAGCTTATTTAAGATCTGCCAAAGTCATATTGCTTAAACTATATTAGTTTTTAGACTTCAGGGAAGGGTGTTTCAACAGAGTAATATTTATTCCAAGTGTGGTACTAAATATTTTGGAGTCTTTGAATTGATTTTGTGAGGATCACAGGTCTCATAGACCTATCACACAGACTTTTAGGTTAAAGAGAGTCTTGAGAAACAAGACAGGCCTGTGATCTCGAGGAAACAACATGATTCAGAGGAAAGAGTTACAATAATGGATTGCTTCCAATAAGAACAAGAAAAGAATTCTCTAAGATTCACAAGAGAAAACTGAGCCAATTGTAATGAAACTACTTTGTCTATTGTTATAAACCTGTTCAGTGAAATGCTCAAATCTTACTGCTCTCATTGCCAGTGAAGGGGTCAGAAAATATCTATTATAGTGAATACATAATTCCTGAGTTACATTTTATCTGCTACCGACACATGCACATCAAAGCACTTAATAAAAATTTGAAGAAGGATTTCTAAGCAGAAATGATTTAGGCCTAGAAAAGCCCACCTGCTTGGAGTTGTTGAGTAGAGGGTTACTCTTGCAATATCCTTGGGCTACATTCCTAATTAGTACTCTGGCTATATAATCCCCAGTTGAGTTCCCCTTATTTCCAACTTGAGTTTTGGATGAAAACATCTACTTCATTAGAGTAACCTTAATGCATGCAAGCACTTCTGTCTGATGAATTAATAATAATAAAAAAAAAAGATCTGAGGTTTAATGTTATATCTGGCAGTGGGCATGATATTTATAATAGTGTGAAAAGCCTCTTGACCTTCATGAGTGAGGTTTTTTTCAATTTCCACATAAATTCTCCACAGAAAGTATTATTAATGACTTTATATTTGTAAAAAATGATACTCAAATATAAGACATTGAAATGCAAAATATTTGATTCCATATTAACACTCAGAAATTAGAAAATTGTTGATTTTCTGAAGATTCATTGACTCCCACAGGTCGAGACACCATCTGATCATTTACTACACTGATAAATTACTGTTTATCTATCCACACACATATGTATGTATGTATGTATGTATGTATGTATTTAATGGTATGACAAAAAACAAAAATGCATTTTTAAACATAATCACTTTGGCTAGAAAATTTCAGAGGATAGAAACTATTTTTTCCTCGAAGTGTCTACATATATTTTGATTGTTTTAATTGACTCATGCTGCCATTTTATTTCCATTGATATATTTAAATTTTTGATCAACATATTTATTTCTCATTACTTACTTCTAGTCTTTTCTAAGTCACTTTCTCTAAATGAAAAGTCTCCTGTTATGATTCAGTGTACATTACTGCTTTATTTGCTTTATTGTTCAAAAATAAAATTTCCACTTTCAGACTTTAGAACTTTATTTTCAATCTCATTAAAATATTTTATCTGAAAAGCTTCCTTTTCAAAAGCGACTTTGCCATATTCTCATCCTGTGACTTTATCCCATCAATGGATCTATTCAGTATCTTATGAACCTATTGTACTCTGGGACATTTTCTTTAGTTTTTCACTTCTGAAATATCCAGGACATTGTTGCTATATTTTTACAGTAAGCTTTTTGCAGTTTTTTTTTCCTATTCATCCTCAAAGCCTTTATCTGTTACGTATTCTATTGCATTTTCATTTTTCTTTTCTTTATTCATACAAGCTTCTTTCGCCATGGGTTTCTATGTTCTCTTCTCTCTCTCTCTCTCTCTCTCTCTCTCTCTCTCTCTCTCTCTCTCTCTCTCTCTCTTTCTCTCTCCTACAATACATGAAGCATAATAATAAGTGCAGTGAGTGAAGCTGGGAAATACCTTGATGGCATTGTGAGCTCACTTGCCCTATGAAGAAAGGTCAGCTTTGAGTTTTCTTACTTCTCTGTTTAAT
>CM053590.1:90508156-90525646 GCA_028646515.1 Pseudochirops corinnae
CTCTTTCTCTCTCCTACAATACATGAAGCATAATAATAAGTGCAGTGAGTGAAGCTGGGAAATACCTTGATGGCATTGTGAGCTCACTTGTCCTATGAAGAAAGGTCAGCTTTGAGTTTTCTTACTTCTCTGTTTAATATTCTAGCTTATACTCTGGCAATCTATTGTTTTTACCCCTTACTAACATTCAAACATCTTTAAACAAATCTTCCTGTTTTTTTTCCTTTCTTTCTTTTCTTCCTTCCTTCCTTCCTTCCTTCCTTCCTTCCTTCCTTCCTTCCTTTCTTCTTTCCTTCCTTCCTTCTTTCCTTCCTTTCTTCCTTCCTTCTCTCCATTTCTCTGTTCTTTCTACTTTTCTTTCCCCATGCCTCCTTCCTCTCCTTTCCTCTCTGTCCTTTCCTTTGCTCCTCTTTCTTAACAGGATGCTTTATTTAACAATGGCAAGAGTAAACAATTTCATTTATGTTTTCATCTTTGTATGTCATATTTCTTCAATGTCTTTTTCTCTCTGATTCTAGAATAAGACAAACTATGAGGGCTCATTGAGATCATGGTCCTCAAACTAAATGTAAACAGAAAAAATCATGCAGCCTTTACTGTCCTGTTTGGGATAAAGAAAACAAAACAGAAAACAACAATCAAAGAACCAATTTCAATAAATCTTCCAAAAGCAGAAGTATGCTGAGGCATATATGTTTGTGTGCATGTGTGTGTTTACAAGTTTGTCAGGTTTATTTGTCACACAAATATATTAAACATAGACTCTAGACTCTCATATAGTACAGTGGAAATCAGGAAATTGATTACAGCTGCTATGCCTTTTCCCTGTGGTAGCTGCTGTTCAATATCTACTTACAAGTGTTAAATTTCAACTTGTGTGGGATGCCAGGTGAATTTATTGCATCTCCAAACTGAAAGGAACATTTATTATAAAGATACAGGTCAACATATTGACATTTCAAAAATGTTAAAATGATGGGAATTCTTTCCAATTAGTCTTCCAAATATGAAGAGCCTTCTGATTAACTATTGAGAATGAATTTCTTTTTCTTTTCTTTTCCTGTTCAGACCAGTGATTTCATCATTGTGGGGAACTCCTGGTGTGGAAACTACATCCTTTTGAATCAGTGTGTTTTGAAAATAGTTTCCTTAATTTTGTTTAGGTTCAAAGTAACAAGTGATATTTAAATCAGAGATCCGAATAATTCTATACAGCTTAGAGTACTGCTCAGTTTCATATTTTAACCCCATATACAACTACTTCTGATAGTTGTGTGAATTTCATTTATTTTTTATTTGATCTCCTATTTCAGTACTCAATGCAATGCTAAAGAAATTAGCCTTGAACCCAAAATCTACAATAACACTGCTGGATAAACATTTTTTCAGTCAACTTTTAGTTTCAGAACTGATTTTTAGTTGTGGGGAAGGAAGAAGAAGAAATGAAAGTTAATATATGTTGTTTTCATAGGAAATTGTCCAATTATGGTGTGTGCTTTATATAAACAGAGAAATATCATCTAGAAAGCATACGGAATTAATAGGATAGTATTTGCTGTTTCCATAAAAATTGTATCTATAAGGATGATATTGGTAATGTCTTTAGAAGTGGTCTGATCCAAACTTTCAGTTCAGCAATCAGGATGCTCTGCTTTTATGGTCTCCAGCATTGAAAAATTCACAGTCTAATGTGAATGACAATCTATAAGTAACTATGTATGAACAAGATGTATACAGGATAGTTTGGAGATAATCTCAGAAGGAAGGCACTAAGATTAAGGAGAACTGATAAAATCACCTTCTCTCAGATTTAGAATGGTTCTCACAAGCCATTCTAGTCAAAATTATACTCAAAAAAGGTTCTCCTCTACAAAACACACTAAAGTGTTCATACAACTTTTATCTGAAGATGTCCAGCAAGAAGAATCTTACTATGTCTTGACACATCCTAGTCTACTTTATGCAGCTAGTTTTCTTTTTCTCGGGTTTGTCATCCCTATATAATCAGGTTACTCTCTGGGCATACATCTCTGTCTAGTATATAAAAATAAGTGTATTTATGTTGAAGATTATCAGAGACAAGGCATTCACTCAACAGAATACTCTATATTACAATGGTGATGATTTAATGCTAGACATTTAGATTAGATGTGTAATAATATTAAAGAAATGAAAGTTTTCATAAACCATTGTTACTGTCAATAATCACTACTTCATTTTTATGCTCATATTTTAAAAATCAATTATGCATTTCTTTTCTCACTTGATCCTAACAATACCCATGGGAGGGAGAGCCTTTTGAGGTAAGATATATCCATAGTGAAATATTCCTCCAATATTTAAAATATGATTCACTTAATAGGTTTTTAATTTTGAAAAAAAATACCATATATAAAAATGAAAAGGAAAAGAAAAATATTCATGTGTTTCATATTTATTTAAATTTTATAACATGAATGTCTTATAAACTTTTACAAACACAAAAATATTTGAAAGAAGATCTGACTAAATTTATCTATGACTAAGTTAACATTCAGTGCAGTATAAAAGATCACTGAATTTGAAGTTAGAGGACTGGAGCTGAAATCATGACTCTGTTACTTCCTTATCTGTGCAATCTTAGGCAAATTACTTAACATTTCTGCAGCTTAGTTTTATTATCTATAAAAGGGGACAGATAACTTCTAAGATCTCTTCCAATTCTAAATCTTTTGATGGAGTAATGGATAATGAATTAGCCAAACAACCTCTTATCTGGGAGTTATCTCAGGTCTAGTCTCAATTCTGTTCTTGACTAACTGTATGACCTTGGAAAAATTGATAAAATTTTCTTAACCTCAGCTCCTTCATAAAATGTATGGGCTGCTAGAGATTACTTCTAAATCATCATTGGCTGTAAAGGGCTAAGGATAAGAGAGAAGAGTTAGACATAATTTGTGAAACTCCCTTGGGACATCATAGAATACCCAGAAATATTTCTGATACTTGTAATTGTAAAGTAAAGATCGCAGGATATTTAATCTCTTCTTCACAAGGATGCTATAAGTATCAAAGCAGTGAAGTGCTTTATGTGTATTAAAATGAGTTTATGATTGTATATGTAAAAAAAAAAATCCATGTAAGTTAATACTGAATATGGAAGTGGGTCAGTTATATAGTAAGAATGAGAGAAACAGATGACTAGCTGAAGTATTACAAATATTAAAATGAAATATTAAAAGAACTAGAGAAGGTCCTAAAGGACATTAGATAGATTTTCTATGGAAGATTCATAACAAGTCTTAGAAATGACTCAGAGAATAAGAAGAAATGAGTGGGTTGGCATCTTTCATAGAGGAGGGTATTAACAACAGATAACAACTGGATTTCAAAATACAAAGGATGTTAGAGGTCACCTAGTCAAATTGTGTCATTTTATAAATAAGAAAATTGCATTTTAAAGTGTTTTTCTCCAGATCACACAGGCTTTATGTAGAAAATCAGAGTTGAACCAGGCCTTGGAAACTAGCGATATTTTGAGATATAAAGGGAAGAGTGCATTCCAGGAATAAGGGTTAGTCAAAATAGGCATGGAAGCAGGAGGCAGACGTAAGGCAGTTTGGCTGACATACAATGTGTGTAGAAGGGAGTAATTTGTAATAACATTGGAAGGGTAGGTTGTGAAGGACTTCAAATGCTAAACAGAGGTAATGAGAAACCACTAGAGTTTACAAGTAGGGGAGCTACTTGACTAGGGTCAGATTTGTACTTTGGAAATAATCAGTTTGGCAATTATGGGAAGAATAGTTTGGCCAATGTATATAATCTTTTCAATAGCATCTGTTAATATTTCATTCAATAATGATATAAAAATATTCATTAGCAATATTGGTACATATTTTCTTTTTGTTTTTTGCTCTCATTAATTTGTTATCAAGTCTGTTTTGTGTCATAGAAGTAATCTGCAGTATTTATTATTTAATATACAAATACCTCCCCATGCACACACACACATATGTGCACATATGTATATATATATATGTTTGGTATACATATACATATATCTGTACATGCATTAGTATATGTATGCATGCATTTCAAGTGAGTTTGAAGGTTATACAGTGGTAGAAAAAACCCATCATCATTAATTGGTCGGTAGCTAAATAAGTTGTAGAACATGAATATCAAGGGATGTTGCTGTGCTATAGGAAGCAATGAATGTTATCAATATAGAAAAGCATGAAAAGAATCAGATGAACTGGTGCAAAGTGAAATAAACATAACCAGGAAATAAATATAAATGTTTAAAATAAATAATGCAAATACATAAACAACATAAAAAAATATATAACCAATACAAAGAAAAACAACAAGAAAACAACTGAAATGAGTTCTGTGGAATTATAATCATCAAGTTTGGCCTCACAGAGAAGAAATGAGGTTTCATCTCTCCTTCTTTGAAGAAGGGGAATGTTATGAGTGTGAGGTATTAAATACAAATGCATATGTGGTTGAAATATTGGTTAGCTTTTTCCCCCCACTCTTTTTGGTTATTTACTGATAGTAATAGCTTTCTGGAAGCAGAACAGGGAAGGGAATGTGAGTGATGTACGTACAGAGGATACTCGTACAAAAGAAGAAGTAATTGCATTTATGTTTTCTGAACTTGGTCTTCTCTAAAATGAAAGCAAAAATTATGTGTTTCATTTTTTTTTTTCTTAAGGCAATCGGGGTTAAGTGACTTGACCAGGGTTACATAGCTAGCCAGTGTCTGAGGTCAGATTTGAACTCAGGTCCTCCTGACTCCAGGACCAGTGCTCTATCGTATGGTTTCAAGTTTTTACAGGAATAAAGGTAGTCTACTATAGCCAATGTTTTTCCTAGGGTTTAGGCTGGTCAAGTGAGTAAGGATATCAACCTTAACATCAAAAGGCAACAGGAGAAAGTCCATAAGCAAGGAAGGCACTGAAACTCCCTCCACCCTTTCTTTCTCTCTCTCATGTTACAAAATCATTTGCTTTTCAATTCATAGAACAAAACAAGAATGTCCATAATGTAGTACAATAAAAAAAAGAAAGACGATTGCACATGAAACTGCAAATCTACCATGTACAACTTGCTATTCTCTCCAAATATACAACAAAGTTATCATGTAAATTTCTTTTTATCCCTTTTTTCTTCCTCTTACTCCACCTCCAGAAATGGTGACCTTTAGACACAAATAGGTGTGTGTATATACATACATACATACATACATACATACATACATATATATATATATAATTATTCCATACATAATTCTATTTATCAGTTCTTTCTCTGGATGCAAATAATGTCTTCGTATGTCCTTTATTTTTAGTTTTTGTATTTATAGTAGTCAAAATGACTTAGTTGCTCAATGTTTCTCTTTAAAAAAACAATGTTGCTGTTAACTATATACATTGTTCTTTTGGTTATGGTGAATTTTGTTCTTCATCATTTCATGCAAGTCTTTCCATGCCTTTCTAAGATCTCTGAGTTCATGATTTCTTATATTACAATAGTATTCCATCACAATCATATGTCACAACTTGTTCAACCACTTCCCAATTGATGGGGATCCCTGTAATTTCCAAACTTTTTTCCTTTAGTGTATAGGAAATGAAATATTCTGGTTCCATAAACTGTTTTACATAAAAATCTTTCTTCATAGTTTCATGGAATCATTTTGGGAAAGGAAAAGCTGTGTAGTATTATATGAACATTTTATCTTAACCATTAAAAAATATTGCATAATCCAAAATATCTTAGAATTTACTTAAATGTGACTTAAGATTTTGCAAAATAAGAATTTATGTTCAAATTGTAATGCATATGTTCTCTCACTCCAGGTCTTTACAATTTTAGGTGTGGGTCAAACAGTTGACACGCATTTGAATAAATTTAACCAACGTGTGCTTGGTTGTTATGGTGATTGTTAATAGCTGTAATAAGAAAAGTGATTCAATCTTTTCCACTAATACATAAATAGCATTATAATATGTTGTTTGATTTATATATATATATATATATATATATGTGTGTGTATATATATATATATATATATATATATTTCAAGGAAATTATATAATTTTAATGAAAGGTGTTTTTTTCCCCTAATTTAAACCAGATGCAAGATATACTGCCTTGCTTTCCATGTCCACATCTAAGCATTTTCCAAGTTAATAAGAAAAATATGACTTTAGGAAAATAAAACAAAATAATCTATTTGATTTTTGAAAAAAAATGTTAATAACTAATTGTCAAGGAATGACCAATGAGATTTTGATGTTGCCAATAACTCAACATGTACTCATAATCTGCTGTCTTTTACTTTTCAAAAAATAATCACACAAACACATCCTTAGAAAAATCACTAAGGTAGAATGTCATAGCTATTTTGTTTTAAACTAGTGTTAATCTTTTACTAAGGAAATATAAAAAGGAGTTTGGTTTTGCCTCTCAGAATTTAGAAAGCATTTCTTTACACACATACCCTCCCTAGTACAAAGTATTATTTATTGGTTGTGAGGTACATTTCAATTATTAAAAATAATGGATTAGCCTGATAAATAATTTCATCGATTACCTCAGTTTTAAAGTTGTGCCCATTCAGGCATATGAGATTGTAAGTATTACGTGTCATAAGTGTAGGGGAAAATATTTCTTTTCCCACATTCCCAGCTATATCATATGTTTTCATAAGCTGTCCTGTGGTGTTGTCTTTCACTATCGCTTAGAGAGTATAGTTTTCTGTCCTCCCCCCTTCCATTTCTACCTGATCTGTAGCTGTCTAGGATAATTTGAATTATCCCCATACAAATACCCCACAATGATTCAATAGACCTTCAAAGAAAATTGGGATGATTTGTCAAGCTCCTAGGTTAGCAAGGAATGCTGATTCCTACTCTCTGAGGAGAAAAGGTTATTAGGCTTTGAAATCATCACGTGTCCCAATGACACTTACTGTCCCAGGCTGAACTCTGATTAAAGATAGGAGGGGCATGGTTTGTTCTTTATCAAGGGCAAACTTATTTTATATCAAAGGTTATCAAGAATGACTTTAACACAGAGGAAAAACCCAAGGTGGCAATATGGGATACAAAGAAAAGCATGTATCCTTCCAAGACAAAGTAATCCTATGTTGTCTACCTTCTAGAAGCACACAGGAGTCTTCTCTGATCAAGGATTTGTGGCTCTTTAGAATGTAAAATAGGTAAAAGGAAAACTCAGGTGGGGAAAGGGAATTAATGAAGGGATAATGAGAAAGGTGGCATTTATCCTGAGAGCCCTACCTACTGTATGACTATCAGTGACAGAGGATATGTGCAGGTCTCTGGGGAGAGAGTTGCTCATTGGAAGGTAGGTTTATTGGCTATGAGTTCTTTTGAGAATGCTATTTTGTTTTCTTCTATCTGTCAAAACTGTCTTTGAGATGTGTGAACTGTGTGGTTACAAATCAGTCTGGTAACAGCACACTGGGTGGTTTTAAACAGAGAGTTTCCCAGATTTTCTGGGGAGGTAGGGGCTGTGAGCCAGAGTTAAGAAATCCCCCTGCTTCCCCCCCACCTTCCCAATGTACCTAGGACTTTCTTGTCATTTAAAAATATCTGGCAGAAATGTTACATAAGTTGGAAACTAATGCTTTGTAGTCCTATAAACCTCAGCTTAAATATCCTGCACCATATGGGGAATTGGAACCAATTAGTCAATAAGAGAATTATAACTCCATTGATAAATTAAAGCAAACACAGCGGCCTAGTCGAAATAGTCCTAACTCTACAGCCAGAGAGTTTTTTCAAATCCCACTTCTGAAACTTAATGGGTATATAGCTATGGAGAAGTCATTTAACCTCTCCACATCTTAGTTTCCACATTTATAACAAAGAGATCATAATACTTGTAGTAACTAGTTGCCTTGCTGGATTGTTGAGGTTCAGATGAAATAATGTAAAAGCGTTACATAAATATCAGCTATTATTATATTAAAATAAGCTGTAAAGAGGAGGAGAAGCCAGAAGTAGCTATGCTTCTGATTTGGGCAGCCCTGAGGGCTCAGAGACCCGGTCGAGGTCTAACCCCAGCACAAAAGACCCTGCGTATGCTAACCCACAAAGACCTCAGAAACCCAGAGCATGCATTGACTACAGGCCTCTGAAGCCCTGCCATCGTCCCTCTGCTCCATTGCTATGAGCTCCCCATTCCTGTACACTGGACCCTTGTGCAAACCTGGGTGGAAACCCTCCAGGGCTGTGAGGACACGTGCACAGGCTTGGCCGACCAGCATCCCAACTTGATTGTTGTGCCACCCAGGCTATATGTTCTACAGAGGTTGCCATATGGCAGAAGAACTTCAAGAGAATTAGTGATGCCAAAACCAAGACCTGGCAGAGGTGAGAGGTGGTGGGAAGAAGCCCTAGAAGCAGAAAGGCTCAGACCCAGCTGGCTCTGGAGCATTCCTTCCCCAATCTGACATGGAGGTGATATTGCCCATGGTCCATGCAGTCCAACAAGCTACTACTATATGTTGCCTATGCAGGTTCAAGTTCTGGGCCTCAAGGTGGCCCTGACAGTCAAGCTGATGCAGGACAACCTTCATGTGGTAGATTCCTTGGGGCTGCCAACCTCAGACCCAAGATACTTGTTAGACTTGGTTTTGGTACCAATGTTAAGGAGACTCTGTGCTCCTTGTTGATGCGGATGAGGAGATGCCCCAGAACATTGTTTCTTCTGTATCCTGGTACAGGATATCCTTGGTACCCAGAAGTTGGCCTCCATGTCCACAGTATGCTGAAGCACCAGACCCTGGTCTTGACTCTCAATGCTGTTGCTTTCCTAGAGAAGTTGTTATGGGATGATAAATACTACATCACCCCTTACTGATTCTTCCTGCCCTTCAGTGATTTCCCTTGACCCTCCACAGTGACTGGGCTTCCCCATTCCTGGTATATCAGAATAAAGAGTCTTTGTCACTTAAAAAAAAGTAACCTGTAAAGAATGAAACATACAAATCTGATAGACAACTTCTGGTTAAGGCAGTGTTGTGAGAGTGCTCCCATACACACTCTAGTAAAGATCTATAAAGCGCAAGGGCCAAAATAATGATCAAGAAGTCCAGAGAGAAATAAGACTAAGCTCTTTCATAAGTCTAGAACATGTGTATACATGTACATATTCACTCTGCTTCTCTCTCTCTGCCTTGCCAAAAAAAAAAAAAAAAAAAAGCCAAATATTTGTGAACCTTGGGGCCACATAGTTCCAAGGAAGCTAGCCTGCATTCAGGAAAAGAGGTTGGAAATCTGCCAGAACCTAGACCAGTAGCATTCACAGTGATGTAGGAAGCAGAAGCCTTCTAACCAGGATGTTTCAGGTGGGCTGAAAGTGCATAGCATGATAAAGAAAGTGGGGGTAAAGTGAGGGGGAAAGAAGGAAAGAACTGTTGAAGACCACAATGCTCTAGTCTTAGACAGTTTATGGTAGACTTAAATGTGCCTGTACTCTGAGAATTTATAAATGAGGTAAAGTGGAAGTCATCAGCAAGTGCTGATGAAATAAAGAACTAAATAGAAACCAACCAAGGGTAAAGAAGGGATATAAAAATGGCTCTATAGCACCAATCCACACAGAGGCCTTGAGATATGAGTTAAAAAAAAAAAAAAAAGAAAAAGATGCCAAAAACCATGAAGGAATTACATGTGTCAAGAAATATATAAGGGGTGAACAAAGAGGAAGATCATAACTTAACAGTGAATAAAAGCAGAAATTCAAAAGGGTAAGGGGAATTGTTTAGGCACATGGATTAGAAAACTACCTGGAATAAATGTCAAGTACTTTTTTTTTTTAATGAAAGAAGAGCTCTGGAGGAAAACAAAAGGAAGGTGAATAAATAAATAAAATAGAATATCTAGCCCAAGATTCTGGAAAGATGGTAGATTAAGGCAGAAACTTATCTAGCTCTTCTAAATTCCCATACAAACAATGTATAATGATACCTCAAAGTGAACTTCAGTGCAGCAAAAATAATTAAAATTGGGGTAAAGCAGTTGTCTAGCCTAAGACAAATTGAGGTGACATTAGGAAATGTTGTACCCAAACCCAAATCCCAGGTCACTATGCACCACTTGATTTGTGGTCCACCATTAAGCCCCTTTTATATTTCTGTCTTTATCTCTAACCTATATCTTGTCATAGATTGAAATGGCTTAAGTCATGTCTGGGCATTGCTCAAGGTGTAGCTCCCTGCCCCTCCTTCCCCAAATCAGCATTATATATATTCTCCTTGAATTGGCATAACCATTCAAGGTTCTACTCAAGGTTATAGTGTAATGTAGAGACCACCCTGTCCTTGTCCACTGACCAAGCAGGATCCCCACACCCTTTGCCCAGAACATAACCCTGGTCAGTTCTGGGGAATTCCAGTCCCCATTACCCCATGACCCTCTACCCTGTTCTGGAGAGCACTGACTACAACCCTCCACCCTGTTCTAGGAGGGACTCCTAAGTCACAGGAAGGTTGCACCCTTGTGCCATATTCCAAAATTAGCGCTGAGCTATAGGTCTAACCAATGCCTGTTCTTTGCTTCTGTATGTCATGGCTTCTGCTAGCTCTCCTCTCTGATTGTGATTTTTGTGGTTTTAGCCTTTATAACCAAAGTGGTACTCCCAGTGGATAACTACCAATTTGAGTGATGAACACTCCAGTAGTCACATACTTAATCAATAAATATACACGTAAATTTACCTTGAACTCAAGTCTCAGCTTGCTCTTATTGTCTGCACAACACTTTTGGGCGCCCCAGTGAGATTTGAACTTGTGACTCCTGGAAGAAGCAGTGTCCCCTGAAAAAGCCCCTTTGTTATAATTGTAAGGAAGCTGATCATTTCCAGTCAGAATGCCCTTATATGGCCCTTTCTTCCAGTGGCCCCTTTGTTTACAGTTGGCACTCTGGTCTGATCCCCAGTCTAGAAGTCTGAGGACCCTTCTTAGGGTCACATTGTTGTTGAATGGAAGTACTGGCATATATTGCAGCCACCAGGGCCCAAGTAAGGCACTTATCAGATTTCTCAGAGGGATTATCTTGGTTGTCAAAAACTTTATGAGCAATCTCCACTAATTGAGACATCTTCATTCCCTCAAAACCTTCCTGTTTCTGTAATTTCCTTCTAATGTCAGGGGCTGATTCGTAAACAAAAGACATGTTCATGGCCCTTGCATTTTCAGGTGCCTCAGGGTCTATGGACATGTAAGCTCTATGTCTCATAGATGCATTCTAGGATTGCACGAGCAGATTCCTGGGGGCCCTGCATAATCTCTGAGACTTTGGTAAGATTGGTAGGACAGTGGGCAGCCACCTTCATACCTTGGAATAGGTATATGTGATAAGTATTCAATGCATCCTTCCCTCCTGAGGTGTTGGGGTCCCAATAAGGGTGGGAGGTAGGAAAGACCCAATCTCCTTCATCTTTTCTCTCCTCCAGGGTACCTCCCCCAGGTCCCATGACTGCCTTCCTAGCCTCTAACGAAATATGGTACCTTTCCTCTGTGGTGAACAAAATAGCTAGGGAATTTTGGCAATCATCCCAAGTAGAGTGATAGGCATGGTAAATATATTCAAGGAGACTATGGATGGCTGAAGATTTTCAGGAAATGGGGGATTTTGGGTCCTCCAATTGTAGATGTCAGGAGTAGAAAAGGGAACAGATACTAGAAAAGGAACCCCTTCAGAATTTGGAACCTCCCATAGGGGGAGGATGGTGAGGGTAGAGGAAGAGGGAGAGGGTAAGCTTGATGAATTGGGGCTGAAAGGTGGGCAGATAGAACAGGCAGGGTGGCCAGGACCCATAATGGGTAGTTAGGAGGAAGAAGAGGAGGAAACCTAAGGCTGATGGCTAGTCCCCGCTCTAGTGTGAGGGGGAAGAGGAGTAATAAGTAACATTTTCAGGGCAGAGGAAATGATTGTAGGTGGGAGGGAGTAAACAATTACTCAGAAGGAAATGAAAGATAACCACAACAAGACCAAAACAGAATAGAAGAGCACATATGATTTCACTTCTTTCCATCCTGTAGACCCTCATCTCATTAAACAAACACTGTTGTTTGGGTGAAGCAGGCTAGTCAGCCTCAAGTTGTTCCTTACCTGTTTCTCCTTCTAGGCTCCCAGTCTGGCCGGGACTTAGAACATAGAAGGAGAAAGAGAAAGTTTTTTTTTTTTACACTGTTAATGTAAATTGCAAATATTTTTAACTTTTTCCTTTTCTCAACCCCATCCACTCAGTGAAAGGGGAAAGAGAAAGAGAAGGTCCACTTCTTAACCACAGACTAGCAGAAAGACACAGAGACACTTAAAAAAATAAAAAGAACAGGCACAGACAAATACAGAAATACTTCACACAGAATAGTATAAAACAAACTTTTTAGGCTGAAATTTCTCCTCTTCTCTTACTTAACTCATTTAACTTTCTGTTTCTCTTAGCCCCATTCACTCGGTGAAGGGGAAGAGAAGAAAAGTAAGTTCTACTGTAACAACAGGCTTGTCAAAAATACATAGACACAATCCATAGACAGAGACATACTTTCTGCTTAATACTTATTTTACACAGAATAATACAAAACAGACATTTACTTAATCCCAGTTATAACACTTAAGCAACACAACAGAAGCAAGAAAAATTATAAGGAAGAAGGCAATACTTTATAAAATAATAAAAGACTGCTAATTCAAGACAGAAAATAAGGAAGGCAAAAAGGAATTGCAGAAGAGCACAAATGACCCTTATTTCCATGTACTTTTCGCCCTGTGCTGCGGAGGGAAGAAAAACAGGAACAAAGAAATCTTCAGGCTAGAATAGACAAATAGCATGGGACCTGATCTCCAGCAGGCAGGACACTAACTTGGATTTACACCTGCTTTGCAGAGGGAGGACACCATGAGGGGAATCCCCCCCCCCCAAGATTTACATCCGCTTTTGGGACAAAGTGTCCCACAGATTCAGACCGGTGAGAAGCCCAACATCTTGGGGTTCACCTGGAGGAGAGTCTCATTTAAACCCAAAAGGATTGAGGCACTGACTTGGATTTACACCTGCTCCATAACTGGGAAAAATAAGCTGCTACATCTAGCCCCTTACCACTTCAAACCACAGGAAACTGAGGCAACAGAAAATGAAACCATAGAAAGGAATGAGCAAATAAAAAGGGAAATATTCACCCTCATAGGCATGGAACGAACAAAACAGCAAAACAATCACCTCCAGAGTATTTTTACAGATCCTTCATGAGCCAAATAAAGGCAAATCAATGTCAGACAGGCAGGCTAATCTTAGGCTTTTCTAAACTCCAGAGCCCTGGAAAAAACCAGGTGCTGGATCCCCTGGAGAATGGAAGGGTCGAAGGTGTCTACCAGACAAGGCTGAGAACCTAGTCAAGCCCAGGTCTCGAAGGGGGTGGTCTAGAACCTCAGAGGGGCTTCTAGGATCCCCAAATCTCACTGGGACCTCCAAAAATGTTGTGCAGAGAATAAGAGCAAGTTGAAAGCTGGGTTCAAGATAAATTTTGGTGAGTATTTATTGATTAAGGGCACAACGACTAGAGTGTTCATGACTCAAATTGGGAGTGATCCATTGGGGGTACCACTTTGGTTATAAAGGCTAAAACCACGAAAACCACAATCAGGGAGGGGAGCCAGCAGAACCCATGAGATACAGAAGCAAAAAACAGCCATTGGTTAGATCTATAGATCAGGGCTAATTTTGGAATATGGCACAAGAGCACAAGGGTGCAACCTTCCTGTGACTTCGGGGTTCCTCCTAGAACAGGGTGGAGGGCACAGGGTGGGGGGTTGTAGTCAGCACTTTCCAGAACAGGGTGGAGGGTCATGGGGTAAGGGGGACTGGAATTCCCCAGAACTGGCCAGAGTCATATTCCGGGCAAAGGGTTTGGGGATCCTGCTTGGTCAGTGGAAAAGGACAGGGTGGTCTCTACATTATACTATAACCTTGAATTGAACCTTGAATGGTTATGCCAATTCAAGGAAAATATATAAAATGCTGATTTGGGGAAGGAGGGGGCAGGGAGCTACACCTTGAGCAATGCCCAGACATGCCTTAAGCCATTTCATGCTATGAGAAAATATAGGATAGAGACAAAGATAGAAATATAAAAGGGACTTAATGGTGGGCCACAAATCAGGTGGTGTGTAGTGACCTGGGATTTGGGTTTGGATACAACAGAAAGACCTGACCCCCAAGGCTGGTGTTCTAACCTTATTGAAGTGTAGATATCTCCAAACATATACCATTCTCAGTGGCAGGCTCAGCTCCAGGAACTTTTGCCCCATGGACAGTGTGAAGTGAGGCAGCTAATCACAGGGAGATTTCAGGGCCCTCTGCTGGTCCTGGACATGAGGCCAAAACCAGAGCATATTCCAGGCTATGGCTCTAGGTGAGAAGTGAGTATATGCTGGTGAGAGTCATCACAGAGGGTGGGAGCCCTGCTGAGTATAGTCACTCACAGGAGAGCAGGGTCCTTGGTTTCAGTTCCAGAGCTGAATGGTGAGCTGAAGTTTGCAGCTAACAAAGAGATCAGAGCGAGTGTAATGCCATGCACAAGCAGCTTCCCAAAAGAATACTACTGTGAACAGCTTTTAAGCTTGTGGTTACACAGTACAGTGAACACTCCATTTATTCCATAACAAATCAAGGCAAACATTCACAATAAATTACAATATAATATTCACAACATTACATCATTTCACAGGAAATCACAATATAGTGTTCATAACAGTTTATCATAAAAATGGCCACATAGTTTTCACTAAAGTGGTCACAGTATTTAGGACAAAGAACAAAGGAACAATCATCTGTTATCCCTAAGGAGGTTTGCCTCCTTATTTAATCATTCAATCATTTAACAATACAATTGAGTCTTCCACTCTGGGGCAATCATAGGTTAACTGAATCAGTTACTTATCTAGCAATCAATCACTAAGTATAATTAATCACTAAATACAATCATTAGAAAATTACACAAACCCTTCACCTCTTGGAGTCTAATGAACTTCAATTTCATCCCACATTCAGTATCCAAGGAGAGGCCTTTTCTTCATCTTGACTCGGGGTGGTCTCTCAGATTCCCTGGATCCCCTTCCATGGTCCCAGCTCCTACCTGAATCCACCAGTCACCTGGATTCAGAGGCAGACAGCTCCCAGGTTCTCATCCAGTCTTCCAGGCAGTTCTTGCTACACACTGAAGTTCACAGGGTCTAACACATCTCAAAACCTTCACAACTTCTCTTGCCAGGAACTCAAGGATCAACCAAGTCACAAACAAAGAAAGTCTTATCCCGGTGGTACTTCTTCAGTCCTCTAGCAGTAAGGCTGGCCCTAGGACCCTGAAGAAATCTCAGCCTTCCAGGAGGCCTCCTCAGCAGAAACTTCAGCCTTCACCAGATTCTGGTCTCAAGAAAACTTCAACTCAGTTCTCAGTCCATCAAGTAGCAGCTTAGCTTCCAGATGCTGGGAAAATTCTTTTTCCTCCACCAGGAGCTGACCAGGTGAAAAAATTCTTATTCTCACTGTTTCTCTCTGGAGTTCTTATACACACACACACACACACACACACACACACACACACACACACACACACTGGCTTCCTCTTTCAGCCAAACCTTTCCTGTTACGTCAACAGCAGGAGACAGAGTTCACACTCTTTGCCTCTTAACCACAAAGGTTTGATTAGTTACTAAGGGCTAAGTACCTGCTTACCTGACATAACAAAAAGGGGTCTTCAGCTAGGAGCTGGGACCATGGAAGGGGATCCAGAGAATCTGAGAGACCACCCGAGTCAGGATGAAGAAAAGGCCTCTCCTTGGATATTGAATTTGTGATGAAATTGAAGTTTACTAGACACCAAGGGGTGGAGACTTTGTGTAATTTTCTAATGATTGTATTTAGTGATTAACAATTCTTAATGACTGATTGCTAGATAAGTGACTGATTTAGTTAACCTATGATTGTCCCATAAGTGAAAAACTGACTTGTATTGTTAAATGATTGAACGATTAAGTAAGGAGGAAAACCTCCTTAAGGATACCAGATGATTGTTCTTTTGTTCTTTGTATTAAATCTCTTTCACTTTGGTGAAAACTATGTGGCCATTTTTATGTTAAGCTGTTTTGAACACTATATTGTGATTTTGTGTGATAAGATGTAATGTTGTGAATATTATATTGTGATTTGTTGTGAATGTTTGCCTTCATTTGTTATGGAGTAAATGGAGTATTCACTATACTGTGTAATCAGAACTTTAAAAGCTGTTCACAGTAGCATTCTTTTGAGAAGCTGCTCATACATGGCATTACAGGGAGTAAAAGCCTTTGCAGTGTCAGTGTTGCTGGGGTCTCTGGTCATAGCTCAAGGATGGAGAAGCAGACGTGAGATTAGGCCCCCAAGAGAGCTCTGAAAACAACAGCACAAGAAACTTAAACCTTGAAATATTATCCCACAGACCTCAGGAATAGAGCCTTACTCTAATATAAAGTTAAGAGACAATAACCAAGCTGATAAACAGTAATACAAAGGAAAAAAAATCCAATCATAGATAGCTACTATGGTGATAGAGAAGATCAGGGTTCAAACTTAGAAGAAGACAGTGAAGTCAAAATGGTTACTTCTAAAGCTTCAAAGAAAGATGCAAAATGATCACAAATGACAAAATAGCTCTTGGAAGCACTTGAAAAGTACTTTAAAAATCAAATAAGAGAGGTTGAGGGCAAATTAGAAAAAAAGAATGAATGAGGCAAGAAAATCAAGAAAATTATGAAAAGAAAGTCAAGCAATTGGGAAAAATACTATAATTTATGGAAAAATAACTCCTTAATAATTAAAGTTGGGCAAGGAAAAGCTAATGACTACCCATGACACTACAAACACTAAAACCAAATAAAAAGAATGGAAAAAAAATACAAAAAAACAACTGATCTGGAAAAGAGATGAAGGAGTGGCAATATAAAAATTGCTGAACTACCTGAAAGTTATGATTTCAAAAAAAAAGAGTCTAGACATGATACTTCAAGAAATTAGTAAGTAAAATTGCACTGGAATTTTATAATGAGATGGTAAAACAGAAATGGAAAAAATCCACCATTCACCTGAAAGAGATGCCAAGATGAAAACTCACAGAAACATTATAGTTAAATTTCAAAACTCCCAGGTCAGGGAGAAAATACTACAGGCAAAATATTACAAGCAACTAGAAATAAACAATTTAAATATTGTGTAGCTACCATCAGGATAATACAAGATATAGTACCTTCTACCTTAAAAATTGAAGGGCTTGGAACATGATATTCTGAAGCACTGTATCAGCAATGCAGTATTCACAATGCCTACAGTAACTATAAATATGCTGATATAGTTATTAATCACAAAATAGAACAGGCTCTCTACATAAGAAATATAGATAGTGCATTCATTTAAATACCAGAAGACTGAGTC
>CM053590.1:90526146-90551232 GCA_028646515.1 Pseudochirops corinnae
CTTGATATCAATTCATATTCCCCTTTCAGGCTTCAGATGTGGGTATAGAGTAAATGCTGTCCCCTTCTGAATTTGGTTCTTCTTGCTCCCCATAATAGGATTCTAAAGTCTTTGTCTTTCTAACCTCTTTTTCCCCATTGTGAGGCACAGCCTCAGCCAAGCCCTTCCTCTAGGACTCGCAAGCCTTCAATTGGTTCCCCTGTTTTACAATTTTACTCTGGAGCAATATTCTCTGAGTTTTCAGCATCAAAGGGGGTATTAGAGTAGTTAGGGGTTACTCTGCCATCTTGGTCCCAGGAAGTTCAGGTATGTGATTTTTAAATTTCCAGGCTGTGGGTTGATAGCCCCAGGAGTAGCTGCTGTCACTGCTGTGGGCCCTGCATTTGTTTCCTACCCTGCTCTGACAAATCCCTTGTCCTGTGGTAATAGGTCTGGGAATCGCCCCTGTGTTGGGTGAATCAGCTTTCCCAGGCTTGCTTCACATCCATGCTGGTGCATCCAACTCTGTCCACCCCCGCATACTGCATACACCTCCACACCAATCTATAGTAAATACTGCTATCATCTAGACTGCATGACCGATTGGTGGAAGGGATTAGAGTGTTCTAGATGTCCATTGGTCATTTTTAAGTGAGATAACATTCACTTTCTCTGTTTATCTGTAAAAGGTAGGGACCATTGAAAGTTTGGCTCAATGTCCTGAACTACTTTACTGAGAAAATTCAACCTTCAATAAGTCTGAATATTTAGATCCTAAGCATGAACAATACTTATAAGGGTTATGTGGGTCCATGGAACAAGTCTGAATGATGTATTGTTAATTGTTAGGTAATTAAAAATTGTTATTCTGGAGTTGGCCCAGTTTTAGTGTTTTTTTTTTTTCCCCAACTTTTATTAATGTCCTGGATAATGGGAACGTAGAACATATTTCTAAATTTACAAGTGACAACCCAAGCAGCTGGAGAACAGGTAAGACAAAATATGACTAATACTTTGAACAGTGGGATCAAAATAAAAAGTTATTAAATAAAAAAGTTTGTCAGTTCCTATGGATGCAAGATTACTTATCTTTCTACCAAATAATGTTATTATTTGTTTATAGGTTTTATCGTAGTAAAATGCAAACTCCTTTTTTTATTTTTGGCCTTTGTATGACCAGAACCTAGGATAATGCAGTATATATAATAGGAGTTTAATAATATCTGGTTTAGTGAATGAAGCCATTTTTTTTTATTTTTAAATTGAGCTACTTAGGTATCCAAATAGGCAAATTTCATAGTTTTCCTAGATCTTAAGAAACATTTGGGGGCTGCCGGCACAAAGATGGCAGAATGAAGAAGGAACCCCCTGAAGCCATCCCAAATTCACCTCCAAACAACTAGAAAACCACCTCAGAATTGGTGTAGGAACAGGGAAGGAGCTTATTAGCATGGCAGGAAAAGCCTGTTTCACTGGAGTGGGAAGGGAGCAAGGTCCAAGAGCAGTAGCAGCACCCAGCCTCACAGAAGGGGGGTGCTGCTGTGATGCTCCAAGCCTGATACAATACACCAGCTAGGCTCCAACCTCCTGCGAGCCAGTAGCTCTCTTAGACAAGTGAGCAGTCTGTACAAGCAGCAAGGCCCCACTCCAACCACCTCACTACCACCACAAGCTGCCAGCAAGGCCTTGACTCCATTACTGAAAAGCTTCTTTCCTGCTCCTAGATTACTCTCCAACCCCCACAAACCACCAGACTCTGCCCATGGGGACTATCAGTTGAGATGACCTGCTTCCTGAAGCCCAGTGAAAACCAGTAGGAACCCTCAGAGCCACAGCACAAAGAGCTTGGGACAGTGCAGGACCATAGCCCAACTCTTACATAGAAGCACCAAGTCAATTTTTTTTAAAGGTGGAAAAAGAGCAAAAAATAACAATGAAAAAGAAAATTTGACTATAGAAAGTTATCCTTGTGATAGGGAGAGCCAAAGCATGAACTTACAAGAGGACAATACTTTCAAAATGGCTACCTGTGAAGTCTCAAAGAAAACTTCAACTTGGCCTCAGGTCCCAAAAGAATTCCTGGAAGAGTTTAAAAGGGATTTTAAAAAGCAAATTAGAGGAGTAGAAGAAAAATTGGGGATGGGGGAATGACAGTAATGCAAGAGATTCATGAAAAAGGCATCAATAACATGAGGAAAGATGTATAAAAAATTCCTGAAGAAAATAACTCCCTAAAAATTAAAATTGACTAAATGGAAAAAGGAAGTACAAAAGTTCACTGATGAAAATAATTCCTCAAAAATTAGAATTGAACAAGTAGAGACTATTGATTCTATGAACATTAAGATATAATAAAACAAAATCAAAAAAGGTTTAAAAAAGAAGGAAAGGTGAATTATTTTTTGAGGCAACATGTGGGACAAGATAACCCTTGCCCAAAATAAAATAAGCAGAGATATCTCCAAGTAGAGACAGGAAGGATGTATTTAATTATTTCTTCTTGCAAGACCGGTGGTCTTGCTACTAGAGGCAGTCTAGTAGGAGAGGCAAAATACAAAATGCAAGGCTTGTTTATATCCAAAAAACCACCCCTTTTCCCCCTCCCTTGTTCTGTGCTGTTCCTGTTAACTAGGAACTGAGGTGCATAGTCTTAACCACAAAAATATGCTGGTGTTTGCAGATGAAATGTCAGGAGTATCAAAAAGCAGAAGGTACATGTCTAGTGGTCACGAAAACAGACAGAATTTGTCATCAGTATCAACTTAAACACTATAACAGAAAATAAATGTTCTAACAATATCAATATACATATGAAAGCATACAATATTTTATGAATCATGAACATTTTAGGACATGGTGTACTGCCTGGAGTTCCGCAACAGGATTTCCCATTTTATAATTGTACAGGTCAGATGGTGGTCAGTGGAAACAAGTCTAGAACATTCAGGCCTGTGGTTAAATTTGCAGGGTCTGTGCTTTCCCCTCCTATGCTTACCTAAACATAACAAAATCTTCAACTTATGGACAGGGAAGTAAGGCAAGGGTCCCAGGCTCCCAGCCCAGACTTTACTAAGTCTTTGGTACTTTATTATAATTCTGTTCATATTTCTGGAATGTTACCTGAGAAGTTTTCATTTTTATTCCATTCAGCAGGAAGGCAGGACAATTGGGGTTAAGTGACTTGACCAAGGTCACATCACCTATAAGTGTTAAATGTCTGAGGCTGGATTTGGACTCAGGTCCCCCTGACTCCAGGACCAATACTCTATTCACTGTGCCACTTAGCTTCATCAAATGTGAAATTTCTTTTTTTTTTTTTTTGGAGGAGGTAAAGCAGGGCAATTGGGGTTAATTGACTTGCCCAAGGTCACACAGCTAGTAAATATCTCAAGTGTCTGAGACAGGATTTGAACTCAAGTCCTCCTGACTCCTGCTCTATTCACTGCACCACCTAGCTGCCCCGAGATGTGAAATTTCTAATTAGAAAAACCACTGATGTAGAAAATAGATCCAGGAGATATAAATATAAGAATTATTGGACTACCTGAAAGCCATAATAAGAAAAAAAGGATGAAAGGAAGGAAAGAAGGAAAGAAGGAAGGAAGGAAGGAAGGAAGGAAGGAAGGAAGGAAGGAAGGAAGGAAGGAAAGAAGGACAAAAGTCTGGAGAAGATCTTTCAAGTAATTATCACAGAAAACTAACCTAGAGTATTAGAACCAGAGATCAAAACAATCATTGAAAGAATCTACCGATCACCAACTGAGAGAGCTACAAAAATGAAAACTCCCAGGAACATAATAGCCAAATTTCAAGGCACAAAAATCAATGAGAAAATATTAAAGAACTGGAGGGCTTAGAATAAGATATAACAGAAGGCAAAGGAGTTAGGATTGCAACCAAGAACCACCTACACAGGAAAACTGAATATGATCTTTCAGGGGAAAAAATAGAGAACTTTTAACCATTTCTAATTAAAAGACCAGAGCTGAATAAAAAAAAAAAATGACCTCCAAATAAATGACTCAAGGGAAACACAAAAAGGTAAAAAAAGAAATAAGAAGAGAAAACACAAGAAATTCAATAAAATTAAACTGTTGATATTTCTATATAGCAAGATAATATTTTTTAACTCTTACCTTTATTACTAAATTAGAATTTAGCAATGAAAAGGAGAATATGTAAACACAAGATGTGGATATAAGGTGACTTTAATAGGATGATACACAAAAGAACAAAATAAAGAAATGAGAAAGAAAATTTCAGAGGAAGAAGGAGAGGGAGAAACTGAATGGGGTAAACTATCCTGCCCAAAGAAGGCATAAAAGAGCTATTATACTGGAGAGAAAGAGAGTGTGTCAGGCAAAGCTTACACCTTACTCTCATTAAAATTGGCTCAGAGAAGGAATAACATACACACTCAGTTGGATATAGAAATCTACCTTCCCCTATAAGGAAGTAAAAAGGGGCAGGGATAATAAAAAAGGGAGTGGGGATGATAAAAGAAAAGGTAGATTGGAGAAGGTGGTGATCAGAAGTAAAACACTTGAGAGGAGGAAAAGAGGCAGGAGAAGGGGGATAAACAAGCAAATAATAGCATGGAGGGAAATATACAGTTATCATAATCATAAATGTCAACTCACCTATAAAATGGAAATAAATATCAGAATGGATTAAAAACCATAAATTAAAAACCATATGTTGTTTACAAGAAACACATTTGAAGCAGAGATATAAAAAGAGTAAAAGTAGGATGCTGGAACAGAATATATTAGGTTTCAGCTGAAGCAAAGAAAACAGAGGTAGCAATCATGATCTCAGACGAAGCAAAAGCAAATATAGATCTAATTAAAAGAGATGAATAAAGAAATCGTTACTTTGTTATGTTGCCTAGTTGCATGCCAATAAACTTGACAATCTAAACGAAATGGACAAATATCTTCAAATACATAAATTACCCAGTTAAGAGAAAAAGAAATAAAATACTTAAATAACCTAATCTTCGAAAAAGAAATTGAACAAGTTATCAATGAACCTCCTAGGAAAAAATCCACAGAACCGGATGGATTTACAAGTGAATTCTACCAAACAATTAATCTAATTGAATCTAAAAGAACAATTCATCTAATGCTATACAAACTATTTGGAAAAAATAGGAGAAGAAGGAGTTCTACTAAATTCCTTTTATGACACAAATATGGTGCTGATCCCCAAACCAGGAAGAGCCATAACAGAGAAAGAAAATTATAGACCAATTTCTCTAATGAATATTGATGCAAAAATTTTTAATAAAATACTAACAAGGAGATTACAGAAATATATCACAAGGATCATGTACTATGACCAGCTGAGATTTATACCAGAAATTCAAGGCTAATTCAATATCATGAAAATTATTAGCATAATTGACCATATCAATAACAAATCCAACATAAATCCTCTGATTATCTCAGATGGAGAAAAAAGCCTTTGAAAAAATATAGCACCCATTCCTATTAAAAACATGAGAGAGGGGTGGCTAGGTGGCTCAATGAATAGAACACTGGCCTTGGATTCAGGAGGACCTGAGTTCAAGTCCAGCTTTGGACACGTAACACAAAATTAGCCATGTGACCTTGGGCAAGTCACTTAACCCCAATTGCCCTACCTTCTCCTCTCCAAAAAGCAAAAAACAAACAAACAAAAAACCAAAAATATCATGAGAAGAATAAATGGAACTTACCTTAAAATGATATTTATTGAAAACCATCAGCAAACATTATCTGTGATGGGGATAACCTGGAAGCCTTCCGAACACAATCAGGAGTGAATCAAGGATATGTATTATCACATCTATTATTTAATATTGTAGAAGAAATGTTAGTGGTAGCCAGAAGAGAAGAAAAAGAAATTTAATTAGAATAGTCCAAGAGAAAAACAAACAATCACTCTTTGCAGATGATATGATATTAAACTTAGAAAATCCTAGATAATCAACTAAAAACTATTTGAAATTCTTAACAACTTTATCAAAGTTGCAGGACACAAAATAAAACCACATAAATTATCAGCATTTCTATATATTACCAACAAAGTTCAACAAGAGAGAGAAAGAAAAATTCTATTTAAAATAATCTTAGACAATATAAAATACTTGGGAGTCTGCCTGCCAAGACAAACCTAGGAACTATATGAACACAATTATAAAACATTTCCAAACAAATAAAGTCAGATCTGAACAATTAGAAAAAAATATTAATTGTTCATGGTTAGGCCAAACCAATATAATAAAAATGACAATTTTAACTAAGCATATCAATTTATTCAGTGCCATATTAATTAAGCTATCAAAAGTTATCTTATAGAATTAATTATAACAACATTCATCTGGAAGAACAAAACTCAAGGATATCAAGGAAATCAATGAAAAAATGCAAAAAACAAAAACAAAAACATGATTTAGCTATACCAGATCTCAAACTGTTATATAAAGTGGTAACTATCAAACCAATTTGGTACTGGCTAAGAAATAAGAGTGATGGATTAGTGGGACAGATTAGGTACAAATTACATTTTAGCAAATGATCATAGTAATCTAGTATATGATAAACTCAAAGATCAAAGCTTTTGGAACTGAAAAGTAATTATTTGACAAAAACTAATGGGAAGACTGGATAACAGTATAGCAGAAACTGGACCAACAAATCACACTGTATGGCCAGATAAGGTCAAAATGGGCACAGAATTTTTACATAAAGAATTATACCATAAGTAAATTAAGAGAGAATGGAATAGTTTATTAGTTTATAGTCAGATTTATGGATAAAGGAAGAATTTAGGACCAAAGAAGATATAGAGAGCATTACAAATTTTACAAATTGTAAAATAGATAATATTGATTATATAAATTTAAAAGTTTTTGCAAAAACAAAAAAAAGGAACTAAAATTTTAAAGAAAGTAGAAAACTGGGGAAAAAATTCACAAGTCTCTCTGATAAAGGCCTCATATCTCAAATGTGTAGAGAACTGAGTCAAATTTATAAGAATACAAGTCATTCCCCAATTGATAAATTGTCAAAGGATATGAACAGGCAGTTTTCAGAGAAAGTAATCAAAGCTATCTGTAGTCAAATAAAAATGCTCTAAATCACTATTGATCAGAGAAATGCAAATTAAAGCAGCTCTGAGGTACCACCTCATACCTATCAGAGTGGATAATATGACAAAAAAGGAAAATGTTGGATGTTGGAGGGAAAGCAGGCAAACTGGGACACTAAAATACTTTTAGTGGATTGGTCTAACCAGTAGGGAGAGCAATTTGGAACTATGCCCAAAGCACTATAAAACTTGTGCATATCTTTTGATCCTGCAATACCACTGCCAGGTCTATATCTCAGATATCCAAAAAAAGGGGGAAAGGACCTATTTGTGTAAAAAATGTTAATAGAAGGTCTTTTTGTGGTGCTTAAGAATTGGAAATCAAAGGGATGCTCATCAGTTGGGGAAAGGCTGTGATATATGATTGTAATTGGATATTATTGTGTTAGAAAAAAATGACAAGCAGGATGATTTCAGAAAAACCTGGACTTACATGAACTGATGCATAATGAGCAGAACGGAACCAGGGGAACTTTGTACACAGAATCAGCAGTATTGTTCAATGAAGAACTGTGAATGATTTAGCTATTTTCAGCAATACAATAGTCTAAAACAATCCCAAAGGACTAATGAAGAAGCACATTATACACCTCTAGAGAAAAAACTGAATATAGACTGAAGTATGCTATTTTTCACTTTCTTTTATTTTTTTCTTTTGAGTCTCCTTGTATAAAATGATGAATATGGAAATGTTTTACATAATTATACGCATATAACCTATATATGATTGTTTGCCATCTCAGGGAGAGGGAAGGAGAGTGAGAGAGGGAAGGAGAGATAGAAATTGGAACTCAAAACTTCAAATAAAAATGTTTAAATATTGGCAAAAATAAAATGTCAGACTTTAAAAAAAAGAAATATTTGGTCAAAGTTGATCACGTTATTTTTGTGAGAAAATGGATTAGATGTGGTCTATGCAAAAGTAAAATTAAATAAATTTAGAAATTGAGTAGACACAAAGAACAGTCAGTAATGGGACAATGCCACCATGAAAGGAGGTAAAAATGAAATGTCCCATGGATCTGTTTTCGGTCTAGTTAACATTTTTATCAATGACTTTTATCAAGATGTAGATGGCATACTTAAATTCTCTACAATATAGGTAAAGCAAATATCACTTAAGCTGTAAGTTATAGCTAACACAGTGGATGACTGACAGGATTAGAAGAGATGTTGATAGACTCCGACATGGTACAGCATGTAATCAGATAAAATTTGACAAGGGTAGTCAATGTTTGAGTAGAGAAGTGATTTATCTTCTTGTACACTTCCCTAGCCAGGTCAAATCTAGAGTACGGTATTGCGTTTGAGATGTTGAATTTTTGGATGGGTATTGAAAAACTGAGAAATAAGGGAAACAAGATATGAAGGACTTTATATTCATGTGTTATTTAGCTAAATGTAAGGGAACAGAGATATTTGGACCACAGAAGAGGAGACTAAAGGGGAACGTGATAGCTGTCTCATGAAAAAGGGATTCAGTTTTTTTTTGTTGTTGTTGTTGTTTTGTAATTCCTGAGGACAGTACTGGAAGTAATGGGTGTAATTTACAATTAGGAAAATTTAAGTTAATATGAGAAAAAAGTTCCTAACTAGAGCTATCCAAAATTGTAATTACCTAACTTAGGAAATAATGAGTTACTCCTTTACTTAAGGTCTTCAAGCAGGAGCCAAATAGCTACATTTTACCTATATTGTAGAGAATTTTTTTATTGTTGTTACAGGTTACATGATGATTTCTGGAGCATTTTCCAGTTCTGAGGTTCTGTGACTCTGAGGTTAGTTAATCTAATATCATCTTCGTTTTGGGGGCTTCTGCCTTACCTCTTGGTCCATATTGAGATTATAGTCTGCTAAAATTTCATTTTTTTTTTCCAGAAAATCTTCCATCCAGAGATATTTTTGCCATCTTGTATTTGTAAAATTGTCTTTTTGGAAACAATGTACAGCTTTTTAGTTTTACATACTAATTTTATCTTACTGAATTTAATCTAGTAGTATAGTTTGTCAAGATTGTTTTTTTTTTATTTTGACTCAGTAACTAAAATATATATCACAGCTTTGTGTAACATAAATATAATAAATGTTCTATCTATTTCTTCATCGAAACCATTAGAATAATTTTAAAGCAAGACTGGGCTAAGGACAGATTCCTAAGATCATCTACTAAATATGTTCTTCCAAAACTGAAATTGAGCCATTAATGAGAGTACTTAGTGATCTGCCCATTCAACTGGTTTCAAATTCACCAAGTTATATTATCATAGAGCCAACATTTCTCTAACTTCAATACAAGTATAATGTGAATTTTAAAAAAATTAAACTGAAATCTAGGTAAACTAGGGCAGGTTTCCCCAATCTACCAAGTTAAAAGTTCGTTTAAACAAAAGAAATGAGATTAATTCATCAGGATTTGTTCCTTATCAAACTCTCCTGGCTATTACTGACCATCACTTCCTTTTCTGCTTCACTAAGTCATCTTTTTAATAATACATTCTAGGTTTTTTTTTCCTAAGAAATAAAACTCACTTGTTTATAGTTTGAGGTTTCCATTGTGAAAATTAGAACAGAATTTCTCTTACGCCAGTATTTTGAGCTTCTCGTCATCTCTGCAGAACTGCAAACATCACAGTCTCTGTTTCAACAGCCAATAATGACATCTGCCACTTCTTTCAGTACCTTTGAACTCGGGCCTGGAGACACGAATGAACAATACTCAGACTCTTTCTTAATGTATCCTTTGCTATCTTGGGTATCAAAATTTCTATTAGCAATTCTCGTTCAGTCTTTTCCAGTCTAAATATTCTCCTTGGGGAAGGTGGGGAAGTGGGGACAGAGATTACCTAAGAATTGAGTAATTTTTCCTTCTCTTTGTCAATATTTGCCATTTTCCAATCTAGTTCATTCAATGGTCTTATTCCTTCTTCAATCTTCTTTCCTAAATAAAACTAAAGTCAATGAGTTTTCGACCTCCAAGCAATCCTTTTTGTTGTTCTTCAAATTCTTTGTCAAACTCAGTCAATTCTGAGATATATCCTTTCCCCTGATGCTGTTACTAAAGCTATTTTTAAGGAGCTTTGTAATGTTTTGAACTTCATTCTCTGCTGCATGGTTTTCTTTCTTCCTCTATGACCATGTGTTTACTTTTTCAACTAAGTTTATCAGCAAATTCCCTGTGTAGACACTTCAGGCTCTTTAGACAATCCCTTTTCCTCCTGATTAAAATTGCTTTTTTTTGGATATTATTTCATCCTTGAAAACTTCCCATCTCTCCTGGCTTAACTTTCTCTGTACCTGTGTCAAAGTTTAGGCTATGGTTTCACCTGTCCTTTTTATTATCCCTTTGAAATCTATTCTCTCAAAATTGAAGTTCAATTTCAGACTGACTTTGTAATAGGAACTGGGTTGGGGTTTTGAGTAGCATTTTTCATCAAGTCCTATTTATCCATTTACCATACAATGACTCATTGCTTAGATGGATTTCCTAGTATAAGTATTCCTCTGCTCTAAGGAGCTGCATTAACAGATCTGTGATTTTCTCTGTCTCTTTTGCTTTCTTTTTTTTTTTTTTTAAGCTCCAAGTCCTTAGCCAGACACAGTACTCTGGCAAACCATCTGCCAGATTTTTTAGATCTGTCTCTCTCTTCTCTGAGCATGTTCCTTCCTAAACTACCTCCTCCCAGCTGTGTTTCAAATAAATAAATACATCCAGACTACTAAAGGTCTGTGGTTAACACTGTTTAAAAAGACAAAGGAAATATGTAAAAAAAAAAAAAAAGATATGTAAATAGACTCTCTAAGAGTTCTCTAAGAGAAAGGTTTGAGACTTCCTTGGGAGGCCCCAGGGGAAGAAAAGGAGATATGGAATTAGCATATTTTAGTTTACCATGTAGAATGATTCAGAAACACAGAATGTCTTGACTCACCTCTTGCCTAATTGGCCCAAAAGCCTTGCTCTAGGCCTACTGGTGCCTTTTCAATGGCTGCTTCCACCCTTGCTTCCATTCCTTCAGCTCCACAGTAGCTTCTCACTTCCATTACTGGCCTTCCCCTTCCTCCAGCTCCATTTCTACCATGGTTACCATTCAAATATCTCCAGTGAATGGACTTTAAAGGTCACCCTGAAGACTAGCCTGTCATTCTCCATCCTGAAGATGGCAATGTTTCATTTCTGATCTACTCAAGGGACTCATTTAAATGTCATAAAAGAATCACGGTGGGTTTTGGGGGGAAATGCATTTTTTTATGGTTGGTTTTAAAACCTTGCCATCTAGCCCATGTCTATAATTATGTCTATGAAAGATCAACTCCCTTATACCTTGTTTCCTCCCTTGATTAACAATTTTTAAGATGTACCCTTTCATCATGTCTTCAAATTAATGGTCCCTTCCCACTCCTCCATTGGACTAAAAGCTCCTTGTCACCAGAATGTGTGTTTTGCTGTTTTTTCTTAAAGTTTATTTTATAATATTCTGGACCTTGCATGTAATAGGCCTTTAATAAATATGAATTAAATTGAACTGAATCCCTTTGAATTCACACAATAGCAGTGAAATAGAATGTAAGTACTATGCTCTATCCCATGAGAAATTATCATGCTGTATACTCCCAGGTGAGAGAAATAACTCAATTTAGTTATGTGAACTCAAAGGGGCTGCAATCTACTTTGATGTAAGAAGTATTTACACTGATGAAATCATAGATCCTTAAAGCAAACTCCGTTTAGTTCTCCCTTACTGGTAACTGCTAACGGTACTTTCTCTGGGATAATGCCACGCCACAGAGGAATAAGAAAAAAGGCAGAGTATTTAAATGTTGCTTTCCTATTGTAGAAGAAAGTAGGTAGTACAACAAATTGCATAGCTATGAATGAAGACAACAAAAAAGGAAAATCAAAATATTTCTGCAGTTCAATTTAATCCAATGACTTGTTATCACTAATAGAGGAAACATTCCTCTTCCCGCTTTCCTTTTCCCCTTCCAATCCTTGAAGCACAAGCAATGTGGAAGCCCTCTAAGCCCCGCACAGATTCTAATGGTGAAGACATTACATTTTTAAAAGGTAGCATGAGGGCTTAAAATACTCAAAGTGTCATCTTGTTTGAACTTGAGGTTTTAAGTGAGAAGAAAATTAAGAAAGAACTCAAGCATTTATGCCACACCAGACCAGTTGTCTCCATTTCTACATCCTCTCTGTTTGCAGTCCTAAATGCAGCGCTATTCCCAATATGTTTGCAGTAATAAAGAGCCATGAAGGGTTGCAGGATTATATGAATGTGTACTTTGGCTCTGGTCCATTTTACAAAACAAGTCTAAGTGAATCAGATACAAATTAAAGATGGTTTGTCAGTGTCTGTTTAGAGTATATCTAACGGGCTTCTCTGCTTCAGCTTAAAGTATAACAGGGCCTTGATATGGAATAGAAACAAAGATGTTACTATAACACAGACTCTAGGAAAATAATTAAGCCGATTAGACACCGGGCAAAAACAGAAATGCTTTTTCATGCATACACTTAAGAAAATGGATTCAAAGAGTGACTCCTTAAAATTAAAAGCCTAATTAACTAGCAGACACATCTAGTAACTTGTTAGGAGTTTTTTGTTTGTTTGTTTGTTTGTTTTCCCCCCCTCTGGGACACAGAGCTTCTTTTTGTTTTTTGCAGGGGGGTATAGTTTAAGGTGCCAGGAGTATAGGAGTCAGATAATGCGGTTTTTTTGTTTGTTTGTTTGTTTGTTTGTTTTTTGTAAGCATGCCTCATTGCCTTGGCAATTATTTAGTGCAGCTTTCTCCATCTAATATAATAAATACCCATGAGCAAAAGCAGTTTTTAGTGCCTTTTACACAGACAAGGTTTCTGCAGATAAGACTCACAAGTTTGGTTTTAGAATTACATTATGCCAGTGCCTATATTAATGGACCAGGAAGTGCATTCCATCCATTTCATGCTGGAGCTTAAAAGACCTTCTCTAGAGGAGCAGTTTGGTCAGGGATTTTAAAATCCTCTGCTGGTTTATGTTAAACTGTGAAACATGTGACTAATCCAACATTAAGTAGAACGATACTTTCCAACAAGGAAAGTTAAACATAACTCAAGCATGGTGAATGGAAAGAATCATAATATCTCTCCTTAAGGGAACAGAATGACATTTTTCGGTGGGGGAGGAAGAGGCAGGAGGGAAGGTAATTGGTACAGATGCACATTCATCATCATATATTTACATATCACTTTAAGATTTCAAAGTGCTTTACATATGTTGTCTCATTGACTCCTTATCAGAACACGAGAATAAGATGCCATTATTTTTCTCATCTTTCAGCTGCAAAAAATCAGAAATTCAGAGTGGTTGAGACTTTCGCAGTATTACAAATCTAGTATATGCCTGACTCTTTAATGGGTTTTGAATCTTGCTCTTCCCAATTCCACATTCAGAGTTCTAAATCTATTACACCCGTGATCATTCAAATTTGAGTTATAACCATATCCCTGATATTTGAGAAGGAGCAAGCAATGTCTTTGTCTTTTCAAGGCCAATGTAAACATGTCATTGAGATCTCAGGAGATTTGACATAAAATCTATGTAGATATCTTAGCCAAGTAGTATGAAATTTGTATTCATGGAAGACAGGAATGTGTACATGTTTCACTTATGTGTGTGTGTGTTTTAAAGAAAAAAATAAATTGACAGCTCATTCTGTTGATACTACAGATTCAAAAATGAAAACTGAGTTCTATGATAGACTAATATAGAGAATATGCATTTCATTATCAATTAAATTGGAAAACCATGATCAAGGAAGCAGTGGTTAAACTAGACAGTTCTGACACCATTTCTGATCAGCTTCCTTGGAAATGTAACATGTCATTTTAATTGGATCTGGAGCTAGTTCTGTGATGAGCCAGCACACAGCTTGAGCTCATTCTCTAAAGTTCTATCTGTGTAGTATCTGCAAAAACATGGAATTGGAAAAGACGATTTACGTGCTACCACCAACGGAGAAGGAACATATGTGAGTGACTGTCCAAATTCATTGGTGTATTGACATAGCCTGACAGAGCTTTGTATGGAAGGTAATATTTTATGAAACTAACAACCCCTGCTGCATAGCAATGTTGCTAATTGTTGTTAGGGGGAATGAAGCTATAACAACAGTTAATTAATAGGTTTTTAAAATCTGCAAAAAAAAAAAACCCAACTAATTGAAAGTATTGATAAGGATAAATCTGCTGTCCTTAGGTTAATAGATTATATCATTTAAGAAATCTGCAAAACCAAATAAATGTCATTTCCATTAAAATTGCTTTTAATTGTATTTCCTTAAGAAATAGATAATTTCCTTTTTGCTATTCATTTAATATTCACATATTAACCAACGCATGGTTAATATTCACATATTAACCAACACCTGCAAATGACCTACTTTCTACATACCCTTTTGTTCCCTAATAGAAGAGATTCAAACACAAATAACTCTAATGTACAATGTTACATGATATGTGCATTAGAAAAGTAGAGAATAAAATACTATGTGAGATCTGGGAGGGAAAAGTCATTACTTTTTTTTTTCCCTCCATGGAAACCCCTCAAAAAAGATTTATACCTTTGCACTTCAACAAGTCCTTAAAGGGTCAAAGTGAAAATACTGTACTAAAGGCAAGAATTGTCCTGGAACTAGATAGTACGATAAATGAACCCTGGACTTGGAGAGAACATCAAACTTGAAGCCAAAGGCCCAGGTTTCAATCATAGATCTGCCTCATACTCTCTGGGCATGATAGGAAATTATTCTGAGCCTTCAATTTCCTCATCTGTAAAACATAAACGCCTACTTAGCCTCCGTATTCCGTAGGGTTGCTATGAGAAAAGCTCTTTATAAACCTTAAAGCATTACGTTAACTTGAGTTATCACGAATAATAACAATAAATTATAACATGTAATATATACGTTTATGTTTCTAATATTGAGAGACAGTTGAATTTCTCAACATGACTCTGATTGACTAAAGAAGAAAGCAGAAAAAAACAATAATATAATAAACCCAGTTTAGATTCATGCCCTGGTTAGTACAGTTTTAACATGCTTAGCATTTAGTCCTATGGCAAAGCAATTTCAAGGAGGTCATAGTTGGAAAGAGAGTTTATTGTTTCTACCATCCAGGGAAATAGCAGGTACATATCTGTCATATACTGATTTGATTGTAGAGGTCCATGGTTGAAATGGAAATATAGAGTTATTGGATCTCTACATAGCAAGCTGGGAGTTAGATACCTGAGAGAGAAAACCTGACAGGAAAATATTTGAATGACCTATCACAGTTCAGCTGCTACACTAAGTAGCTTTGGACAATGCTCCAGTGAATACTATAATAGCACGAGATGGCAGCTGTAATGTTGCAGCTCACTAGAGAAGAATTGAACTAGTTCAGTGAGACTTCTAGTGAAATAGAAGGAATATGTTCCACACAATATCACAGTCTCATAGTTGAAGCCATCTAGGCCAAACCACCTCTGTGTTGTAATGCCCTGTTTAATTCCCAATGAGCAGTCCTACAGCCTCTGCATGAAGACCTCCAGTGAGGAGAAATTCACTATATCTAGAGCCTGTCTATTCCACTTTGCTATAGCTATAATCAATGGGAGGTTTTTCTTATATTGATCTGAAATCTGCTTCTCTCCCACAAATACTCCCAGTTCTGCATTTTAAGGATAAGGAGATTCAGTCTAATCCTTCTTCCCAGTGATATCCCTTCACATACATGATAAGAGCTTTCACACATCCCTTGTTGCTGAGGCAGCTTTGTTATATGGTAGATAGAGGGCTGGGCCTAGAATCAGGAAGACCCAAGCTCAAATCTGACCTAGCTATGTGACATTAGGCAAGTCATAGAACCTTTTACCTTAGTTTCATCATCTGTAAAATGAGAATACTGATACCTCCTCCCTCTCAGAATCCTAAGAATCAATTGATATATTTGTATAGTACTTAGCACAATACCTAACACTTAAAAAGTGCTATATAAGTAATTAGCTCGTATTATATTATTAGTCTTCTCTTATCCACATTCTTATCAGTGCTATTCAACCAAGCTTCATATTAAAGGGTTTCAAGGTTTTTCTCTATTCTGGCTACCTTCCTCTAAATGTCTATCAGCTTCTCAGTATACATCCTAAGTTGTCATAGCCAGAGATTATCACAAATCTTTAGACTAATTTGACCACTACTAGCTTCTCTCTCTCTCTTTCTCTCTCTCTCTCTCTCTCTCTCTCTCTCTCTCTCTTTTGCTTTTCAGAGGAGGGAGGGCAGGGTAGTTGGGGTTAAGTGACTTGCCAAGATCACCTGGCTAGTAAGTGTCAAATGTCTCAGGTCGTATTTGAACTCAGGTCCTCCTGACTTCAGGGCCAGTACTCTATTCACTGTGCCACCTACCTGCCCCTACTAGCTTCTCTTAATATAAACGAAGCTCAGATTATCTATTATCTATGGTTACCATATTACACTGCTAACTCACATTGAACTTGCAGTCTAGCAAATACTTATGCTGTTATTATATAAACTGTTCTCTGGCCTCATCCTATTGGTAACATTAATTTGTTAACCTAAATATATGACTTTACATTCAATTTTATTGTATTTTAACTATTATAAATTCATCATTGTGTTAATATGATCTTATATTGTGAGATTTAAATCCAAATATATTGAACTAAAATAGGTTAAGCACATGCAATCTGCAAAGCTCTGTGGCAAATACTAGGGATAAATTAAAATGAAAAACAGTTCTTTATCCTCAAGAATCTTACAACTTATTACAAAGTATAACATGCAAACAGATAAGTAAATAGAAGATAATTTGAAGAGAGAAATGACACTAGCAAGTGGGGACAACATGAAAGACCTCCCATAGGATGTGGTACCTGAATAGAGCTTTCGAGGAAATGAAGTATTCTCACATTGAAGTGAGAGTAAACTCCAGGCAAAAGGGGTCTTAGCCTAGTATTCTAGCGTGTTGAAGTCTCTATGTAGCTTGACACTGTCATTTATACCCTGAAAATAGTTTTTGATCAACTCAGATTTCTGATTTTTATGCCTTGTCTAGATAAAGAAAAAGAAATACCAGATTGGCCCATGACAAACTGGAAAGAATTGCATTACTCTCCTTGAATAAGTAAACATTCTGTTTTACTTCAGGGGATAATTCATTCACATTTGTCTTAAATTAGTACAATATTTCAAAAATTTCTATTTTTCAAAGAATTTTATGCCAGTGGACCCTTTACATTCATATTTAACATTTTTTCCAGGGGACGTCCCCCTACAACCCACGTTCACATTTTCAATTTCCAGGAGATGACCATTCCAGGTTCAGAGTTCTATATTTTCCTCACTAGTAAATATATAGTTCACAACCCCAATGCATTCACTTTTAATAATTAGCCAGTTGACATAATTATCTCAAAATGGAGAGATATACCAAAAATGGCATAGGATGAACAATAGTAAGAAAATAACTCATCTCTCTTGTCTCTCTGTGTCTGTCTGTCTGTCTCTCTCACATACACAGACGCACAAACATCTGAAGCACACACTCCCTAATAAACAAAGATTCATTCTATGTTCCTGCTTAAGCCATAGTGCTCCACTTAATCTATTAGATTATCTATTTGATAATAGATAGCTAGGTTTCTATCACAATTTTGAAGACATTCAATGAGGGGAATTTTTCCATGTCTCTCCATTTTTTTTTTCCTAGAAAACTGAAAACATTGGTGAAACAAGCAATGTTATCATTTCTATTTGTTTCATGGAATTGACTTCTTTGTTTGATACCATCTAGACACAACAGACACTATCTCTTAAGTTGCCTACTCTATGTTTAACAGCTTTCACTTGGATGAAAATATCTTTGAAATTCAATCTCCTTTTTAATTTCTTTATACATTAAATTCTCAGATTCATTGGAGGCAGATAAAGTCTTCTGTTGACTTCAGTGGAAATGAGAATATCTGGTCACTAGTTCATGTATATCAAGAATATCTTTATGTAATACAGGGTCAATTTATTAATTTTTCTACTTGTAGTTGATTCTGTTACAAATTTGAGCTATGAATTCAAGTTCTTTCTATGTAGAAAATTAATATGCTTTAAAATTTCTTCTCAATAGAATCTCTCTGAAATGCACTGGAGTTTAGTGATGAGCAGAAAACTTTCTGTGCATATATGACCAAGTATCTTATTAATTTTAAAAAGGAATAACAGCATTCCCAAGCACAGATGCTAGAACAAAGTCTAGTTTTATTTTTTTTTCTATTTTGTTTTGCATTTGATATTGATTTATTAAGAGAAAATACACAGTCTAGTTCATCTTTACATTTTTTAGGTTGTTGTTGCCCTTCATTCTTAAAGAGGCCATGACATCAGAAAGGTAGTGACATGAATTGCAAGTGAATTGGATTTTAAGTGAGGGAGGGCTGTGCAAAGTAACCAGTTTCACTTTCTCCTCCAGAGCCATCTGGGTCCAGTGGGAAGATATAGATCAGTATGACTGGAGATGGCCCTGCATATTTTTAGGTAACTTATCTAAGTAAAAAGATAATTATACTGCCACATATTCTAGCTAAAGAAACAGGTGGTGAAATCTATCTTTAGCTGAAATTGCTAAGGCCCCTTGTATAATGAAACTTTTTTGTTTTTACTTCTACTTCATAGAAAATTCCCCATTATAGTAGGGAAAGAAAAGAGGTGAAGAAAAGATTTTGGAAAATTCTACATGAAAAAGATATCACCTTCCTGTCCCTCAACAACTTGTTTTTTGTAATCACAGAAATATTGGTGTAGAATAAAAAAAACTGTTCAATCTGGAAAAAAAAACAAAACAAAACACTGAGGCAGAACTTTGAGCCATTAACCATATATGAAATGAACCAGACTCCTTCAATGAATGGGACCCAGATCCTCCTCATGCTCTTATATGCCTCCTTTCTCCAGGACCTTACTTTTACAGTGCTTGATAACCAGACATTCAGAAGAGGTAAAGTAAAATACGGGATCTTATTGCTTGATAGACCTTGCTTTTGACCCTCTCAGAGGGCCAAAATTGATGCAGCATGCATGGGTGGTCACAGGATGGTCAAGGCAAGGGTCATCTCTGCTGACTCAGTGGTCATAAGATGGTCCCTTGTTCATGTTGTGAAGGAGAGGGTGATCCAAAGGTACAAAAATAAGTTAGAGAATTCTCCACATCACTTTAGGATATCCCATCCATGCTGGGTTTCATAATCAGTATTCTTATGGTTAGGTAAGTGAACTTTACAACTATTTGTTCATAACTCTGTGGCCTAATATATAGAACTTATAAACACTACCCCTTTGGAATCATAACATTAATTGATTAATACTTATTGGAATAAAATAGGGGTCTAATTAATCATATATTACATTGGTCATGAGATATGAAAATACTTATATGAGAATTCACATAATAAATTTTGGGGAAAAATGAGTTTGTTCATATGAAATGATTGAAGGCTGTAAAAATCAATGTCAATATGTGTTTCATGCATTTAAAAAACCTGCAAAAGTGAAAAAAAGTCAGAAATTGGAAGTCACAAATTTTTTTTTTTTGGCCAAGCAGGACTGCTTTCATAAGCCTGCATCTGCTGTAAACAGACCAGACGGATACACACAGAAATAGAAAGCTTCAAAGAAAGAGTGTGATTCACATGCTTTGCTTTAATAGCAGTAGCAAGCTCCCTTTTGAAGTGGATCTGTTTTCAGAGCAGGTGTCCTAACGGTGCCATCCAGCAGCTGAAAGTCAGCTAGTGTTTGAAAGCATGCCAGCTCGATGGCCATTAATTGAAAAACTATGAGCATCCAGTATCATAGGAAGGAAAAGTGAACAAAAGAGTGAGTCTTTCTTGAGCCTTTTACTGTGGGAAACAGCAGAGGGAGCCGTCAATCTTCTGAGAAATAAAGGCAGGCACCGTGCAGGCTCACTCATGGGCACTTTAAGAGCCATGGTTAGACAGAAATTGGTTGGACAGAAATAAGTGTATATGGTGGGCTAACAACTCAATGATAACAATCCCCTTAAAGGATATGCCTGGGTAGGTGTGTATATAGCCATTTATCAGTGTACATATGTGTATTACATAATTTTCTGCATAGTTTATATGTGCATATATGCACATATATGTGTATGTACATGTATGTGTATGCCCCACATATATGCAAACATATTATATATTCAAATATAATCTATATAAATCTTGTTCCTTGTTTGCATGTATGTGTATATAAATGTATGGTCTAAGAGAATTGCACAAACACATATTCAGATATAACCTATATTAATCTTATTCCTTATTTGCACGTATGTGTGTGTGTGTGTGTATGTGTGTGATCAAAAATAGTTATCTAGGTCACTGAGTGGTTAAATAACAGAAGACTTGGTTTCAAAGTCAAACTCTCATGCTTATGACTATATGACCTTAGACAAGTCACTTAATATACTCTAGCTGGAGATTCCTTTACTATAAAATTAAGACTTTGGGCTAAATGGTCACTGACATCCCTCAGAGTCATAGATCCACGGCGTATGACTTGTCTGTATGTGTCAGAAGTCTTCTTGACTATAAGGCCATCTAATTATGAACTACTTCTCATTGCTTTAATTTACATACATGGTATATAGTGTCCAAGTTAGCAAGATGAAATTATAAATAGAGCACTGGCCTTGAAATCAGTAAGAGCTAACTCTAAATCCTTTTAAGATACTTACTCTCTATGTGACTTTGGGTAAGTCATTTAACCTCTGTTAGCCTCAGTTTTATCATCTTTAAAATGTGAATCATAATAGCACCTATCTTAGAGCACTACATAAATACCATCAACTATATGGATATAATTGTATATGTGTGGATATTTAAGTAAATTTAAAAACTTTTATTAAATACTCGAGTGTCAAATAGTACTAAATGTTGGAGAAACAAGTACCAAAACAAAGATATTCTCTACCTTCAAGGTAATTATATTTTAAAGGGGGAAATAAAATATATCTGGGAGCAGTGACCAGGAAGGGATACTTTGATTTTCAAAATTATATGGATGATGAGTGGAACCATAGGGGAATACATTTACACACTCTTTCTGGTAGCCAAGGTAGTATTGATTTGATTACAGCTCCAAAACTGGTAGGAAGTTCAGAGCAGTCGAAGGGAGACAAGAAAATGACCATAAAATAAAGTGAAATGTGACTTGGAGACCACCTTGATGTTATGGGCCACATGAGGCACTCACTAATTGGGACGGCAGGATCCCTACAATCCTTCTCACTCTTCTCTCCTCTCTGCCCATACCGTCTCCTTTGGTGGTCTCATCAGCTCCCATGGTTCAATTGTTATCAGATGTAGATGATTCCCAAATCTTTATTTATCATCTTTGCCAACTATAGAGCTAGAATCTCAAAACACCTACCCTGATCATCTTTTTGAAGCACTTTATTGTACTTTCTGCCAGCTTCTTCCATCTTATTTGACTGTTAGTCTCTGATGTACAAAGAAGCAGGTCCACATGAGGTCTCTAACATCGTAAACACAATGGAGAAACTACAGTAGTCAGAAATAAATTCATATCCATAAACATAGCAGGCTTATCCAAATCTCTTACAGTCTCTAAGCTTTTGTATATTTAAATACGCACACTGCACATACACACACAAACATATATCACTGATATTTTTCTACCCCTTCTTTTCACATAGCTTTGGGAATGTGCCTTTGGAGTACAGCAGGATTTGTTAGTGAGCCTATGGAGTCATTGTGAAGGGTTTCAGTTACAGGGTTTTGTTAAGCACTCAAAAAGGAGCATTATGTGGCAACAGACAGATTTATACAGTGTCAGCCTGCTCCTTGAGATGTGGTATGGATCATCTCTTCTGACTTGATTGCTAATTGCCCCAGGCAAACCTTTTGAAAAGCTAGCTGAGTGGTAAACTACAAAATAATATGGAGATACTAAACCAAGTGGGAGCCTCAGAAGAATGCTAGATTTGTTATTAGAAAATGGTTTTCATGTATGCCACAGAGACAATTAAAAGTGACGCCTTTATATTAGGAAGTGTCTGCTTGCATTTGTTCAGTGAGATGATATAGTAGTTGGTCTTGCCCCGTGTGTGTGTGCGTGTGTGTGTGTGTGTGTATTCTTTTCAGGCTACAGATACCACTATCTAAATTTACTGGCATGGATTGAGTTGGTAGAATGCACTGATAGGAAATTTCATAGGAGAGACTTTCTTTCCCTACCTCCAACTAACATTTACAATTTTCTTCCTATTCCTCTTCCTCATTTTCTGTACATTCTTATAGTATGGAGGTGACCCTGGCTTCATGGAAATCAGTATATTAAAGCAGAAAAAAGCCTGCTGGATTGAGAGAGGCTGGGTTCTGATTCGGCCTTTGTTATTTCTACCTCTGTAACCGGGCAAGTCACAACTTCAATGTGCCTCAGTTTTATCATTTGTAAATATAGTTGGGTGGATGATTTCATAGGTCCCTTCCAGTTCTACATGTATGGTCCTGTGGAAAGTCTTGCTGAGGTAATACCAATTTCAGAAGGTTCTATCGTACTGAGAAATTGGGAAACTTCTAGAGACACGATCTTAGGGCTTTTGGGGCTACAGGTCCCACCACCCCAACACTATTAAGGTAGAAAGAGTTGGAATTCCTCTCCCTCTACCTGTCTTCACAGTAATTTCAATGTCTGATAATCTCAGACTAGTCTCACTGTTTAGGAAAACAAGACAAAACAAAACTTGTTAGCAGCTTTGTTTGATCATGGGGTGGGAAAATTTATAGCCTGATTATTTGACAAATACTATTTGCAAAAGGATAGATGAGGTACGATTGGCATTGATGGAAAGAGTACCATTCCGTCTCCCCACTTCAAGAAAATCAAGAATTCATAGAAGCTTGTTGTTTCGAAGTCTAAGTAGGGGTGTGCTGGAGCCAGCTCAAATCCCAAGTACTGATGGTTAAATTTTCAATATGAGCATTTATGGCTGGGAAATCGGGAACTACTAGAAATCTGAGTTTAATTTAACATTTTGTTATTTTCAAAAGACACTTAATTTGTCTTTTTTTTCCCTCTTCCAGAAATTTGGTCTTGCCAGCATACCACTAGGTCTAAGGAATTATTGGAAGGAGATCTTCTGAAGGAATTGAGGTGAATAGTGAGGGGACAGGTGGAAAATAATTTTAAAGAAGTATTTTTAAAGTGATGTTTTTCAAACAAAAGACCCAATGGGAAGAATGAATTTGGAAATTCCACATGAAAGAGTCTCAAGAATAATACTCCTTCCCTTTTTTGGGGGGGAGGGGGTCTTCTTAGTGAGGTAAATTGTTCTATGTTCCCTAATTAACTGCTATATTTCTTAGACTTGTTTCCATCAGCCATTCAGACTAAGTGACTTCTCTTGACTACCTAATTATATCAAAGCAAGTTCTAGTAACCATTTTACCAGAAATAAATGACTACATTTAGTACATATAGTACAATATATGTCATTATATCATTATTCCAGCAGCATATACATCCTTGTAAAAAGTCCAGTTAAGGCACACATAATTCAAAACCATTTTTAATGCAAGCATGTGCTATAGAAGAGATCATTGTGTAGCTGGATTTTGGATTCTAAGGCAGAGACCACCCTCTTCTCAAGCCCCTCTGTGTCCCTGTGTGTTCTGTCCACATTTAGGCCTTTAAGTGACTTCAAATGCTCATCCAACATAGAATAGATATAGGGAAGAGCAAAGGGAGGTCAGGAAAGATATTTACAGTACTTGAAATAAAGCTCCCTTGCTCCATCCAGCCTACTTCTTTGAAAACCACAGTGCTTTGGAATTGAAGGGCTGAAGGGAAGATCAAAGTATGACAGGGGTCAGTAAATGTCATTGTCCTAATTTCATTTTTGCTTTGAACTATGCCAAATGGCACAACTATATGGTCTAGATCACTGACAAATTGCCTCAGCTCTGGCCCTAAGCTCTGGACTCTGAACACTTGAGTTCAAATCGTGTCTCTAATACTTATTAACTGGGTGACTTCAAGGAAGTCACTTCATCTCTCATTTTTACTTCATTTAAGGGTAAAATGGGGATAGTAATATTTGGCAATTTACCTCAAAGAAAGGTTGTGAAGATCAAGTGGTATAAGACAGTATATAAAGTGCTTTGCAAACTTTCGAGAGTAATGTAAATGCCATTAAAGATTATCATGCGAATAGTATATTATCATGTCTCACCAATGCTACTTAGTGTGTGGACTTGATCAACAATGTCTTTTTTGGACCTCGATTACTTCCTTTGTCAAGTGAGGAGGCTGATTCTAGATTAACCTCTCGACCCTTTTTGTATGTCATTGAACCCAGGGATGTGCTAGAACCAGCTCAAATTGGCTCTGAAGAGTCAATTATGTTTTCAGTGTGAGCATTAGAAAAACAAGCTAATAATCAGAGCTTGATTTATTGTTTTCGTGATTGTCTGGGCTTAAAGTGATGGAGAAAAATGTTAATAACAGAGATTAAATTTAAAAGTATGTCTTTTTCAGAGAGCTGATTGTTAAACATTTACCAGTACTCCCTGACAAGGACCCCTTTGGCAGTCTGGTGAAGTATGTGGACTTTATTATTCAAGCATTATTTTCAGAATGTTTTAATAGCATTAAAACATGTAGGATAACAAAGGAAACAAATTATATTGAAATAGAGTTGTGAAAAAAAAAATAAGTCACTTATCCAAAGTTAAGAACCTCTGAACTAGACTATTTCTTAGAGCCATTTTGTGATTCTGTGGATTTATCTTATTAGTTTTAAAACAATAACTGTATTGTAGTAGTCTAAAGTTTATAGAGAGCTTTCATCAAACAACCCTGTGAGAAAGGTGGTATGAGGGTCAGCATATCAATTTTTCAAATGAG
>CM053590.1:90551732-90593814 GCA_028646515.1 Pseudochirops corinnae
AAATTTAAAGTCTTACAATTGGGTTTAAAAATGAAACCTTGACAATACATGATGAGGAAAGATAACTACATATAACGGGGAAGATAATTCATCTAAAAAAAAAAAGATTTAGGAATGTTATTGGGCAACCTTAAAAATATGTACTCTAAGTGCTATATGGAAGGCAAGAAATATGAAGGCAACCTCAATATTAAGAGATGAATAATGTCCAGAACAATGATGTGACAGTCTTTCTGTATTTTATCTTGGTCAGAATATATCTGTGTTATTCTGTTGAATTATCTATGCCACATTCAAGGTTATTGATAATTAGAGAACATTCAGCAGGGTGGAGAACCTTCTACCTTGAGGCCACAAGGGTGGCCTTTTATTAAAGGGATTTTTTCCAAGAAGTTTGGAATTAGTTAAAGGTCTTGTTATGGGAATCTGAAGATCTTCCCTGCCCCTAGTCCTTTTGATAGGCTTCAGTGGCTCTGAGAACCTTCCCTGATTTGAAAGTATACTCTGCCCCCTAATAGGCTGAATGTGGTCACATGTAGCCTGTGGTGGGAGGCTTGTTCTTCAGGAATGCCCACACCTTATTACTTTGTGATTGGGCAGTGGGTCGAGAGGGCTGTGACATTCTCTGATCCCAGGAGAAGGCTATTTATTCCCTGATGTGAGTTTTTGCTTTGGGGATCACTTTGGAAAGAGTTGTGTGATTTGGCCAGATGAGACTCTTGGCAGCCGTTGAGCTCCCTGACTTTGAAAACACAGATGTTGGTGCTTCCCTCTCTAGTAACTAACTAGGTATGGATGTAATGGTAAGACAACTGGAAGCCCGTCTGCTGATCTTGTCTGCTTGTATCCTGTTTGGATTCTCTGAAGTTCAGAGTGATGACTTTTCCCCCTGAACTAGGTAAATGATATATGTTTGATTAAAGTATGATTGTTTACCCATTTTGAGTTGCTTTCCTTTAGAAAAGCAGATGTAAGAACCTGTGCTAGCAGCCACCCAGGGTATGCTAGGGTGCTTGCTGATACAGGTCTGCATTTGAGAACTTAGAGGGCCACATGTGGCCTTCACCCTGCTGGTTTCCCACCTCTCATCCAGACCATGGTGAACAGCATTATGAATGGTTTTGATACCATGACAGAAGAGAATTAAATTTTTGCAAAAATGAGGTTTCTTGAAAATTTGTCTACCTTGCTGCTTCTAAATCCCTACATTTTATTCACATCTCAACACTTTATAATCTAGTTTCCAATCTAATCACTCAGCTAACTTTAAATCATAGGTATTGTCTAAGAGAACAATTACAGAATGTATAAGTAGAAATTTGCCTCTTTTTCTATCTATATTCCTGCAACTTATTTTTCTTGTTTTATTGATAGAGCTAGTAATTCTGAGGAGCAGTTGGATGGTACATTGGATAAAATGCCAGGCCTGGAGTCACAAAAACCTGAATTCAAATCTGTCCATATACACTCACTAGCTGTATGACCCTGAGCAAGGAACTTAACACTGTTTGCCTCAGTTTCCAAATCTGTAAAATAGAGAAGAAAATGGCAAACCACTTCAGTATCTTTACAAAGAAAATGCCAAATGAGATCATGAAGAGTTGGACACAATTGAAACAACTGAACAATAGCAAAAAGTAATTCTGAAACAGTATCACATTGTAGTAGCAACAGTGTAAATCCTTGTTTTATCCCTGACCTTATAAGAAAAGCTTCTAATATTTTCCTGATATAAATTATGTTGGCTTTTGTTGGCCCTTATTAAAGTAAATTAATTTAATGTTTTAAAACTCAAACATACCCTTGCAATCCATTTTCAATATCTATTTAACCAGCACATTTTGAGACCCAGATGTTTCACTTAGTTAACTGGTCCCTAAATATCTTTTCTTGGACAATAGGCTTTATTATTAGTGATAGGGTTTAGGCTCTGGGAAAGCCCCTTGAATCTTCTCACTTAATGAGGCATTTTCCTGAAAGCATAAACCTTTCATTAAGGCTAGGCCCAAATCTCTTACTCTTAACCTGGCCCAGCCCTCCGTTGTCCAGCTACTCCCCACCCTAGAGCCTATCAAAATATCTATACCCAAATCTACTACCCTTAAAAAAGCCAATCCCTCCATAGTCTATCCTCTCTAGGTAGCCTTCAGCTATATCCCATCCTTAATCCCATTCCTGAAGAGTGACCTCAGTTCCATCAAAGATCCTCCTTAGACTCCTCCTCAAGACCCTCTCCAAACTCCTCCTCTAGACCACTCCTAGATCCCTTCTATAGTCTTTCTGTATATAAGATCCATCTTGCCCCCATGAAGGTGCTGAGATTAATGTAGTGCAGACTCACCCTGGGTTAGGTTATTTTGTCCTACTTGTCTAATGTGAAGAGGTATAGGGTTAGAGTTAAATGTGCTCAGGAACCCAAAATGCCAACACGTTGTGTCTTGCCGAATGAACTTGACTCAAGTCTTTTCTCAGCCAAAGAAAAGCAAAGTTTATTAAAAGTTGTATTGGACACAGAGCAAGTCTGCTAGAAAATTCTATGGCCCTCTCACACACATGGAGGCAAGATGGGGTCTTATATACAGAAAGACTGTGGGAAGAATCTAGGGGTAGTCTAGAGGAGGAGTTTAGGGAGGGTCTTCAGGAGGAGTTAATGAGGTCAGACTACAGGAAATGAGTGAAGTTGCTGGAGGCTACCTGGAGACAACAGACAATGGTGGGCTAGGCCAGTTTAAGGGTTTATAGGTTGAGTTGGGTATAGATATTTTGATAGGCTCAAGGGTGGGAAGTTGCTGGACAAAGGAGGGCAAAAGATTTGGGTAGAGCCACAGCTTAAGGCCCATGGCCTCAGGCAAATGCCTTATGTGGGAAGATTCAAGAAGAGCTCAAGGGGATTCCCAGGGCCTATACCTCATCACTATGCAAGCATCACAAATACTTAGGCTCTTGAAGAGTCTACCCATTACTATGAATATTTAATAAACTTTGTTTTACTTTGAGTGAGAGAAGGCTTGAGTTGAATTCATTTGGCAGGACCTGGTGTGTTGATGTTTTGGGGTCTCAAACATCCTCAAACCTCAACAACTCTAAAAGGGACTCTGCTTCTCTGGTATTTAGTATAATTTAGTATAATCACTTCAATTTGGTACTCCAATTTCGAAACTTAAGAGAATTTCAGTTTATATAGCATTTACTGTTTCTATCCTTACCTAAATCCTGTCCCTGATATAAGAAACTTAAAAAAAAAATTGTTGAGGATTCAACTGCAAATGAACTTTTCTGCCTTTTAAAATAATCAGACACTTTAAAAATGGGAAAATAATTTCACTTTCTTTACCATTATCAATACATTTTATGTGTAAAATCCAAAGAATACTTAATAAATCTATTATCTAATTCTGAGAACTTATTACCAAAATTTGTTACTAAAAACTTAAAACTAGAGTTCGAGGCCTGAATTTCCATGATAGATGTATTTTGGAATTCAGTCATATACATCTGTATATAGTTCCATTTGTTTAAAAAAAAAAAAAGGTTTTCACAATGGCAATGAAAAAATTAGGTAGGAAAAGCAATCAGGTTGCAGAGGTCCCTGAACCCTGGGAACCAAGCAGACTCTAGAACTGGAAGGTGGGAAGTTTAGAAATTCCTTGAAAGGAAAAAACCCCAGGGCAAGAAGCAAAACCCTCTGGTATTTTAGGAAGTTAAATTGGTCCCACAAAGCCTAAAGCTCAAGGCCAGATCATCCACAGACCTCTAGTTATCCCTTTGGCCTTAGAATGGCCTAGATCAGCCTCATTAGTCCTCAACATAATGAGAATGTCAAAGGATCCTCATTATCATATAAGTTTATAAGAACAGTACATTTAAAACTGCTTGGAAAGGAATTTCTTAGACATTTAGCCACTCTGGTAATTAAAGCAGAATACTGTCAGTGAAAATAGGTGTTTTTATAAATCCTTTTCATCCCTAAAGAAAAACAGGAACAAAAGCAAGAGAAACAACAACAAAGAGGGAAAACAAAACCCTCATTGTTAGCAACTAGAGTACAAAGGAACACTTACTTGGCCCATTCCTAAGTCTCCATTTGGTCTCCAAAAATCAAAAGAACAGAGAGTAACAAATTCAAATACATTGTTTCCATGAATTTAAATAGTATTAAAGCCACAGTGAACTGGTACTCCTCCATAGTTACTTACCATTGGTGAAAATGTTTGCCGCTATTTGTTATGAGGTCAAGATAAAATTCAAAATACAGACAAACACAAACAACCTGTGATCTAACGGGCAAAGCAGTGAACTGCAAAGCAGATTAGGTTTCTAATCATGACTCTGCCACTAATTACCTATGTGACTTTGGGGCAACCATCCTGTCTTTGATCTTGAGTATTCTTGCCCCCAAGTTGAGGAAGATTATTGAAGCAGAGAAATCTTTAAAATCTAAGGCTTCCCAGTCACAATTTTTATGATTATTTGAGAAAATCAGCAGAGATTATAAATAACTTCATTTTGATCATCAAATGATTTTCTTTTAATGGCAGAATGTTTGGCAGTGTCCATAATAGTATGAAGAATTTGAGGCCAATAACCTTGTCCCATCTTTTACAGTTCAGAATTGTGGCTATTGATGGTAGAAAATGGAAAACTATTTATGTATGTATATATGTATGTGTGGGAGAAGTACATTTTTTTTTTATAATTGAAGGAGATAGTGAAAGAGAATTAATACAACATAATATATAATGTACTGTAATATATGCATACATATACATATATACTATGTGTACATAAATATATGTTTTATATATATTTGGCGGAGGGTTATTTGTTCAGTTGTATTAATCAAATATATATTAAACTCTTACATGTTCCACCTTAAACAACATGGATACAAAGAGGAAAAATAACATAACCTCTTGTCATCTAAGAGTTTGTTACCTGTGAGTCAGATTATAGCATATTCACAGCTAATTGTAATTTAAAAAAAAACGAATTATCAGTTACTCCTAAAGCCTGAAGTACAGATTCCTTAGCTCTTAAAACCATTCACATAGTAGATATAACTTACCTTCTTATATTTATTTCATAGAACTCCTCTCACACAGGAGAGTACATTGTTAACTACTCTCTGAACTTGGCTTTTAGGGAGTTATGTGGTACAGTGGATAGAGCTCTAGGTATGCAGTCATGAAGATCTAAGTTCAAGTCTCTCCTTAGACACTTCCTAGCTATATAATACTGGGCAAGGCACTTAACCTCTATTTGCCTCAATTTCTCATCTGTAAAATGGGGATACACTGGAGGAAAAAAAAGAGCAAACAACTTCAGTATCTTTGCCAAGAAAATTCCATGGAAAAAGTTCATGGAGTCACAGCATTGGACACAACTGAACAACAATAAACTTGGCATTCAGATCTTAAGGGCCAGTTAGTCCATTTCTCTTGTTTTACATATCAGGAAAATCAGGCTCAGAGTTGAGAAATTGCTGGAGAATGGGATCTGGATCCCTAAAAGGAAAAGCTCCTGAACTTTACCACAAATTTCAGGAACCCAGTCCCTTGCATTTACCTAAGGCAGTGGTTCTCAACCTTCTTAATGCTGTGACCCTTTAATACTCATACGTGGGCATATCTACATGTGGGCGGACCAGCCTGGAGACCGATAGAGGAGCGGTGTCTCAGTTCCTAAGACCATTGGAGATATGTGTTTTCCAATGATCTTAGGGGACCCCTGTGACCCCTGTAAAGGGTCATTTGCCCCTCAAAGGGGTGGTGACCCACAGGTTGAGAACTGCTGGCCTAAGGTGTCTGGCCCACTCCAGTCCACTCTAATTAGTTTATTTGACACTCCTTAATTCCATCCAGACCCCTTTCTCTGTTATCAATGCATCATCCCAAGCTACTTGTCACTCTGTGATACCATCCAGATTTGCTCATAGTCTTTTTCTATATAGAAATACCAGTCTTACCCCCATTAAACTGCACAGATTAAGCCTAACTGGTGTTATAATAAAACCTCAATCCTCTGACTGAAAGAAGGCTTGAGTGGTTGAATTCTTTTGAGGCAGACCCACCCTCTACCCTTGCATTTCAGGGTTCCTAGTACCCCAAACACATCAAAATGACTTTCCCAAGGTCATAAAGTTAGTAAAAGAATGAGTTTCCAAGGCCAAATCAAGGTCTAACTCCAAGGTCAGCACTCTTCACACTGTGCCAAGTTGCCTGTATCTCCCCTTTCTAATATCTTAGTCTTCTTATATGTGACTATATTCCAAACACTCTAAGATTTAATGACACTGGTCATTTTGCTGTTGTTCCCATACCACACTCCATCTCCCAACTCTTTGCCTTTTACTTGCTGTCCTCCTTGTTCGTATTGCCCACCTTCCTTGTTTTTGCTTTCCAGACTTTTTTCAAGTCTCAATTAAAACCTTACCTTTTGGCAAGAAGCCTCTCCCTAGTCCCTGTTTCTCCCATATCCCATTGTTAATACTTTGGCTTTGAGCTTCCCTGTATTTATTTGTTTATATCTCTTATGCACCTAGGTGTGGTGTCTCACCCATTAGAATATGAGCTCCTTAAAGACCAACCATGTGATGTCCTACTCACAGAGAGAGCTATTATATGGCAGAGTCACAACTCATGCTCAAGTCTTACAGGTGATTAGGTGGTGAGATGGATATAGTGCAGGAATTGGACCTGTGTTCCAACCTTGCCTTAGACACTTAGCTGTGTGACAATTGGCAAGTAATTTAACTTTTTTCTGACTCAGTTTCTTCATCTGTAAAAAAAGAGGATAATAATATCACCTACCTTAAAGAGTTTTGAAATATCAAATGAGATAATACATGCAAAACATTTTACAAATCTTAGAGCACTATATTATTTATCATAATTATTTTTATTTTTATGACTCCCAATTCCAGTGATATTCCTATTATGCCAAGCTTCCTATTTTATCGTCTCAAAAAATAACAGAGGACACTGGAGTTAGGCAACAAACATACTGCTTCTCAGAACAGGAAGCATAGTACGGCAATAGAAAACATTTTAACTAAACTATAAGAGAAACGCTGGGTCTTAATTTTATGACTAACAAATGGAAAATTGGTCAGAGAACCATACCTATTAACCAAATTCCTCATCAATTAAAAAACATAATGTGCAAAGGGATTAGACAGAGTCATTTAGAAAGCATGTTTGGCAGACATAAATATGCTTCCTAAATATATTCAATACATGAACACCCAGATGTCGCTGCTTCTGTTGGGACAATAGTGTCTAATACTTGGCATCCAAGAATCTTATTGTCAAGCAAGCTTAGTATTGTATATCCCCAATTGTAATTATGGCTGTTAAAAGAGTTTAAAACCTGGAAAAACGACTCGGAAAGCAAAAACCCAAGCCAAGTGCCTAGCAAGATTGAAATTATAAGCATGTCTAGATGTGCATTTCTGGCTAATTGTTTGGGTTCAAAAACAAAATAAGCTTAATGGGGGCATGATGGTAATATACAAAAGATTAAGTCATAAAGGGATTCTGATTACAGATGCTTATTAGCAATGAAGTATCAAAAAGCATTTATACTATTATGAATACTGTAATAAATTAACTGAGGAACTTCCATTTGCAAACCATTGTGTCATTTTTTTTTTTTAATTGTATTGTGAAGTAATACATAAGGTCATCTGGGAATTGAAACCGCTGTTCTTGCAAAAATAATGGATTACCAAAATGGGGAAAAAAATGAGTATTTAAAGTAACACACCCATCATTCCAGGAAAGTACTGAAATTTCTGGCTGCTTTGTACAAAGTAATTTATAATTGATCCTATTTCTACAAAGGAAACATTTTCACATGAGACTTCCTTTATAGTTATTCACAGTTATAGCTTCTAGATCCTGCCACCATGTTAAGACATTAAAAATGCCTCTTTTTATTACACTGATTTAGATCTAGGGCCTAGTATCAGCATCAAGCATTCAGGTGACATGACTAATTAATAAATATAATGTCTGGGATTTGGATTTATTAATTGAAGTACTCATCCTAAGTAACCTTACCTATTTATAATGTCTCCCTATTGTCATAATATCAAGCATGAAAGCTTACATTATAAGTTGTTTGAGAGAAAGATCTATTTTATTTATCTTTGAATTACCAGAACCTAGAAGAGAAAGTGTATATATATTAAGAACTTAATAAATTTTTGCTGAATGAATGAACTCCTCAGCAAAGGCTTCAAGACCCATGACTGACCCTCCATTTTATACTATGCCCTAGAGAAATATTTTATTCCATTCAACCTGAACTTGATGTTTTTCCCCACACTTTATTTACTAATCTACCTTATGACTCAGCATATGCCATACTTCTAATTTGGAATATTTTCTAATTTATCATTCTGCTATCATGTACTTTTAGACAATTCACAGAATCACCATCTTAGAATTGTCAGGAACCTCAGAGGCCATATGATAAAAATGAGACCTGAACAAATATTCTCTCTACAGTTTACCCAACAAGTGGTCATTGAGCCTTTTCTTAAAAATCTCCAGTAGGTGAAGAGAAAATTTGCAACTCAAAATCTTATGGAAGTGAATGCTGTAAACTAAAAATAATAAATACATAAAAAAAAAAAAAGCTTCAGTAGGGTGAACATAGTAGTTCCAGAAGAAGCCTATTCTACTTTTGGATAGCTCCAAATGTTAGGAATATTTTCCTTATTTTAAGTCTACATCTACCTCTCTGTTACTTTGACTACTGGCTAAGTACTCTGGGGTCAAGTAGAAAAAGTCTAATTATTCTTCTACATAACAGCTCTTCAAATATTAGAAGACTACTGCATACCTCTCCCACCATCTTTTCTTCTCCAGGCCTAACTTACTCAGTTCCTTCAAAAAGTCATCATATATCATGATCTTTAAACTATTCACAATCCTGGCATAATTAAAGTCAATCGCAATCCTCTCAACACTCTCAATCTATCAATGTCCTTACTAAAATGTGCTCAGAATGGAGCATGATCTTCTTGATATGATTTGATGAGGGAAGAGTAAAATAAAGTACTTCAGCTTGGTTCTACTAGTGCTAGAGGACTGGTATCTCCCTCTTGGCTTGCATTAGCTTTCTTGTCTGAGTTATCCAAAAAGCATCCCTTTTTATGACATCACTGACAAATAGTTATCCAACCTTCTTTTTGAAAAAAAGAACTTCAAGGAGGAGGAAATCACTACCTGCCCAAACAGCCCACTGTACTTTGGAACAACATGATTTGTTAAGGAGCTTCCCTTCCTCTCTTCTGCCTCCCCGCCCTACATAGAAATCCTGAATCCACCTTTTCCCTGCTTAGAACCATTGCTCCTCATTCTGGAAAACAGAAGAAACTTAATCCTCCTTTCCATTTGACAGACCTTGGAAAAATTGAAGAAAATTATCATATACTTAGTCTTCTCTTTTCCATGCTAAATCTCCCCAATTTTTTCAATGAATCTTCATATGACTTGGACTTCTGCTCTTTATCTTAAACTTTCATAACTTGATCTGAACACAGCATTACAAATATGGTTCACAGAGAGGACTAACATTTTATTCTCCTAATGTTATAGCTATAAAAATTAGCATTTTAATCTAATTATAATTATTAACTAATATTAAACTTGCAGTTCACTAAATTCTCCAGATTTTTTAGACCACCTCCTGCTAACCATGTTTTTAAGATATTGTTCTTAGAAAGTTGAATTTTTGAGCCCAAGAATAAGGCTTTATATTAACCTTTGTTGAAATAGGTTCTGCTGGTCTGTTAAGATAAATTTTGGATCATTCATATGTCATGTGTGTTATCTATCCCTCCTTGCTATGCATCATTAGAAAGCTCGATGACCGTGCCATCTATGCTTTTATCTCAAGTCACTATTTACAATATTAAATAGCTCAAGACCAACCACTGTGGCACTGCCATCTTAGCCAGGATTTAACTCATTTTAAACTGTATCTCTCCTGATAGGTTCAGGATTTTTCTTTTTCCTTTCAAAAAAGATTAGTTCTCTCTAAGGCTACAAAATTGTCTCTGGAATTTGACTGATGCCTGCCTTCGCTGACACAGCTTTCTTATCATTTAAGGGATGAATACTATCCACTGAAATTGGAGGCCTTCTGGCTTGGTGGATTTCTGAAAATCCTATGAGTCACCAACAGTTGCCCTGTTAACCAGACAATTTAATATGGAAAAAAAAAAAAAAAAGTGGGGATGGGCAGAGTACATACAGAGCTCCTAAGTACCATTGTATCCTTCTTGCACAATCTTTCAGTGTTAGAGAAAAATAAACCTCCTTTTTCTTAGCTATTGTTCTATATTTTTTGAAAGATCTGGAAAGATGGGTGAGGTGGCACAGGTCTGGAGAACTGCAAATGTTTTTCCTAATATTAAAAAAGGGAAGAGTGTAACATCTGAAAGTTATAGACAAATGAACTTCCCTTCTAGTCCTAGAAAATTTTAGAAACTAATGAATAGGATAGTTTGTAAACACTTAGAAATGGAAACACTGATCAATGCTCATTTTTGTTAAATTTGGGTCACACAAGACTAACTTCCTTTTGTTTAAAAAAAAACACACTGTTAGATTAGCAGATCAAGAAAATACTGTAGAAATATTAAGTTTGAGAGATAAATCTCTCATGGTATAGCTTATAGATGAGTTAGAAAGATACTGGCTAGATTGAAAGTAGTATAGTTAGGGGGACTTGGAATTGGTTGAATGACCATATGATAACTATAGAAATGCCCTGTATTTCAATACGGTACTGTATAATGTCAGTTTTTATGATCTTTCTTTTGAATATTAGTTAATTTTAAACTTGGAGGCAGGTCTCTAGGTTGACTTCACAAATATCTATCTTTAGGGCTAAGATGTTTGAGGGTTGTTTTTTTTGTCATTCCTTGGATGAAATCATAGACGACATGTTTTTCAAATTTGCATTTGACACTAAGATTGCAGAGATTGTAGACACATTTAATGAACTAATTCTAGATTTAAAAAAGATCCTAATAGACTAGCATGATAATAACTAAATAATAGTGAGGATTTGCATAGTATTTAAGTTTTTAAAAATGATATATATCATTTTACATGACCTCACTATAACCCTTCAAAGCTTTGCTACTATTTGTTTAGTTGTGTGTGACTTCTCATGATCCCATGGACCATAGCCCACAAGGCTCTTCTATCTTCTACTATCTCCTGAGTCTGTCTAATGTCATGTTCATAACTTGTCTCTGGAACATGATATTACTTCCCATCCCATCATGTCATCCCCTTCTCCTTTTGCCTTCAATCTTTGCCAACATCATAGTCTTTTCTAATGAGTTCCATGCTCTCTTTTTGTGAACAAAGGATTTAAGTTTCAGCTTCAGTATTTATCCTCTCAATGAGCAGTCTGAAATAATTTTTTAGGTATTGACTGATTTGATCTCCTTACTATCACAGGGAATCTCAAAAGTCATCCCCAACACTTCAAAAGCATTCTGTGGTGCTCAGCTTTTCTTTATGGTCCAACTCTCACAGTCATACATTATTATTGGAAAAACCATAACTTTAATTATACAGACTTGACAGCAAGGTGATGTCTCTGCTTTTTAGTATATTGTTCAAATCATGATAGGAGATATGAATGTGAAAGTAGGAAATCAAAGTTAATTGGAATAACAGATAAGTTTGACATCAGAGTACAAAATGAAGCAGGGCAGAGACCAATAGAGGTTTGTCAAGATAACTTGCTGGTTGTAGAAAACATTCTATTTCAAAAACCCAAAAAGCAGCTCTACACATGGACTTCACTTCATTTTCAATATCCAAATCAGATAGATTTTATACTTTGCAGTCAATGTGGAGAAGTTCTATTTAGTCAGTTAAAACAAGACCTAGAGTTGACTGTGATTTGGATCATGAGTTTCTTATTGCAAAATTCAGGCTTACATTGAAGAAAGTAGGGAAAACCATGAGATCTCATGAATATGACCTTAACAACATCCTTTTTGAATATGAAGTAGAAGTCACACACAAAAAAATTAAGGTAATAGATCTGGTAGAGTATTCAAAGGACTACAGACAGAGGTAAAAATGTACAGGAGGCAACAACAAAAAACATATCAAAGAAAAAGAGAAAGAAAATAAAATGGTCATTTGATGAGTCTACATTTTAATATTGTCTATGTGGTTTTCTTGAGAAAGATACTGGAATGGTTCACCATTTCCTTCTCCAGTGGATCTTCTTTTGTCAGAAGTCTCCACTATAATTTGTCTTTCTTGGGTAATGCTGAAGATAATATTCACACACTCATAGTTTCATTGAGCAACACAAACCTCTCACCACATTAAGGCAGTGATTCAGGGAAGGGCACCTTGAAGTGGCTGCTATTATTATTACCACTTTAGAGATGAGGAATCTGAAACTGAAAGAAGTTTAGTGACATGTGTAGGGCCATAAGTTAAATTGAATAAAATAAGATTCAATTTAATTGGGATAAATTCAAAGTTCTGTACTTGAGTTTTAAAAAATGGTCTCGATAGAGGATTGAAGAAGTATTACTTGACATTAGTTCTTCAGGGAAAAGACGGGAGGAGGTAGGTTGGGACAGGCAGAGAATATAAACTTCAAGACTGATTAGAAAAGAGTGTGACCTGGCATTCAAATAAAGTTAGTAAGATCTTAGAAGATACTTTCTTCCCATGTCATTGTCTTGTCACCCAAGGCAAAGACTATGATCTAGAGAATTTAATCCTTTCAGGTCCAAAACTCTGGCTTTGGGTCAAGGGTCACATGAGATTTCATCTCCTGGGATCCTAATTATTGAGTTCCTCAGTAAGGTTCATATTCCTCAACAGGTGAACTGCTCCATTCAGATTTTACTTTATTCCTTTGCCACCTTATTACCCCTGTTTTGTGCTTTTCTTCCTTCCCCTCACCAAATTCTTGTTCTGAAATTATAATTAAGAGAGACACAAGTGCTTGAAAACATATGTCAATCTATTCCCCAATGTTTCTACAAACAGTCCTTATGCATTTCCAAACCAAAATAACTTGCCTTGGTCATCACTCTCATGTATATGCTGTCTCTTCCCCTGGAAAGTAAATTCCTTGAGGACAGATACACAGATACACAGACACGCAGATACACATACATTTGCTTTTGTTTTTATATACACAGAACTTAATTTAAGGCTGGACACATTGTAACTGATTAATAAATGTTAACTCATAGTGTTTAGCCTGAAGGTGGAGATAGTTCATAGAATTCTAGATTTAGATTTGAAGGGACTTTAAAATCTAACCATTTCAGTTCTATAGATAAGGAAATTGCAGTCCATGAAGATATAGATTAATATCACACAGGTAGGCAACAAAGACAGGATTTAATCTCAGGTCCTCTCCAAAGCCTGTCCTTTTTCTTCTGTATGCCATTTTCTCTACTATATACTCCTCTGGAGAAGACACATCTGGAATACTCAATGTTCATTTCTAGACATCACATATTACCAAATATAAGAAGTAGAGAATGTCCAGAAAAGAGTGGTCACAATTATGGGACTATAAGAAAATATATCATCCAATGATTTTTTGAAGGAACTAGGGGATGAGAAGACATAGAGGGTCCTTGACGGCTATGTCTAAATATTTGATGTGTTGTCATATGAAAGAGGGAAAAGGCACATTTTTAAAAATTTTATATTATGTTTTTAATCTCAGAAGGCAGTACTTAGAGCAAAGAGCTTAATATAAAAGAAAAATTCATACTTGACATGAAGGATTTGTTTTAAAAAAATTAGAGCTATCAAAAAGTATAATGATTAGTATCAGGAGGTAGTTGGTTCCTCCTTTTGGAAGTATTTACTCAAAGGCTAGACAATCACTTGTTGAGGATAATGTAAAATGCATGTATTCTTTGTCAGATAGGGTTAAATTCATGATCATAAACATTCCTTCTAGCTCTTTCATTCTATGACAGGAAAGAAACTACATCAGAACTTTTTAGTATCAGCACTTCAATTTTCATTAAAACATCTTTCCTATGAGAACATTTCTCTTAAATTAAAAAAAAAAATACATTCTCTTTTAAGGAATTTGGTTTCTGGTCTATGAAAATTTTAACCTGCACTTTGTATAAGAACTATGAGATCCCTCTACTCACGCATGACAAAATAAAGAATTTTCATTCATATGATCTAGTTATACAGTAAATATTTATTAAATATCCACTGTGCATTGAGTTGTGTGAGAATCACGAATGAAATACAAGATTTAAAATGAACAGTGTTTCTGTTCTCAGATTGCTTTTACTCTAGTTAAGACCTCTCACTATGGATGCCTGGACTTTGCATTTTCATTTCACAAAGGAGTTGTGGGTGAAATCTTTGAGATGGTATTTTAATTAGTTAACAATTAATAACATATTCAATTTTGTTATTTGGAATCACTGGAATTGGATTAAAATTTGGTTCTGTTACTTATTAGCTTAGGTCACCTTGATCAGGTTAACTACTTTGGATCTAATTCTGTCCTCCAAACATGAGATTTTCTAACCAGATGATTTTTAAGATCTTTCCCAACCCTAACTCCAAAAGTCCTAATTTCTCTTTCCCTACCTGACTTTGATCAGTCCACACCTGTCCTAATTATCAGGGTTTCCCTTTTAGATCTATGAATAATGTTTAACATCTTTCTTGTTCTAGAACAAACTCAGTATGCCAGGTTTTGGGCTACTTAAAACTGGAAGGATAAATTCCCCAGTTGAGTGAACAAAGACTTGGCAGCATATTGCCAGAGGAACATGCCCTAGATTGCTCTGGCCCCAACTCCAAAGACCATTTAGAAACTCACAGAGGATAGATGATTGAGTTTTGCAATTCCCATAAACTTGGGTCAGTGATTGATGAGAGTAGAATTCTTCCCTAGAAAATCTCTGTAATTTTCACTTCCACAATGTGCCTTAGACTTTTACCTGTCATCCTTTTCTTCTCTCTACAAATTTATTGATTTTTTAGCATTAGTTTGAAAAGGCTTTACTTGAATTACTCGTAATATAATAACACTAATGTTACCTTTACAATGCTTTATTTAGACCCCAGGTTTATTTGCATTTTTTCTGCATAATTTATCCTGCTTGGAATTGGATTATTGCCTTGTAAAACAGCAGGATTGTACCATTATTGCTTAATTTGAGATGCATGTGGTTTTTAATTCTTGCCTTATTTATATCTATGGATACTGTAGTCTTAAAGAAACTATGAACTGCTTCAGGCAGGTTGGCCTCAGAACTTTTATTGCCTTGATTCAAGCAATAAAGTTACTTTTTAAAGGGAATGTATTTTAATTTAGCTTAACCTATTTCTTTAAGTTCCTTAACAAATTGGGGCAGCTGATTATTCTGGCATTTCACACAATATGAGGTGATATACTTGCAAAAAATAGATGTATGCACAACAAGCCTGATGAGTCAAGCCCAAGAAATCCAGAGGTATGAAATACTTGAAATTAAAGAGGTGTGATAGGTACAGATCACTGCATCTCTTCCTTATCATTTTATTAAGAATTCCTTCCTAGGATGCTTGCAGAAATGTACGTATTCCTTGGAGGGTTGCCTACAATAATCTAAGTCAGGGAGGTCTCAATGCAAACATCATTGGTTCATTTCTGCTCAAGCTCTTTGGAGTTAATTAACAAAGGAGCTCAAAATCCATTTAAAAAAAAACTGTGACAAGAGTAATGATTGTGATCCTTGCTAAATGAAAACTAAAATTGTCAGAAATAGTCTTAATAAACTCTTAAACTTGATAAAGCTCCTGAATTTTCACAATACATTAGTGTTTTTCTACATCCTGATGGGATATGTCAGAATGGACAGAAAACTTACTGAGCTTCTCTAATTCTAAACAAGAATTATTTTATATTTCCTTTATTTAGCTTGGAGAAGAATATCCACATCTTTAATACCTTAAGGTTTATTAAGTACCTTTGCTCCAACATGTTAGTGAAATAGATGTATGATTACTATTGCTCCTATTTTATAGTGGGAAAAAAACAATAACTTACATTCAGAGAGAGAAAATAATTTATCCCAGGTCAGAATTTGTAATAGAAGGGAGAATTCCCATTCAGGTTATTCTGAATCAAAGTGGTCTTTCCACTTTTCCATAATGCACTTTGTAGCTAAGTGACAATTTTTTTTCCAATCCAAAATAACAGTTCCCAGTTCATTTGCAGGACATCTATTAAAGCCCCACTCCTCTATTTCATCATGGTATAGAAGCAGTCTTGGATTGCTGAAGTCTATGTCATCAGAGTACAAGCTTTCACAGGTAGAACCATGGTAGAAACATTTCAATTACAGGTTCTCAGATGGCCAAGCACCAGCCTCACTAATTTAAAAAAAGGAATGGTTATGACAGAGACATGTGAAAGATTCTCTGAAAGCAGTAAGGCATCTAAATCTATATTTAGGGAAGGAATATATAGATTGAAGGAAATCATATACCACAGATCTATAAGTAGGGCAGGGAAATTGGGGTTTTAACCCAGAGCAACACAATTTAGATGATTTCAAAGAGTATCATTGTAGATGTTCTAGTGACTATAACACTGGATGCCTGACCGACCGTTGTACCTACATTCCCACCTCCTCAACAGGGGCCACTTCAGCAGCATAGGAAGTTCATGGTGTCTCAGGTAAAAAGGGAACCTTTTATTTCTTCCTCTTCTAGTGTCTGTATTCTAGCTAAACTTTTCCTCTGTTCTGTCAGGACCACCTTCCCCCAATCCCCCTCCCACCCACACCCCGCCCATCCCACCATATCCTAAATGCAAAATATCCTCATTGTGGCTCTGGTCCAATTTTTTTTTTTTTGCTTTTGAAAGGGGGAAGACAGGGCAATTGGGGTTAAGTGACTTGCCCAAGGTCATATGGCTAGTAAGTGTTAAGTGTCTGAGGCTGGATTTGAACTCAGTAATCCTGACTCCAGGGCTGGTGCTTTTATTCACTGCATCACCCAGCCATCCTGCTCTGGTATATTCTTGAAGTCTTGATGTGTTCTTTCCCATGGCTTTCTTCATCTTACCTTCCCCTTAATGTTTAAAATATTAACTGCTAGATGGTCACTTCTAGTTCTAAATTCATATAGGTATGTCCATCAAGTTTTAGTGGGGTGAGGGGAATCCAGAATTCCAGCCAGAGCAGATTGTAGAGGAACCATCCAGAGAGGTGATAGTGTAAAAAATGTCTCAGGAGAGGTGCCAGGAGCAAAGACTATGTTGGTGTGAAGATTATGAACAAGAAACCATGAAATGAGTGTATTGATTCCAGGTCAATAGCTTCCATAGTTCTCTATACAGAAACATTTCCAATGAGGGAGTGGAAGCAATGAGCTGGTACTATAGTATTGACAGGACTTCCTTTTCCTGTGTACTTTAGGTATCATGGTCATTATCTGCAAAAGTTATTTATTATGAGTTTTGGCAGAATTTCACTAATGTTGCTTTGACTGCAATTCCCGGAGGACAATTTCAATGTATCTAGGGGTAAAACTCATGGAGAATATGACATTCTTCTAAGTGAGACTTTTGTGTCCTTTCTTGCTGAGACTATTCAGCCAGTGAATTTTCTAGAAAAATTAGGATGACAGAATCAGGTCATTTCATAACTATCAGACAGCCTATAGAAATGGAAGGCTTATGGTTGTTGCCTACCTCCTAACCCATAATAATTTCCGTTTTAGGTTTTGCCAAAAAAAAAAAAAAAAAACATCACAGTCCTGTGATATAGGTAATCTATTATAAGCCCTGTATTTTATGGAGAGCTCAGTGCTTGGCACGTAGTAGGTACTTAATAAAATTGTTTCTTGACTAGTTGACTGACTGACTGAATGAATGAAAAAACCTAATCTCTGATAAATCGAGTTATTTTTCCAGTCATACACAGTTTGTGAGGTAAGATTTCAACCGAGAGTACTTAATTCCAGCCCCCAAGTCTCTCCACTATACCACATTGCCTCTTGTTCCATTCAGTCCATCAAGGTTTTACCAAGGCTACCTTTGCAGTCTTCCTACTTTAATCTCCTCCATGTACTGTACGACTCAGTGACACTAGTCTTGCTGTTCCTTTCAAGTGGCAGTCCATCTTTTGATTCTGTACCTTGTCACTGAATATTGTCCATGCACCTTCATTCTGAGATTACGTCCAATTTACTCCACATGTATCTTGTATGTACATAGTTGTTTTCATGTTGTCTCCACCTATTATTAGAATGTGAGAATGATCATAATCATTATCATCATGATAAGGAAAAGAAAGAAAAAGATAAAGAAACCTTCAGTCATCTGCATGGCTTCAAGAGGTCCAACAGAACAGATATGCAGGTTATTAGATCAGAAACAGAAAGACTGAATACTGTTAATATAATGAATCACAGAACAGAGATGTCAAGGAAGGTGACAAACTCTAGCTTTACTGCAAAACCGAAAAGCAGAGATGTCATCAAGCTATATATCTCCATCATAAACCATAATAAAAAAGTTACTTCTCATGGAAAATTTCTCCAACAATATCAAAATCTTATTTAAATTTAATAAAAGTATAAAATTCTTAATGCACAGGAAGGAAAAGTAGAAATTGAAGGTTGTGAGCTTGAATCAGAGGACAAATTGAAAGAAAGCATAAAGGTTATAAAAATATGTTTTCTTTTTCCAGTCAAGATTTATCAAGTCTTTTAGGGGCCTAATGCCAGCTCCCTGTTAGTTCATATTTGATTGGCGGATGAAATGAGGGACTCCAAAGTCATTGAACAGTTAAGAAAAGGAGCCTTACTTTGCTCTAAAACAGAAAGGATAATCAAGAAGGGTACAGTGGCATTTAGATTCTCGAGATGTGACAACCCCCCAAACCCTCTGTCCCCTTCAAGTAATATATTGTGCCTGCTATGGTTTTCAGGCATCTAGTAAGTCAGAGGGTTTTAACTCCTTATAGTTGGGATACTTTATACCCTTTAAATGACCAGAAAGTTGCATCAGCAGAAGGAGAGGGCAACTGGATCCCAGAGACATTTGTTGTCTTTTAGGGTAAAACTAATCCCTGTTCCAGAAAAAAAAAAAAAAAAAAAAAAACCAATAGGGGGAACCCTGGACCTATCACAAAAAGCATAAGGATGTCAAGGAGGAAGTTGAGATTGTATATAATAACAAACAAACAAACAAAGAAACAAACAAAAACCCACCACAAAAATTTATATCCTAAAGTGACATCTCAAGAGAAAGAACAATTTTAAAGCATTTGACACCCTTGTAATATCAATATTAATGTGTATTTTTCACTTGGTAAAAATGGATGACAACAGATTTAGTGAGTATCCTAACAAAAATCCATACACTGTTAATGAAGCAGAGTTTATTATCCTAAGACAATTATAGAAAGATTGATACTTCCTCATTTAAAAAAAGGCAGGTTAAAAAATGATCTTAGAGCACACAACCAAGAGGGCAAAATTTTATAGAAATATTTTTGGAACAAACAGGTTTCCCTTCACAAAGCCATAGCAAAGGTAGGCAATAGCCACTTGCCACTGAATTTGTTTAATGTAATTGAAAGTGGGTGATCACCAGATGGAGTCTGTGGAACAGTGAAGATCAAAGGATGGAATTAAAAGGTTCTCCACACACCATATCCACATGAACTCAAGAAACAATATGTTGACAAAGAAACATCAAGCAAATGGCTACCATGCAGGTATGTTTGTAGAAATAGAATCGTCTATGGTAGCAACTCAGGTTCAGCTCACTGAAAACACGAGTTAAAAAGAACTATTATCTGTAAGGAGATTGGCCTTGTGAACTGATAGAGACTACTCAGTGAAAATGTATAACATCACTGCAGGTTGGGAAAAGTAAACACCTATTGGAAATCCTGAAAGATAGTGTTGTGTACCAAGAATTATATGAGAGAAATGTAGTATGCTATATAAACTATTAGGCAATGAATCCTCATACTACAGAAAGAGAGGGCAGCTAAAGTGTCCCAATGGACAGAATGTTGGGTCTGGAGTCATAGAAACTCATCTTCCTGAGTTCAAATCAGACCCAGAAACATACTAGCTGTGTGACCCTGGGCAAGTCACCTAACCTCAGTTCCTCATTTGTAAAAATTAACTAGAGAAGGAAATGGCAAACTACTGTTGTATCTTTGCCAAGAAAACCCCAAAATGGAGTCACAAAGAGTCAGACACTACTGAAATGATTGAACAACACAGATATAAACCCTAAAATATCATTGAGGATTTAAGAAATCAATTGTATTGAAAGTAGACTACAATCATAGACAGAACTGTCACCTAAAAATACCAGGAAAAAATACTGAAGGAATAAAGATTTAGGAACAATGTTTTTAGCAGATCTGCCCATACCAAGTGTCTATGATCTTTAAGCTTTGTAGAAGAAAAAACTTTCAAAACATAAAGACCCAGAAGAAGAAATTAAAACCATATGGGAAGAGAACAAATTATATGTCATTATCCTATGTATTCCTGGAGCAATGACTATAGAGAAGATGATGTTTTATCACAGTACTCCTATTCAATTAAAAAAATACTTTATCTAACTATGCACTAGTCTTTAGAACATTATATATAAATGAACAATTACAACTGACTGTAAGGATGGGTTGAATTTAGTAAGATAAAATTCAATGGAAATAAGTATGAGGCCTTTAACTTGTGGGCATGTAACTCTGGTCTGTCTTCTGAGTTCTAGACCCATATCTCCAAATCACTACAAGATGCTTCTAACTAAATAGCTCACTAGTAACTAAAAGTCAGAATGTTTAAAACTATTTAAAGTCTCTTTTTCCTAAAATTGTTTTTTTCTCTCTTAATTATTCCTTGTTTTTGCCCTTTACCAAGTCTCTCACATTTGAAATCCTGGTGTCATAAAAGTCTTTTCCATCTCTCCTTTTTAATCACAGTTGAACTGTTTATTTTACTTCTACAATATGCTTTAAAATTATGAATGCCTTTTAGGTGTTTTCTGTGGTTGGAGTAGATCTTAGTATATGACATTGCATTTATTTTTCCTATATTTACATATACTTATTTAATTTCCCCCGAACAAATGTAAGTTCCTTGAGGGCAGGGACTGCCTAAATTTTGTTTCTTTAGTCTAATATATTTGCACAAACAAAGCCCAGATAAATATTCACTTGCTGATTTCTTACGATAGGGGAGGAAACAGACAGTAGCCCAAGGAATGGGGCTTTTTCGTACTTGGCACCAAGAGTCAAAATAAAACACTATCCTTAAGAGAGAGAGCCTTGTCCATTAGGCCAGTAGAGTAGCTGCTCACAAGGCAACAAAAGGCATGTCTGGGTGGTTTTTGATTGACTGATTGAAAAGTCACAGGTCAACAAAGGAGAACAGATTCAAACAGCAGGGCACCATGATTTCAGAAGCCTTTGGCACTAAAGGATTCTTATCTTTTTCTGGCAAACAAGATACCTTTGAGCAACTACATGAATTGCTAACTGTGTCCCTGCACAATAAGCTTGATAAACAGTAGCAGGTGAAGCTGGAGGCTGCATAAAGATGGGTGGTCATGTGAAAGAGAGCTTAGATCCGCTCTGCTTAGTACCAGAGGACAGAACTAGCAGAAGTGGGTGGAAAAGGCAAAACAAAAAAATAATTTTTAACTTGATAGAAGGAAAATCTTCCTAACAATTTATCTTATTCCTGCTGTGGGAAATGAGATAAAGAATCAAATTGAGAGGAATTAAAGGATTTTGAGGTGGAGAGGGTCTAACTAAAATAAGATAAAGCACACTTGGAGTGGATTCAAATGTTACAGTAGTGTGCCTGTGAATAGCAGTGTTCAGCAGTGGGTATGGAGGAACAGAGAATACAGATGGTGAGGATAACACAGGATTGGAGTTATGCAAATCCTGATTATAGAGATGACAAAGGAACAAGGCATTCAAGAATACTGGACAGCTCACGAATGATTTGACAAAGGAAAAGTTCAAAATTTCAAAAGGAAGAAAGTAACATGTGAGAAATATGATCAAATGAATGTAGTTTGGAGTTACTAGAAGCTGTGGTGAGGACAAAGAGTAGGTTTAAAAGGAAGAGATAGAATTATTGGAGCTTGTGATTTTTAGGGTTCTGCAGCATGATGGCAGAGCAATTATAGGTAATGATGAGATCAAGGTTATAGGTACCTTTGGTTATGGCTGTGGTGACATGGAGGCATAGGTCATGAGAGTTGAAGAGGTTTATGAACTGGGAGACCAGGGTGTAGTGGAGGGGTCATCAACGTGAATTATAAAGTCCTCAGCATAAGTCAAGGGATGGAACTAGGTGCTAAATGAGAAAGGATTGTGAATGACCTGTATAGGAGCTGAGAGAGAACTCTAACTAGGTGCTAGGTAAAGAGACAGAAATAGATGGAGTAAACATTAAAGTAGGAGAGATTGGTGAGTCATGGCAACAGAGGGAGGGTCTGAAAGTAGAAGTGAGGGGTAATGTATCCACCCACTGTTACTAATCCAGTGTTTCTCTGAGGTATGACGAAAGGTATATGTAACATTGGAAAAGGTAGCTAGGGATATACTTTCTTCTGAGATCTAGGATTGGCAATAAGATAAAGGAAATAGTCTAAGACAAAAGAAGTGTACTTTTTTAGAAGACAATGGGGTTCCAGGAAAAGAGTGTGTGTGTGTGTGTGTGTGTGTGTGTGTGTGTGTGTGTTTGTGTTATCTAGACAGTCAGCATCATTGAGATTATTGAGAAAGAGGTGGAAGCTTTCTAGTCATAGTGTATGGATTCAGAATTATTTGACTTAGATACTCCCCCTCTAGAGTCTTGTAAAGACAAAGGATTGTTGGAATTAGTTTTCTTTCGAACACAGAAGAATATATAGATTTGCTGAGTCATCTGGGTGGGAAAATACCTGAGGATTTGGTCGCCAAGGGCCTAGGCGAAATTAATACTTAACTACAGTTTCTTTGCCTCCTACCACAATGCATAGTTGACTTTCTGTGTATAGCACCAGGCACTCTCAGACAAGGTCATGCCATCCATGAGGTCTGCTATCTGAAGCACTGGTCTTTGTATGATGTGGTTCCGAGATGTCAGTTCCTCCCTAATTGCAACTGTCCAGTACTGGGGAGCTATAGCACTGTTGTAGTAGATCAGGGAAGGATAATGGTGTGCTAAAGGGCAGTATGCATAGGGCATCCTTCACATCTAGTTCCTAAGTAACATTAGGGTCATGGAATTCATTCACACTAATCTGGTTATGACACAGTTTAGGCTGCTATATCAGTGGCTGTCAGGGAAAAAAAAAAAGAATGGTTACTCTCATCTGGTAGTAGTATTTACTCTCAGAAAGATTCAAGGCTGTTTTATACATTTACTGCTGTTGGTTCCTCTTTAGGAACTTCAGGGACATTCTTTCCATGGTGAAGGGACTAGGTAGGTGTGATCAAGGTGAGTCATAAAGAATATGAAAGATTTCAATTGATAATAATCTGGATAGAAGGCATTCTTAGCATAGGGAATGAGACAAGCAAAGACTTGATGGCAGGAAGCACAGCATATTCACAGAAAATCAAACCAACAATTTCGTTTTTAACATAGGAAATATGAAAAAGAAGAGGCTGGGTATACACACACACACACACACACACACAAATAGGTACAAGAAGATTTTGTTGTCTAAAATCATACATTCTAACTTTGAATTCATGATTTCTCTGCCCCAGAGGGCAGAAATATATCCATGTTTGCCAGAGGAGGAAATCACACTCCTAATTGTTTTTCAGTGATGACCTCTGTCTTCAAGATGATTAGCTGGCACATAAACTATTGTACAACTCATCATTTGCCTTTTCTCTAATTGTAAAGATGACACCCTAGTTTAGAGCCTCTTAATTGGTCTCCCTGCCTCCAGCCTCTCCCCTCTTTTGTCAATCTTCCATAAAAACCAAATTGATGTTCCTAAAACACAGGTCAGATAATGTTATTCCCTGGCTCAAGAAACTTTTGTCTTTCTTTTTTTTTCCTATAGAATCAAGTATAATCTCATCCTATGAGCAATTAAATATCTTCTCAGGTGGGCTCCTACCTCTCTTCACAAGTAGATTTCCCATTATTCCTCCATCACATATTCTCTATTCCTGTTGAACTCACCCACTTGATCTTCTCTATACACAAAATTTCATTTCCCATCTCTGTGCCTTTGGGTAAGTGACCTGCAATGAATGAATTGTTCTCCTTTCTTTTGGAATGTTTCTTACTTTGCTCTCTTGGAATCCCTAGTTGAGTCTTCAAGACTGAGCTAAAGGGTCATCTCCTATCAGTGACCACCCTTTACCTTGAAATTACTTTGTAATTGCTTTTGTATTTTATTATCTGTCTATTCCCACCTCCATATCTTAGAATGGGACAGTTTTATTTTGTATCCTCAGTTACTCACTCAGGATTAAGTACTTGCACTGAATTTTATTCAGAAACTCTGGCTTACAGTATAAAGGATGTCTTGATTTAGTTTTTATACATCTGTAATCTACACGAAGCTGTAACATTTTAAGATTTTTATATTATCTTACCAAATCTAAACTGTATTTAATATAGTTGAATGTTGATAAATATCTTATAATTATAAGAAATGTTAATCCTTGAATCAATTGAAAATAGCCTCGATTTGGTGATTTCCTTACATTTTCAGTTCTAAGGAATCTCATATGCTTTTCCTATTTTAATTCCAAAAGCCTGGGAACTCATCCAAATGTAAAATGACATATTAAGCTATATCTGCAGCAAGGTTCAAAAAAGAACTTTATTAAAAAATTCTTCCAAAAGGCTTCATGAACATCTACTTTTCTGTCTTCTCCCTCTTTCTTTTCCCTGTCTTACTTTGTTCCTTGTCTCTTTTCTGTCTCTATCTCTACTCAATTTTCTCATATCTCTCCACTATCCACTTGCAGCTCTCTGTCTCTGTTCCTCTTTATCTGTTTTTCTACCTCTCTTTGTGTGTGTGTGTCTGTCTCTCTGTCTTCGTCCCTGTCTCATTTCTTATCTTCTTTTCTGGCCACATTACTATCCTTCATATTTAAATATTAGAAACCTACAGTCTATGCAGAGATGAAACTCTCTTTAATTAACCCAGTTGCAAATGCAGAGAATCTCCCATAGGAGATGTAGGATCACTTATTCTTACAAAGCTCGCTGATAAACAGCACATGCATAGAACCTGAAGTAGCCAGAGAATAGAGTTTCTCTTGTGAGTGTCGAGCAGGCCTGTAATGTTACCTTAATATAGTTTTGTTTTTATAATCATTGGAGGCATTACAGTCGATCATGTTTATAAGTACTTAGGGACTTTTAAGTATGCAGATTATTTAGCTGACATGCTATACAGACTAATGAAATTTTACTAAATATAAGGCAATTGTTATTCAGAACAATTTTATAACTTTTTTAGTATGCATATCCATACCATAGATTTTATGTAGTCTATTAATTATGAGCTATTAATTGTGGTAGAATGAAGTTGTTTATATAAAGTAACCTTGTAAAAGAGAGGTTTTCCTACTGTGTTTACTATGACAGACATAGAGATGTTTCTATTACAGTATGTATTATTTCTACCCTTTAATTACAGACCTTACTATATTTTTATTAACCTTTTTTGCCTTGGTTTGTTTCTTGGAATTACCTAAAGGTTTCTTTATAGCACTGTACTTTCATAAAATCATATATTTTTTTCTTTACAATTTCACTCATCAAATACAATACACATGGGTGGGATATATTATATCTACATCTATCTATCTATATTCTATAAAACAGTAGCATCTTGAGAACTTTTTATTGTTAGTAGAACTGTAGATTCCTTTCATCTTTGTATCTTAAGTCTTAGAATAATGCTTTACTCACTCAGATACTTAAGAAGTGTAATGGAACCTCAATTGATAAATGGTCAAAGGAAATGGACAGGCAATTTTCAGAGGTAGAAATTAAATCTGTAAGCATATGAAAAAATGCTCTAAATCACTATTGATTAGAGAAATGCAAATCAAAACAACTCTGAGGTACCACATCTCCCCAGTCAGATTGGCTAAAATGATAAAACAGGAAAATGACAAATGCTGGAGCGGATGTGGAAAAATTGGAACACTAATGCATTGTTGGTGGAGTTTTGAACTGATTCAACCATTCTGTAGAGCAATCTGGAACTATGCCCAAAGGGCTATAAATAATTGTATACCCTTTGACCCAGTAATACCACTATGGGGTTGTATCCCAAAGAGATCATAGAAGTGGGAGGAAGACACATATGTACAAAAATATTTATTGCAGCTCTCCTTGTGGTGGCAAAAAAATTCGAAATTAAGGGGATGCCCATTGATTGGGGAATGGCTAAACAAGTTGTGGTATATGAATGTAATGGAATACTATTGTGCTATAAGAAATGAAGAGCAGATGGACTTCGTATTTGCCTGGAGAGGCTTATACAAACTGATGCTTAGTAAGAGCAGAGCCAGGATAAATTTTTACACAATGACAGATACAACGTATGTGTGACGACCAACTTTGATAAACTGGACTCTTTTAAGCAACGCAAGGTTCTAAGACAACTCTAAAAGACTCAGGATGGAAGGAAGTGTCTACATTCAGAGAAAGATATAGAAAGAATAGAGTTTAAATGCAGACTGAAGCAAACTACATGATTTCTTTCTTTTCCATTTTTGGTTTTGTTTCCTCTTTCCCATTGTTCATTCCAATGGTTACAACCCTTCTATACAACCAGTCTAATGTCTAATGTGAAAGTATTTACAGTTCCTATACTTGATTGCATGCCGCCATGGGGGACAGGGAGAGGAGAAAATTTGAAACTCAAGGGATTGTGGAACTGAATCTAGTAAACTAAAAGTAAACAAACAAATCGATAAAAAAAAAATTTAAAAAGAAGTATAATGGAAACGTTTACTGCATAGGCAAAAATGTCTACATATTTGCATATTTATATTGCATTTTATATGCAGCCATTAATGTGTGCATATATACTACATGTATGCCTTTAATGCATATGTGTACATGCAATACACACATGGAAAACATGTCAATGCAGTGAATGTTTCCATTAAATTTATTGTGTCTGCAACAAAGAAGTATGCTGGGCCTGTAGATACAAAGATAAAAGGATATCTATCTGTCATATGTATGTATATAGGGGGGATATATATATATGTGCAGGTAATATATATAGGGAAAAACATACATATATGAGTATGCAGTAAATATTACAATTAAATTTATTGTGTCCACAGTGGTCAAAGAACTATGCTAGACCTGGAGATACAAAGATAAAATTATTCTACAACTTTACTAGCAATGAAAAATTCTCATGATTTCTTTACAAAATCCTATAAAACAGTAATATACATAAATCAATTCAGAAAATTGTGGGCAATTCTCCTGTGGAGGTGTGGAGGGCCATACTGAATGGAGGTAAAGGACCAGTTATAAGACAGAAGAATTGTTCCAATTGCCGTGGTGTTTGTCACACTGCATGTGTCCTGTGTGGTCCAGGCTTGTTTTAGGATGAAGCAAGAGAAGTGAGAGGAGAAAGGGCTGTGACTTTGCCCTAGCAATGGCAGGCTTCTGAAACACCTTCTGGAATCCACATCTTTTCATGCTGAGAATAGACACCTACAAAGAGCTGTTCTTGGCAGCCAAAAGAAGAGAAACAGCAGTAGCCTATAGTCATGGCACAGCATAATGGATTGAAAACTGGCTTTAAAATCAGATAATTTGGGTTTAAAACAATCTATTGCTATTTTCCTAGCTGGATAAGTCATTTGATCTCTCTTTTACTCAATTTCCTTCTTAGCAAAATGGTGATATTGAACCAGATAGTTTCTAAGTTTTATTACATGTCTAGGTCCCATTACTCTTCAAGACTACAGGGATGCTATTCACACGACTTAGTCTAGTATGGGAGAAAGAAGGTAGATAATGCCTGAAATCTTTTCACAGTCTGTTAACTTTATTTTAAACTATGCTTTCATATGTTGAAAAGGTAGAATGAGCTCAACAAACCATGAAAATAAAACAGCAAAATTACAAGCAAAAGAAAAATGTCTTGGGGAGAAATATGTTAATTTGTTAAAATAATTAGATCTTTTAGTGAATAACATTGATTAAGCTGGTTATTTCAGTCAGTCAATCAGAAAACAATTTTTGCTGCATTAAACTCTTATTTCAATCCAGGCATTTGGCTAAATTTTGGAGATACGAATACAAACTAAAAGAAAGGCAGATCCTTCTCACACGGAGCTTATATTACAATGAGAGAAAACAACACAGAACAGAGGGTTGAAAGAAAGGGCTACATTGTCAAAGTGTAGAGAGTCAGAAACAAAGCCAAGAAAAAAATTAAGGATGGCTATCCTGGGAGGTTCCAAAGGAATTCACCAATGGGAGAAGAGGGATGCAGAAGTAAAAGTGTGTTCCAGGGTATCAGACTCTGTACTAAGTGCTGTGAATATAAAGAAAAGACAAAATCACCCTTTCTGATCTAAAGGAGCTCATATTCCAAGGGGAGAAACAACACATACATAACTATATGTGTGTATTTATTAATATATGCATATATACAGATACATGTGTAATATATGTACACTTAATATGTGTATAAATGTAAATGTGCAAGATATGTGTACTTTTATATATGTGTATAATATATACACACCTGTGTGTATATAAATACGCATGTGTAATATATGTATACATGCATGCCTATACTTGTATACATGTGTGATATGTATGTACATATATTATGCAATGCACATATGCTTGTGTGCATATATACATACATATGCTCGTATACTTGTAAATATACACACATGAGTATGAGTGTATTATAGAAGAAAGAAAGGTCTGGGGGATGGGGAACAGATGGCAAGTGGAGGAGATGAGAAAGACCTGCTACAGAAGATTGTATTTCAGTTGAGTCATAAAGAGAGACAGGGATACTAAGAAGAGGAGGTGAGAAGGGAAAGCACTTCAGATACTGGAGACAGCAATAGGCCCAGAATTTTAAGATGGAATCTTGGGTATTAGGAAATGGATTGTAGAGTATGTGGAAGGGAAAAAATTGTAAGAAGACTAGAAAATCAGAAAGGGGCCAAGTTGTGAAAAGTTGTCCATGCTAAATAGAGAATTTTATACTTGATTGTAACATTAATGGCAAATTGCTACCATTTATTGAATGTGTGGTGAGTATGTGACATGGCCTGACTTTTTTTTTTAAATAGTGTTTTATTTTTCCCAGTTATATGTAAACATAGTTGTCAACATTCAGTTTTATAAGATTTTGAGTTCCAAATTTTTCTCCCTCCCACCCATCTCTCCCATTTCCCCAAGGCACCAAGCAATCTGACACAGGTTATACATGTGCAATCCTGCTAAACATGTTTCCACAGTCATATTGTGAAAACAGAATCAGAACAAGAGGGAAAAGCACTAGAAAAAAAAAAGGAAAAAAATAGTATGCTTTCATCTGCATTCAGATTCCATAATTCTTTCTCTGGATGGAGATAGCATTTTCCATCATGAATCTTTTAAAATTGTCTTATATAATTGTATTAATGAGAAGAGTTAAATCTGTCATAGTTGATTATCACACAAATGTAGTTGTTACTGTATACAATGTTTTCTGGTTCTGTTCACTTCACTCAGCATCAGTTTATGTAAGTCTTTCCAGGTTTTTCTGAAATCTGATCACTTATTTCTTATAATACCCTAGTATTCCTTTAGATTCATATATCACAATTTGTTCAGACATTCCCCAATTGATTGGCGTTCCCTCAATTTCCAATTCTTTGTCACCACAAACAGCTGCTATAAATACTTTTGTAAATGTATTTCCTTGTTCCCCTTTTGTGATTTCTTTGGGTTAAAGACCTCGTAGAGGTATTGCTGGATGAAAGGGAAAGCACAAATTATTAGCCTTTAGGTATAGCTCCAAATTGCACTCCAGAATGACTGGATCAGCTCACAACGCCACTGACATTGTGTTAGTATTCCAATTTTACCATATCTTCTCAGACATTTATAATTTTCCTTATTTGTCATATTAGTCTGTTTAATAGGTGTTAGGTAGTACTTCAGAGTTGTTTTAATTTGCATTTCTCTAATCAATAGTGATTTAGAGCATTTTATGTGATTATAGATAGCTTTAATTTCTTTATCTGAAAACTTCCTGTTCATATCCTTTGACCATTTATCAATTGAGGAATGACTTATATTCTTATAAATTTGACATAGTTCTCTACATATTTGAGAAATGAGGCCTTTATCAGAAAGAGTGGCTGTAAAAATTATCTCTAAGCTTTCTGTTTTCCTTCTTATCTTGGTTGCAGTATTTTTGTTTGTGTAAAATCTTTTTGGTATAATCAAAATTATCCATTTTGCATTTATAATGTTCTCTATCTCTTTTTGGGTCATAATATTTTCCCCTTCTCTCTAGATATGAATAGTAATCTATTCCTTGCTCTCCTAATTTGCTTATGGTGTCACCCTTTATGTCTAAATTATGTGCCCATTTTGACTTTATCTGGGTATACAATGTGAGATGTTGATCTATATCTTATTTCTGCCACACTGCTTTCCAATTTTCCCAGTAGTTTTTGTCATTTAGTAAGTTCTTATCACAGATGCTGGAGTCTTAGGGTTCATCAAGCAGTAGATGACTATAATCATTCACCACTGGGTCTTGTGTACCTAACCTAGCCCACTGATCAGCCACTCTGTTTCTTAGCCAGTATCAAATAGTTTTGATGATTGTTGCTTTATAGAATAGTTTTTCCCCCATTTTGTCAATTGTATCTTAATTTTTTTTTCTTCTCTCTAATTTGACTTTTAAAATCCTTCTTGTGCTCTTCCAAGAAGAGTTTTTGTTTTCCATATTGCCCTTTGAGGTTTCAGATGTGGGTATATTGACAAGGCTTTCCTGTTCTGAATTTGTGTTTTGATCTTATTTGTCCCATTGTAAGAATCTATGGTATTTATATTTCTATGTTGCCTTATGATGTTTGCCTGTTTCCTGGATTTTAAAGTTGAGCTATGCTTCAGGGGCACAGGGGACATTATCCCATACTTCTTGTGCTGGGTTCTAGGGGCCTGGTTACTGGCTTTGTATACTGGGGTCTCAGGTACTGGTAGCTGGAGGCTTTAGAGCCTGTAGTTTATCTGGTGCTAACCTGGAGCTTGAGGTGGTGGTTGTTGTATGCAGAGGCCAGATGGGGTTTTCTGAGCCTCCCTGGGGTTACACTAAAGCTTGTGGGGTGGTGTTTGGGGATGTGAGTGGTCTGGCTGCTGGAGGCTGCCTCCTTACCCAGGGCTGCACTAGAGCACCTGGAGGCTCAGCAGCTGGCAGATACCTGTTGGCTGGTGCAAGTGGTGGTTCGTAAGTGATGGCTCTCCATGCTGGCATCTGCTGGTTCCTATGCCTGCCCTAAGGCACACAGGAGATCCCATGTTGGTGCTTGCCACTCCACCACCCTGGGGCTCGGGATCTCCCACTGGTCCCCTGAGATGGGGCTTGCCACAGACTTTCCAGGACGCCTCCATCCCATACCAGTCCCCTTCAGTCACAGAAAGAGGGACCTTTCCTGCTAATCCACCTAGCTTCATGAACTGAAGGGCTGCTGTACCTGATTTTTCTGATGGCTCCACTGGTCCAGGCTTTTTCCTGTGATGGTATTTTCTGATTTTTTCAAGGTCAATAAGGGAGAGTAAGAGTGACTTACTCCTTATTCCACCATCTTGGCTCCTGGACCAGACCTTTTTTTTTTTTTTTTTTTAGGTAACTCATTTTGGTATTTGAGTAAAGATGAATTGGAACGGGGTAGGGAGATACTTGAGTTTGAAAGACTAATTAAAAGATTATTTCTACACATTAAAATTCTCCTAGTCACTGAGGGTCAAAACTGTAGTAACATAGAATTAGTCTAATCTCTCATCTATATTAGATCAGTTGGCTGAGAATTGATTGTTTTATTGAGCTAAAACATCCTACATGTAGCATGTATATATTCAACATTTTGAAACCCAGAGGAAGAAAAGAAAACAATGGGAAGGGAAAAAAAAAGCATATGTATTTCTGGAAGGAGTTTATTTAATAGAATTTTTCCTCTTAAGATCTCTGAATACAATAATTAAGAGATGGATAGTTTGTAAAGTATAAACTGAAAATGGACTCTAGGTCATAGGTTTCTGTTTTGTTTGAGAGCATTTATATATGCCTGTGTCATGTTTTGCATGGATATTACAGAACTTTTTTGCTGCTTTGTGAAGGTTTCAACAACAGAACTGCAGTTACCTTCTGATTTTATAATTTGTCATCAGCTGCATCCTCAGATTTGATCATTCCTAAATTATTATGTTTTATCATTTTTTTTTAAATTGAGAGGTAATCAAGATTAAGTGACTTGACCAGTCACATAGCTAGTAAGTATCCAAGGCCAATCTGGAATACAGGTCCTCCTGACTACAGGACTGGTGCTCTATCCACTGGTTCTTTGCATTTCCTAAAATTCAAAATGCATTGGCTCTAGTTTCAGCAGATCTGGAGTTCAAATGCTGCCTCTAACACTTATGAGCTGTGTAAATTTGGGTGAGTGTCTTAACCCTTCTCAGCCTTAGTTTCCTCATTAATAGTCCCTTAAAGCTCTAGGAGTGTGATTCTACAATCCTGTGATTTCTAGCTGTAGGTTTTTTTTCCCACCATTTCCATTACAATATATTTCCACATTTTTCTCATTGCAGTTTTATATTTCCTCAAGGTTTAGGTTCAAACTCTTTGTTAAACTTGAATTCCTAAAAGAGAGAAGAAACAAAGAGCCACAAATCAAACTTGAGGACAGCTATTAAGTGTCAAGTGTCTGAGCCTGGATTTGTACTCAGGAACTTCAGACTCCAGGGTCAGTGCTCTAGTCACTGTGCCACCTAGTTGTCCAAGAATAGTATTCTTAACTAATGGAGCGTTAGAGGAATGCTGGGTGCTAAGACGCTAAATGCTCCAAAGAATCACAGAAGATATTTAGACAAAGGAAGGTTAGTTGACACAGGGTATATGTGCTCAGGGTTATGTCTTCCAATAGTTCTAAGATCTGTAGTTTCTTCATCGTTGCTAGGCCTTCCACAGTATGACTCACAAAACATCTCCCAAAAATATCTTAGTAAATAGTCTTGAGAGTTGTTGTGGCAGACATAACATCACCTGGTGGTTAACCTTCTGGTAGTGGCAATCTCTAAACTTAGCTTGGCTATACCTCAAACAGCAGCCTGCATACAGTGTGTTACTAAGCCCATACACAAGGAGTTTTCCACCAGGTAAGGCCTGCCAGAGTTTGCCTTTGTATTGCCATCATGTCAGAGACACTCAGATACCTCCAGCCTGTGACTGGGCTTCAGAGTAGGACTTTGGTGAAGACACTCAAGAATATTGTTCAGTTTTTCTTGGTCTTCTCTGAATTTTAAGCATGTCAGACAGATAATTTTTAATAAAATGATAACCATAGCTAACATGCATATATTATGTGCCAGGAACTATGTTAAATAAATACTTAAAAATGATTATTTTATTTGATCCTCATCACAACCTTGGAGGTAGGCACTGTTACTACCCCCATTTTACAGGAGAAGAAACTGAGGTAAACAGCACTTGCCCAGGGTTACATATCTCATAAGGGTCTGAAACTGCATTTGAACTTAGGTCTTCCTGACTCTAGACCTGGCCTTTTATATACTACATCACTTAGCTTCTCTTAGAAAGAAAATAGAAAGTTTTCCAGTAACTTTGCTTCCCTTCAGTTGACTCTACTATAAAAGCTCTAAATGTAAATCTAAATGATTAGTCCAACAGCTCAAAATTATCTATTCTTAAAAAATAATTCAATTAAAGTCAGCATTTATTAAGTGCCTACTCTTTATATATTGCTTCATTAATCTAGTTTACTTCATAAGAGCAGGAAACTAGGCAGCCACTTTGAACGATAGCTGGCAGATTATTTGTGTTGCCTTTACTTAATGCTTTAAAACTTCATTCACAAACCCTCAAAACATGTATTTCAAATAAAAATTGAAGTTTTTAAATCCTCTTTTACACGCAATGATTATTCCATATATCTTAGACACTGCAGATGAGCAACAAGCTGGTCCCAGAGTTAAATAGATCACCTGTATCATGTTTGGCAAACTTCGTACATCTCTAATAATCTCAAGCTGTTTGATGTTGCAAAAGGCTATCTTATCAATGTCATATTCTCCAACTGATTCCCTGTGACTGTGAATCATAGAATGGCAAAGCTGATGTTGCTGATGATTCAAAGAAAATGTAGAAATGAAAGGTGAGTGTAAGCAGACTGTGCCGTGTTGCCAATAATGATTTATGACAAAAATGGTATCAAAATCATTAAGCACATGAATGGATGAATAAAAAAAAACCACATTCATTAAACACATACTATGTGCCAAGCACTCTCCTAAGTATTGGAGTTTAAATTAAAAAGCAGAAATAATCCATGAAAGGAGTTGACAATCTGATGGTGGAAATAGCACATAGGATAGTGGTTCTCAACCTTCCTAATGCCGCAACTCTTTAATACAGTTCCTCATCTTATGATGACCCCCAACCATAAAATTATTTTCGTTGCTACTTCATAACTGTAATTTTGCTGCTGTTATGTATCGTAATGTACACATATGAAATGTAGGATGTATTTTCATTGTTACAAATTGAACATAACCCACAGGTTGAGAACTGCTGACATAGGAGAATGGTAGCCAAGGAGAGAGCACTTTCTTTAGTTTAGAAAGTTACAGAATGGAGATCAAAAAGTGGGACAGATGGACATACCTCTTTCTGGAACAATGGCAGAATTCATTTGATCATATTTCGTGGTTCCAAAAGTGAAGATTGCTTGGGGTAGGAGAAGTGTAGGTATGTCCATTCGATTGTGAGGCTACAGTTAAGGACATTGTGGAGGAGGAGGGTCGGAGAAGGAGTAAAGAAGGGGTAAAATGCCTTTTCTGAATTTGTGCTGTGGTAGAGATAATCACCATTCAGGAGAAAAAGATCTTAGGGCATTTTTTATTTTTACAGAACAAGGTCTCTGGTGTGGGAATTGAAAGTGGGTTTTGGGTAGAAGGTTGTAGGGAAGGTTTGGAGAAGAGGGACATGCCATTAGCCAATAAACATTTATTAAACACCTACTATGTGACAGATTCCATTAAATGCTGGACATACAAAAGCAAAAATAAAGTAAAATAAACACCATCCCTATCCTTGAAGTTATTACAATTTAATGAGGGAAGACAACACACAAGAGAAAGCTAGAAAGGAGGTGAAGAGAGAGGAGAAATTACTTTGTCATTGGCATGGTGGAAAAGCCAAAGAAGTCCAAAATGAGTGACGGGAAAAGGAGATACTCATACAATGTGAGAGGTGGGGATGTGGGATTAGGGGAGGGATAGGATAGTGATGTTATCGAGAAAATTGAAAAGAATGTGAGGAAGGCATCAAGTACATTGGATACACCTGTTATAGAAGATTTGTGGAAAGTCAAGGACAAGGAACAAACAAAATAAAAATCCATAGATGGTCTGTGAATTGGAATAAGCAATACTTCTGTTAATGAAGTCACAGATTCAAAGTCATGTTGGCATATTGCATGTAACAAAATAAAGATCCTTAGAGACTGGGTGACTTGGTCAGTTTCATAAATTAAGCTAATTGTAGAATCTCAAATTTATGTTACTTCATCCCCAGTTCAGTATGTTATATACCTCAATCCAGTTTCCTACATTGCATAGGAATATTAATATCCTTTAATACCAGTTTTCAAATAAATTGCCAGGACTTTACAGACTTGGAAAGGATGATGATGATGATAACTCAGTTTGGGGATGGAGGATAGGCAGAGGGAAGCCAGACCTCAGACTTCATTTGCACAAGGAACTCTCTATGAGGAAAGTCCCTTTGCCAATGTATGTTGGGCACTTACCTTTACAACTGAAGAGTCTGAGAATTGTCTGGCTGGACAATTAACTTGAATGTGGTCCTACTGATTAGTAAGTCCTGTCGGAATCAGGATTTGTACTCAGAGATTGATACTTTAAAGTTTCCAGAGAACTTTTTATGCATTTTCTGTTTTATTTTACAATAATCCTTGTGAAGTAGTTCCTATTGTCATTCCCATTTTACAGAAGGGAAACCAGACCTTATACATATTTTATGTGAGTGTGTGAAATCTGAAAGCAATACATATATACAAATAGACATTCACATGTATGTGTGTGCTTATTTCTGAGTGTGCATATGTGTGTGTATGTGTGTGTATGTGTATATTGTCCAGTGTAAAACAGATAGTAAATTTTGGAAGAAAGAGTCAAGCTCAGATATCTCTGACTCTAAGGATATGGAATTCTTCGAACAAAACTCACTTTAAAAGGATTTGCTATTATGCCAAATAAAATTCTGAGAGACAAAGTTCAGAGCAAAATTAATCAATTAATTAGTCTAGTAATAACCAATAAATTGAAATAATTTATGTCAGTTACTAAAGACCTCAACTGAGGGTCACTGGGCCCTTTAAATCCAGGTGTCTTCCTTCTGATTGACCTGACAGTAGATTATTGGGACCACCACTGACAAACTTAGGCACCCGTGATTGGTATGTGGGTTGGCCTTCAGGAGTGGCTGATCATACCCCTCACTAATCTCTGACACTTAAGGAATGCTCCATGAGAGACATCTGCCTCCAACAATCCAAGATAATTCTGAAGGATTTATGAAAAATATGCTCAGATGTTTCTGACTCTTTAGTCCTTATTATCAAGCTTTGGCTTAGAGACAGTTTCTAGAAAATCACTATTGGGTCCTTTTATCTCTGGTCACTCCACATTTATAGCCCTTTCTAAATTTATTTCCAATCCTAGTTGTGGATCCAGATAGTCAATTTAACTGCATCAAACAAAAACACATGAAATATAAGATCACAGATCTGGATGAGAAGCCATCTAATCCAACCCATTCATTTTGCACATGGGATAAAGTGATCTGCAGGTTGTATTGTATGGGGGAATGGTGGGATTTGAACCCTAGTCCTCTGTCTTCAGGCGGATCATCTTTAAAGAAGAAAGTCAACTGATATAAAATAGCACTAAAATTTATTTATCCTTTCCCTTTACCTGCAGACAATCTTCACTTGATTCATGTTAGACAGCTAAGTACCTATCCTGTTCTTAAATGTCTACAGGGAATATTCAATTAAATCAATTGTACTTTTTACTGAAAGAAGAACTAGGGCAACTAGGTGGTACAATGGATAGAGCTGGAGACAAGAGGATCTGAAGTCAAATCTAGCCTCAGACCCTTGATATTTTTTAACACAGATTGTCGCCACCATGCCCTCCTCCAAAAGGCTACCATGTGCCCCTATTAGAATGTAACCTCTTTAAGAGCAAACTGGGTTTCCCCTAATTATTCTTTATATCAATGGACCTTAGCAGAGAATCTGGCATGTAGTAATTTTTTAATAAAAACTTGTTGTTGACCATGTGCCCAGCTCTGTTTTGGGTACTAAACAGATTTGAAACTTTGTCATCTTATAGAAAGCTGAAATTTCTTTTGTTACAACGCATCTCTTCCCTGTTCTATTTTCTGCCTTAGTTGAAGACAACTGCTTATCCCTGTTAAAATTATATGTTTCTAAATACTCTCATTTTTCAACCTTTCTCCTTAACACATTAAATAACTCTAATTCATTTAATCTTTTGACATGGAAGTAATTTGCTCATTTATGTAATTACATAATGTGACTTCCAATTTTGTTTTGCTTCACATACTCCATTGTTTCCCCTGCTTCATTCTACTATAGAAGAAAATTAGATTAGTCTATCGGGCATCTTTTCATCACAAAGTAATATGGATAACTACTCCATCCTCAACTAGTGGTTCACAAATTGGATATTTAAAAATGATTCGTTGGAAAATTTCTTTCTAGGTAAGGAAGTAAAGCTATCAGATTTTTAATATCCAGGGTCTTCTGTTTACTCCCTCTAAGAAATAGATACAATGTTCACCCTGCCATTCCTAAGTTCAAACATTTAATTAGTTTTCTGAGAGTTTTTGAATCTCATCTAACTGTCTCAGAGGGCAATCAGGCCCAATGGCCCATGGGATATTATAATTTTGAATTTTAGTGAAACACCTTGTCTGGCTGCCTGGTATATATGGGTTAAGGGACCTAGCTGGAGCAGTAGATAGAGCACTGCTTTTGGGGGTCAGGAAGGTCTGGGTTCAAATCTGTCCTTAGATATCTAGTATATCACCCTTGGTAAGTCACTTAACCCTTCCACCTCACTTTATTTGCCTGCAAACTTGGGAATGAAGAAAACACCTACCTCTCAGGCTTCTTGTAAGAATAAATTAAGATATTTGCAAAGTATCTACATGACAGCTATTATTTCCCTAGACATCTTTTTTTGTGCAACTTGGTTAACATTTTGTGGCTGGAGTTAGCATTTTTTCTTTTCTTTTCTTGTTTGTTTGCATTTGTGGAGGTAAAGCATAAAAATCTATTCCCTTAGAGCATGCATACTTCCCAAAGACTCTACCCCTAGTACTAATTTAATTCGATTTGTATTTGTAATAAGAAAGCTTTAATTGGTTCTATTCTGAATGTTCCTTGGAATACTATTCCAATTAGCCTCAGTTGGAAAGATCAGTAAAAAGGTGTCATGGCAACATACTATTTTCCATTTGATTCTATGCAAAAAAAAAATCATAGAAATAATATTCCCAGGGCAATCCTCTTATCCAATTCACAATATTAAGAAGGGCATGTGGGAGTAAAGACTAGTAGTGTTCCCATTACCAGCAAATGTGTGTTTAGAGAATGACTTGTATTTAGTTAGATAAGTACTAAAACTTCTGGAAAATCCAATCAGTTGTAATGAAATTTCTGTCAAAATCAGTGCATTCCCCTCAAAGATCTTTCTAGAGCTCCTCATTCCTTAAGGATCCAATCCTCCTTCCCCCCATTTTTATTCCCAAGCAGTGATTTATCATTATCTGACAAGTAGAAACTCCTGACTCTGGCCTTTGATAACACTCTGGATCCCAGCCTTCTTGAATTGCATATGTTCCCTCTTTTTTCTTCTGTGTTTCAACCAAACTAGACAATTCTCTACTTCCATCACGTACTTTGCTTTCTCCCACCTCCAATCCATTCTCGCAATTTTCAAGTTGGTCTTTATAAACGTCTGATGAAGTCATCACTCTGATAAATTTTGGTGGCTCCCTATTACTTTAAGTCAAATATAAAATCCTCTATTTGGCTTGCAAAGCCCTTCAAAACCCGTCCCCTTCTGACCCTATATCTTATTCCTCACCAAGTATTCTGAAATTCAATGGCACTGTCCTCCTTGTTATTCCTCACATAGGAGCCTGTGTATTTGAACTTGTGGCATATTCAGTTGTTGCTGCTCATACCTGGAATTCTCTCTTTTCTCATCTTTGTCTTCTACCTTCTTTGGTTTCCTTCAAGTCTCAATAAAGCAAAGGCTTTTTGCAGAAAGTAGAAATCCAGCAGACACTTGAAAAAGAACAAGGATCTTTTTGTTGTTGTTGTTTGGTTGTTGGTCTTTCTTTGCATCCCCAGAACGTCTTAGGACGACGTCTGTCACACATTAGGTACTTAATACATGTAGTTAGGTATCTTTGTTTATTCAGTCCCTATATATCTCTTGGAATACAGTTTCTTCCTCCCCATCTTTGTTTATTTCTCTCCCTTTCAAGGCCCAAGTCAAATGTTACTCCTTCAAGGAAACTTACCCCACAAATGCTCCTCTCCCCCCACATGAAAATGATTGTCTTCTTCAAAATCCACCTTACTTTGACTGAATCTCTTAGCTAACACTCTCTTACATTACTGTTCTTTGTATATTCACTCTCTGATTCACACCCCTCCTTTCCACTGCCATGCTCAATTAGTTTATTACATTCTTGAGAGCAGAGCCTTTTTTTGTATCCACAGTACCTGGTAGTGTCTTATCTAGAGTATGTATTAATGAAAGTCTGCCTGTTGGCAGAATCTCAGGAGCCTGTCTCTGGAAAGACATGATGACATGTACTGGAAGGACTCCATCTTGATTTGGACCACATGCATTCAGTAACTGGTTCTGGTCTTCTACCCACATGACAGAGAGATGAACTTTTGACTCACTGCTAAGCTGTAACTGGAGTATATTCAAAACAGTTGTAACTAAAGCAAATCTCTTTCTCTTTTCTTTAGGCTGTGGTGAAGTGAGGAGGCAAGCACTGTTTTGAGAACTTGGTGGGTAGAGAGATCTCAGACCTCCTCTACCAAGTCCTCTGTAATGTGGTCCATTAGCACAAAGTTTTCGATCTTGTTTTTGCTTCTGTTGTATCCATTTTCTTGATTTTAGATGAAATAATATGTCAATAAGCTCTGACTTTAAGAGCTTCAAAGTTTGTAACAGTAAGCCCAAGAAATGCAGAAACTGGAAACCATATAATCTGAGGAAAGCTGTGCATAGATGAGGAGGAGTTGAGATTGATTAAGCCCTGAAGTAACAGAAACAAGGGTTCAGTCATTCATTCTAATGTTGCATTTGGAAATAAACTTGGTGGGACAAAAAGTATAAGCCTACTACTCCCAGGGACTGAGATGAAAGACGAAAAAAATGGAAACTCTTCCCACACCTCCATTTCAGCAGAAAAGCTTTAATGCTCCCATTCTTGCTACAGCTTGATGATAAATATCCCTTTGTTTATATAAGCTAATTGATATTAATTGATTAAGTTAAATTGGAGTGCTAATCATCGATGACTAATCTTGCTGAGAACATGCCCCAATTAAAGCTTAAGCCAATGACATTAGAGAAGAAATGCCTTGAATCAGGGGTGTCCTAGAGTTAGCTTGTCACAACTCATAAGAGCCAACTGTTAAAATTTTTATGAGCATATTTTCATGTTTAAATCAGCAAACCCTACAACTCAGGGCTTTGTTTATTGATTTTCAAGATCTAATAAAATAGTGGAGAAAATGATAGCAATGTACATTAAATTTTAAAGTGAGTCATGTACATTTATTTTTGGAAAGCTGATTGTTAAATTTTTACCGGCACACTACTGTCCTGATCCCTCAAGGATTACCTCAGAATCTTGAAGGGTAGATCTATCCAGAATCACTCCAGGTTAGTGTCTAAAGTCTTACTATAATGCTATTAATATAAATACTTTTTGAAGTTGAATTGTAAAGAATCTGTAAAGAATATGGTGAAACCACTATTTCTCTACCGCTTTCTTTACTTTCTCATATGACTGTCTCTACACTTGCCTTCTTAACTCTCTTTGCAGGTTCTAATAAAACCTAAAAATTATTCTCTATGAAATCAATATATATTTAGAATTCCTCTCCTTCTCTCCTCCAGCAAGATTCTTTATTCTTGTCACTCTAGTCTTCTTACTGTTCCATCCCACAGGCATCACATATTCCTATTTACATCTCTTTGCCCAAGCTTATATTCCTACAATGGAATATGTAGCCTCAAAATTCACCTTTTTAATATGAATGAGGGAGAAACTATGAGTCAGGAACACATGGGTATGGATCTCACTTCAGACACTTACTAATCATGGGATATTAGGAATATCATATATTTTCTAAGTGTGAGTTTCTATATTCATAGAGTGCTAATTATTAATAATAACAGCACCTATATTACAGGGTTGTTGGAAGGACCCAATGAAATAATATAGTTAAAGTGCTTTACAAATCTTAAGAAGGTATATAAATGAGCTGGTCAGAGGATTTAACAAATTTATTTTTTTTTATTTTTTTTTTATTTTTTTTTAAATTTTATTATAGTTTGCATCATTCATTTCCACAAGATTTTGAGTTACATATTTTCTCCCCCTCTTTCCCCCCACCACCACCCCAAAACAGCCATCCCAGTGT
>CM053590.1:90594314-90607829 GCA_028646515.1 Pseudochirops corinnae
TGAATTTTTTTTTTTTTAAATCTCTGTGTGGCTCTGCTTCCAGAAGGGAAAGCTCTGTCCCAAATCGCTGGGATCCTCCTGGCTGCCGTAGACTTCCGGCTAACTGGATAATGAAGACTCCAAGACCGAGGCCCAAGACAAGATCCGGATCCAGGCTGCTCTACGCGAGAGCACTGGCCTGAAAACAATCGCTCAGTCCTTCTGCTGTCTGCAGGCCGAGGGCGGGGAGCTACAAAGCGGAGGCGGGTGCAAAACCTCTGCCTTTTGCTTTTCTGCTCTGGAGACCTTTCGGCTGGACTGCTTATCTCCCCCTTTCACAATCCTCACACACAGCTGGTGCTAATCCTCTCACCTGAAAGCTTTCTCTGCTTCTCCCACCCAGCCGCCCCCGGGGCACAGCCGTGGCTTCAGGCCAGGCTGGTTTCAGTTCGCAGTGCTGATATGGTTCCTCGTAGCCGAGCTGACTTTAGTGGGAAGTATCCTTGTGTGAGTTTTGGGGTTCTAAGTTTGGTTTAGAGTGCTATTTTATGGGTATTTTGGGGTGGCTATGTGAGAGCTGCAATATGTTGCTGCTGCTACGCCGCCATCTTCTACACTCGATTTTAACAAATTTCAAAAGATTTGGAAATAAACAACTTCATGGAAGAATGCCTGAATTCACTAATAATGAGAGAACTACAAATCAAAGCAACCTTAAGGAGGCACCTCACACCTTGCGAATTGGGAAAAATGACAAATGATGGGAACAATGAATGTTCAAGGGGTTATGAAGAGATGGACCTTAATTCCTACTATCTCATTCTACAGTAACATAGTCATGAGGAGTGAGGAAGATAGAGAGAAAAATCTTCTCTCTCTCCAAGAGGGAGGTGCTTCTCAGGTGAGGGCCAGCTCCAGTCGTCCTGAACTATATCTTACCACTGGACTCAGATGGCTGTGGAGGAGAGAATTAGGATGGTGACTTTGCCCAGCCCTCCCTCACTTAAATCCAATTCACTTGCAAGTCATGGCATCACCTTCCTAATGTCATAGTCCTTCTTGAGAACAAAGGACAAACAACAGCAACAGTTTCTAAGGGGCTTGGAATCATCAGCTACTGAATTTAGAGTCTTCTCTCACTCGACCATCATTAATTTGGTGGAGTTTTTTTTTTTTTATATGTAGTATAAAAGGTGTAATTTGATCTCCAGCAAGTCACAGGATATTTCCTATGTAGTAGTGTCTTTGGTCTTTTTCCAATGACCTCAAATCCCCATGACTCCTTAAAATTAATTCAGCACTCATTCAAATATAGTTTCCTTTTGATTGCTTGATTGAGTCAAAACAGATGTATGAGTCTCCTGTGATTAATTGGGAATGAAGAACCATCCCTATTCCAACATTCTTTCCCCTCATCATCAATAGACAGTTTCAGAGACTAGCTATGACACACCTATATTCAGTAGTTTAAAGCATATGTAAATGTTCAAGAGTCTCCCTAAATATAATTTTAAGGTGTCTTCAAGTCACATGATTTACTTTAGGAGTTTGAATACAAATCCTGTATATTTCCAATGCAACCTTAACCATTTTTAAAGCATGACCTTTATATTCCCAAAGTAATTTTTATTATACTACAAGCATATTTGGCTACCCAGGACTACTTTTATCAGCATAGTTCACTGTTTGAATCCGATTAAACCCTAGCAATGTCTAATTTTAATCACAGTCACCGCTGACAAAAGTTTATAAATTGATATGAAAAACTGACCTTTTTCTGTGTAACAATGAAATAAGTAGATATTTTGTTAAATCTAACATTGTTTGATGGTTTTCAAATGCTTCAAATTGACAGACATAAAATTATGTGTTTTCTTTTTTCTTTTTTGTAATTTGAATAAAGTATGCAATTATGGAATATGTTTTCTAGCAAAATAGTAATAATGACCACTCACATTTCAATGGTATTTTGAATTTCACATATTGTTTATCATACAACCCACTTGTAAGGTACATTGTCATTGTGTAATTTCCAAATGAGGGTAGAGAGACCTCAGACCTCCCCAGATGAGGGACCTGAGGCTCATAGAGATTGACACAGCTCATAAATAACTGAGCTCTGTAGGATCTAGGTCTCCTGATTCCAACTTGTCTTGAACTTGAACTATGACAGCACATTGTAACCCAGTGGAAAAGAAACGATAGAATATTGGAAAAATAGTATGGAATAGTTGGATTCAAATCCTACCTCTGACAAATACCAGGTATATAGTCATTTAACTTTATAAGTCTCAATTTCTTCAGCTGTAAAATTGTAATAATTATATCTATAGTTTTGGTCTCATAGGATTGGTGTGAGGCTCAAAAGGAGATAACCTGTATAGCATTTTTGAAACTTTAAAGTGAATTAAAAAAGTCAGGTATTTTTTAAACAATAATAAGTAATAAGCTTATCAACTACCTGATTGATAGAGATAATCTAAAATTCCAGAATACAGCTTTTTAAAACCCGGTTTCATACATCCTTGAATATTACCAACTACTTTAGTGATGATACCTGGAGTTTGGCATAGAAAAGCTTAAGTCAATACAAATGATGAAAGACCAGCTTGCTGTGGTGGATGAATTTACTCTCAGTAAAGATCAAATTATTAAAGATCTGGTATAAGAAGAAACCTATAAATATCTTGACAATCTGCAGTCAAGAAAGATTAACCACTGGGCAATTAAACAAAAGTTGGTAAAAGCAAGCAGCCCACATGTGGAAAATACAAAAGACATTGTTTTCAGGCAACAGGATTAAGGTAATAAGTGCATTTCTGGTGCCAATTATAAAACATGCATTTTGTATTATAAACAAGTCCACTTACAGGTTAAAGGACCATTTAATGTAGCACTGGAATGGCTGTGATCAAACATTTATCTATCTCAGCCCCCAAAGCAATTAAGGTCAGCATTCTATATTGTTCCCAAGTTGAACACTGTAGAGTTTCTTCTACAGAAAACTCTATCGAATGCTTTATGATGGTTTATACACACACACACACACACACATACACTAGCAGATACTTCTTTTATAGTAATAAAATATAGTAATAAAAGGAATCACTTATCTAATGCTTTACAAATGATATCTCATTTTATTGTCACAACAACCTTTTGAGGTAGGTGCTATTTATGGGCTTCATTTTAAACATGAAACTGAGACACACAGAGATCAGGCTACTTGCCTAGAATCACAGAGGTTAAATTGAGGTTAAATTTGAACTCAGGTCTTCCTGACTCTAGTACAGATTTCTACCCATAGAACTATTTAGCTGTGAAAGGTCTATGATTTCATCATATCTATAACAAGAAATTCTTGAAGCAAATTCTGTTGAAGGATGAGGGTTGATTGTGGTGGCTGAGGGGCAGGCAATTTGTGGCTTTAAATCATGATGCTGGGACAGAAAATCCAGCTAGTTTCTCACTGGAGCTGAGGATAGGGAGGATGGGACCTCAGAGAGGGGCACTATACCCATAGTATGTTGATGCTTTGGGCTCTGGGAGAATCCTACTATATGACAGTAAGAGTCAAGCAGAAAGCAATGTGGAAAATCCAGGTTGTCACAAAACAAAAGCTCTCTCCAGATATCAGCATGCTGGGAAAAGCTCTACTTGTCTGTAGTAGTTATGGCTCTAGATTTCTTTGGTATGCACACTTTTAATACTAATGAAGGTCGATGCATTTCCTTGATCAACGAAGTTGTTTTTTTAAGCTTCTGTGACCATAAATTCACTAGTTGAAGGACCAGTATACTGATAACTGGTCTCTTGGAATTCACTTAGTCTAGTATTCATGGGACAGATGTGCAGTTTGTTGTTGGGACAGGTTAGAAGTCAGGCTAGTTTGTTTAGCCTGCAGTCTTATACTCCATTTCGACTCAGTATGATGACAAACAGAAAAAGAACTTTAGTGAAAGAATAATAATAAAAATAACCACTAAAGCAATAAGTAATATATAGAAATTATGGTTTTGTTAAATCACACAGATGTGTCTATATTATGTATACATGTATGTATGTAATCATATGTGCATAGTTAGGTATACACATGCATGTAGATATAAAACACATTTATATATGCATAATACACACACATATAGTGTGTGTACATATACATACACACACACAGAGGCAACTAGGTGGCACAGTCGTTAGCACACTGTTCTTGGAATCAGGAAGATATCTTCCTGAGCCCAATCTAGCCTCACACTTATTAGCTATGTGACAAACAAGGCTAAGTGACTTGTCCAAGGTCACAGAGCTAATTAGTGTCTGAGTCCAGATTTGAATTCAGGGAAGATTAATCTTCTTGACTCTGGGCCAAGAACTCTATCCACTGTGCGACCTAACTTTCTTGATTTCAGAAGAGCTGAGTTCAAATCTGGTCTCAAACACTTATTAGCTTTGTGATCCTGGGCAAGTCACTTAACCCTACTTGCCTCAGGTTGAACATCTGTGAAATGTGCAAGACAAGGAAAAGGAAAACCACTCTATTATCTTTGCCAAGAAAATCCCAAATAGCATCACAAACAGTCAGACAACCGAAACAGTTCAACTACCACCACAATAATATATGTATACCAATATATACATATATGTAAAATATATGATTTCCACAACCTTTTGAAATAAGTGACATCATAATCCTCATTTCCTAGATGAACAAATTGAAGCAAAGAGGCTTATTAATAAACTTATCTAGATTCACATTGGGAAGTAAGCTTCTATAGGAAATATTCAAATTTCTGAAGTTCCAAATCCTATGTTTTATGTCCTCTGTCAGGCTGCCTTCAAAACATGGAAGAATCAGAGACAAAAAAGGGGGTTTATTTTATCTCCTCAGGCAACTTCAGCTAATATAATGTAGCTATAACATCACCCAATGTATAAGCAAAGATAGACAAATTGTTGGGTCATTGAAGGTGCAATTAAGAATGCATTGATTAAACTAAAATTATTATAAACATCAAGGAAATATTGATTGAGAACATGTTCGTAAGAATGTTCCCTGACTGGTAACTAACTGAAGGTGTAACAGTAGAGCAAATGACTTAAGAGGTTGTAGGTTACTCAGAAAAATAATACTCTTAATATTGTGTACCATTTATGTACCTTGAATGTAGATTGATAAGAAGTGAATAGATGTAATACGAACTTAAGTTCAGTTTAGAATGTAATTTTGAGAAGTTATACTGGGATGGGCGCATAATTAAAAAAACAAACAAACAAACACCAAATCCAGGACAATAGAATAAACATTTTACCACATATGAAACAGTGGGACTTGTAAAAAAAACTATCCTTAGTAAACACATCAGAAATATTTGACAGGGACCATAAACAAATGTAGGGCTACACAATAAAGTAGGAATAATAAAGAAACTAAAACAGTTGTAGAAACTGATGAATTTTTTTAAAGGCAGTAATAACCATGAGGCATAGAGTTTACTCACGTATGCAAATCAGACATTATATGAAACCAGCATCCTGTGATTTTTAGTACCAGATATAGCTAGAATCAATACAGATGCATTTCCAGGCACATGCAAGCAGATTTCCATCCCATCAAGAGATATTTCTAATATATTTGGCCAATGGGTAAAATAACTTTGTATTAATTTTATATCAGTCCCCCTAGGTCTTAAAATTATTGTTAATATTAATATGGATTTTTAAAGACTGTTTAATATTTTTTATTCTCCCCAAAATGAATTATTTAAAACATTTAAATATATAAATTGGTTTATTTTATAAAAATAAAAGCAATAGAAATGTATTACACTGTGTTAATCATATCCAGAGGATTTTATTCTCTTCTGTGATGCGGAAATCATATTTTAAGAGGATTGTCGAGGTAGATGGCACAGTGAATAGAACACTGACCTTAAATTCAAGAGGCCCTTAGTTAAATCCAGCCTCAGACATTTTATGGCTGTGTGATGCCTGGCAAATTACTTAACCAATCTGGGATGAGGGGAGAGGGCAAGAGAGGGCAAGAAAGATGGAAAGAAAAAAACAGAAGGAGAGAGAGAGACAGAGAGACAGAGACAGAGACAGATAGAGAGAGACAGGGAGAGACAAAGAGAAAGACAGAGACAGACAGACAGAGAGACAAAGAGAGAGAGAAAGAGAAAAAGAGAGAGAGAGAGAGAGAGAGAGAGAGAGAGATCACTGGCAAATTTGAAGTTGGATTCAGAGAAGAATAAATTAATGTTGAAAGTTCACATCTTACCACACAAGGAAGAATTTGGCATACTTAATGTGGAGGAGAGAAGACAAATGGACGGGTGGATCCTGATATTTGAAGGGCTTCAGGTGATAGATTTGAATGAGGGCCAATAAGTAGAAGTTATAAAAAAATAAATTTTATTAATTACAAGGAAAAAAAAAATGACCTTTCAACTAACCAACAATTCCCTAGACCACCTCAAAGGGCTTGACCTCAAACAAAAAGTTGCTATGATTTTCAAAAAAGAGAAAGCCACATTTGTCTATTAGTAATAGTGTAAAAGAGATTCCTGTATTCAGGTAGAAAATCTTAACTAGATGGTGTTAAGTTTCCTTCAAAGGCTAAGATGTTGCAACTATGGAACTATATTTTTAGAGAATTCACAACAAGAAAAATCTTGCTTTTTTTAAAAATGGGGTATTAAAAAGATAATAAATAAGTAGCAATAGATTTTAAGAACCAGATCAATATATTTGTATAAAATGTGATGGTATAACTAAAAATTATTTCTGTCCAGGAATTGGAATGGAAGAAGCAACATGGAATAGTGCATACAGAGCCAATAAGACACTGCTTGAAGACCTGCTTCTGACATAATTTGTATGACTCTGGACGACAAAAAATTTTTAAAATTTCAAGTTGCAGAACACGTGCTTATCTACATGTCTAAAGTGACTTTCCTCATTAGGAGTCTTCCATATAAATGAAATCCCAAGAGCACTGAAAAACAATTGAGTGGAGCATATGAACAAGAGTAGGCTGGAGCATTTTATTGGAGTTAGATTATGGAGGGCTTCATCTTGGATTCCACCAGGATGAAGAGTTTATACTTAGTAAATTACAAATAAAATACGTCACCAGGGATAGCCAAAAAAGAATTACGATGATAATTAGGTTGTATAAGGAGAAACGCCATTCAGAACCTTGGAGGTGATGGCCCCACTGTTTTCAGTTCTGGTCAGAGAACATGTGGAGTAATGCTTCATTCCCAGGATGACATTTTAGAAGAGATATTTGAATGAAACAAATTGGAGAAGTAGTACAGTGAGGGGACAAGGGACAATTAAATACATGTTCATTCGAAGAAAATAGAACTATTTAGTCTGGAAGAAAAAACAAATCACTGAGGCAAGATAGCTAACTTCAAATATTTGAAAGACTCATATGGAAAGAAGAGTAATTGTTCTGCTTGACCACATGGAACATAATTAATAATAGACAATGATTCAAAGTTGCAGAGGTCTGGGTTTAGACTAGATATAAAGAATATTTCTGTACAATTTCTTTTGCCTGAAAGTAGATAAATTGGGCTGCATTGGGAAGTTACCTATCAGTGATGACCCCTAATGTATGAATGAATGAATGAATGAATGACATTTATCAGATGTTTACCATGTGCCAGGCACTGTGCTAAGTACTATGGATACAAATAAAAAAACAAAAAACCCCAAACACTCACATATCTATTTCTCTCTCTCTCTCTCTCTCTCTCTCTCTCTCTCTCTCTCTCTCTCTCTCTCTCTCTCTTTCTCTCTCTAGTTTGCTCTCAAGAAACTTATATTTTAACAACAGAAGACAACAAAGATAAATATATGGTGACCAGAGAGGGATGTTTTGGAGTCATAAGCCCCGGGAATTTGGAGTGGAGTTACAGGACAATTGATTGACATGTTCCTTCCAGTAATAGTGATGTTGTTTTGATTGATCTTCCAAGATTTAGAAGTATAAGGGAAAAGGAGGGTATCAGGAAGGGGAATGGTGTGTAGATTGCTCCAGCATCATTTTAGGTTTGAGGTGGGCTAGTTATGGAGAATTCTCTTGAATCAGGAACACAGGGTCCACGGTTATGGTCTGAAATGGAGGCCAAATGAACAGTTGTTGGGAATGTTGTACAGGAGACACCATTGTAGGGCTAGTGAGGGCTATCCCCCAACATGTAGCATGTGAGTATCATTGTATGGCTCCAAAGGAGGCAGAATAAACACCTCTAGTCTCCTCTCCCCCCTTCCCTTCTCCACAGGAGAATTTAATTCCTGCCAGAAGAGTAAACAAGAGGTTGGGACCATAAGTTTGGCTACTCTGCTCTGTTCAGAGATGGGGGAGTGCTGGGTTTGAATTATATCTTTCTGATCCCTTAAAGGTTATTTTTCTGGAGGATGTGATTTTTTGGTTCAGTCTAACTTCTGATTGTTGTTTCTTTAATGAAGAAAGGAGCAGGAAAACCCTGAAGTTTCATACCCAAGGCTTTTTCCCTTTCCCACCAAATAGCAGTTCTACAATTAACATAACACTTAGCCAAGAAATCCATTTATGCAAAAAGGTAGAAAAATAAAAGTCATAAAAAGCATGCACACACACACATGTGTGCGCACACACACACACACACACACACAGAATGAAGGAGCTCTCCCATTTAGAGAGTGGTAATTCAGCTCAACCAAGAAAGAAAATCGTAAATCTCACCTAAGGGAAAATCCCCTGAAGTCTTCAGTATATCAAGCTGGAAATAAGGATGTGATGGAGACTGCCAATTCCTCTCATGTCAGGTTCTTCCCAGAGTCTTTTCCTTCAGCAACCTGAAGTGAGGTTGGCATCTTCCATTTTCTTTCTCTGACCTGGAAATCAGAAGGACCCAAAGTCACTGCAGAACCTGAAGTGGCTGAAAAGACATGAAAAACTCTCTTTTATGCCACTCTCACTAACACTGCCTCATCCCTCACAAAGTTGTGGAGCATTGATCTCCACCAATGAGAGTCTTATACTAATGGCCTTCGGGGCTAGAGTACGCAGGTTTAGATAGCTAAAACTAAATGCCCTTTTCTAACTAAAATATTGTGATTTTCTTGGCTTAGACAAAGGAAACAACAAGGTAAATCATGAATAGTTAAAATAATAATGCACTTTTGTAAGGCAATTTGAGATTTATAAAGCACCTTTTTTCTCAATAATCCTAGTACAAGTATGTGTAGTTTCATTTTACAGATGAAGACACTGAGTCTCAGATCAAAGCATTTTTTCATACCGAGTTAATATATGGCAGCAGTGTGACTGAAACCCAGTTCCTCTGATTCCAGGTGCATTGTTCTTTAGCCTATATCACCTGACTCCCCCAAAGTCTGTAAAGAAAATGCTTCTCCTATAGAAATGAATGTTCCTAAGTTTCAGAGTTTTAGAGGTCAGCTTCTGGGGCATTCTTCGCTGCAATCATAAACCCATAGAACACAAGCACATTCAAGAAATGTCTTGCTACACTGTGTGTGCTCAAAAAATCTCATGTTCCAAAAGATGAGTCTGGCTGTGTCAAGTAAACTTTGAAGTTTATCCCTTCTGAAAAATGCTTTTATCTTTTAAAATATCAGACACATGAGAGATGTGACTCATGTTTCCCTTCAAATTACATGTGGAAGCTTCATCGAGAGAAAGATTATATCTGTCTCAAGCTGTGAGACATTTTAAATTAGTAATTGTCATACTTTACACCCATGCAAAAGACAGGACACTGACATGGTACATAATCCATTCACTCTTCATTTCTCACAAAGACAGATAAAGCCACAAAGTAACTTAACAAAGAGCCCTTCCATGACAGAGGTAGACAGAGTGAGGACACCTGTCTTCCCCTAGCTATCATTAGGTGGGTGTGGGTTCAGAGTAAGCCAATCAACTTTTGACAGCCTGACTATAGCTTCCCATAGGTCTTGGATCTAGGTTGTTTACCATTCATGGGATAGCAACTTTAGATAGGAAAATTGCTGGATTGATTTCAGACTTAGATGATGAAAAGTCTATAAACTGAGGAGTTTTTTAAGCCTTTTTTTTTTTTGGAAGGTGCAAGCTAATTTTGCTTGTTCTATAATACTTTATTACCAATATTCATAAGCTAGGCAGGGTGAAATCAGCAGGAAATGTGGCTTCAATTACTTCTCCCATGCTGGCAGGAGAATGGAATTGATGATTTAATAGATCATTCTCAACTCTAATATCTATGAGTCTAAGGGTGGGGGCAAAAGGGGTTTCTCAGCATTTTGTTTTGCACACATCCTTGCCAAGAAAAACAACCAAACTGACTTTTGGAGAATTCCATCTTCAAACTCCTGGGATGTTTCCATATTTCCTGTGGCTGAGAATCTATCCCAACTTTGCCAATGCTATTTCTAGCAGAAATTGGAAAGTTTGCTAGAGACTTTATTATGGATGAAACTCAAGAACATGCAGTTTCAATTTGTTCAGCTTAATGGACTGACATGTTTAGCACCTTAGCTATATTTTAATCAGGTTAGAGATCATCTCCCTGCTTGGAGAATAATGGAATTAATATATGTTAATCTCATTATATTTTATGTGAGCAATTAAAATATTATTTAATGTCCTTGGATTATTAATAAATGCCAAACAGACAGAAATGCTTAGTGCTCTAGAAAGAACTCTCACTTATGTGTGCTATTTAATTAAAGACACACATATAATACATATAAAATGTATATATAGTGCATATTATGTATGTGTGTTTATGTATATATGTGTGTGTGTATATATATACATATATATATGTACACATATATATCTTGAGTCTTCTTTCACAAATATTCAACTTTGTTGCTGGCAAAAAACTTGTCTTCTATTAAGCAAAACATTGACCTCAAGGTAGCACCTGGGAAGATGTTTCAAATGGTGTGGATATTCCTCAAACTGCTACTTTTCTCTCTGTACTTACTCCTTTGTATTTCACGTCCATTCTTATTGTTTATTATTATTCTCAAAACATATACAGGTCTGATTTTTGAGCTCCAATCTTCATCTCTAACTGTCTGTTGGACACCTACACTTGCCTAAGTCTTCTCCACTCAAATAATCCACTAGCATCTTACATTCAATATATTCCAAATTGAGAGCATCATCTCCTTCCTTCCTCATGCATCCATACCTGTACCTCTTTGCAACTCCTTCCCTTTTAATTATGATACCATCATCCTGCCAGTGACCGAGGCTCAAAATCTAAGGGTGTTTATTTTGGCACTTCCATTTTTTTCATTCCACAATCTAATGAACTGCCAAGTCCAGTCAAGTCAACAAGTATTTATTAAGTACCTCTTATGTGCCAGGCCTTGTGGTAAGCATTAAGGATACAGAGAAAAGCAAAAGCAGGTTCTAACCTCAAAGAGCTTACAATCAATTCAATATAATCCAGCCCACACATATCAAACGCTTATTATTTGCAAGGCATGAATTGGTTGGATACAGGGCTGCCTTTGGAAAACTTGTGTATGAAGTATTATTTCTTATCCATATAAATTGTGGGATTATGACTGAGGCATTTAACCTTTGTGGTCACCAGTACCTTACTAAGAAAATGAATTATAGATGTGTTTTCAATATAGGGAGTATATTCTCTATGATTCCACTTTCCACTCAGACTCATTATTAAAAACAAAAGATACTGTGCTATTTGCTAAGGTACCCAGGTCATGGTTTCATGTCCATTGAATATTCAGACCTCAAAGGCTTAGATAAACTATATAAATAAAAAATATACAAAAACCGTAAGGGACATGGCAATCCACAGTCCAGGACAGTAAAAGCAGGTAAAAGTCACCACTTCCCTGTGGTCTCAATGAGTTTTTTACTCAAAATCCTATAATTGTTTTTATGGTATCCTTATCGCACAGTGAGTTCCAGATTAATCTACAAAGTTAACTCAAACAGTCCTAGGTCTTCTTCACAGAGTCTTAGCTTACAATGGCTATGGTTGGTACTGTCAGAACATGAGGGTTAACTCAAGTCTAGGAGACACAAAGGATAGAGCACTACATCTGGAGTCAGAAAGACACGAGTTAAAATCCAATCTTAGACACTTACTATGTGACCCTGGGCAAGTCACTTAACCTCTATCTCCCTAAGTTTCTTCAATTCTAAAATGGGGATTATAACAGCACCTATCCCACAGGGTTGTTGAGGATCAAATGAGATAATATTCATAATATTCTTAGTACTGTTACTGGTAGATAGTATGTGCTATACAAACACATATTCTTTTCCCTTATTCTATTCAAGCCTCCCCCAAGTACAAGTATCCCTCCCCAAATCATAGGGATACAGAGACCAAAGGAAAAACAGTTTCCATTTCCAAGGAATTGACATTTTTTCTAAATGGATACATTTATGCAGATCAGATCATACCAGGTCATTTGAATCTCCCAAAAAGGAAGACATCTTAGGAAGATCAGAAAGGTTGAATGACCCTAGCTGGGACTATCGGGGTTAGGGCACTGGGCCAAACCTCAATGAATGTATCAATGAATGATGTTTGATGAGGTTCAATTCTGGAGAGTCTGGCCTCAAATGAAGGATAAGAAGCTATCTATTTTTTACATTTTAGGAGCATTTTTTCCCACCCCAGCATCCTTGGATATGATTTTAGCTATGGCCCAAGTCTAGGGTCTCTCCAAAAAGAGGGTATGAAAAGGTATTCTATGTACAATATGGGACAAATCATTAACTCCTAACCTAGACTTGAGCCATAGCTAAAATCATATCCAAGGATGCTGGGGCGGGAAAAAATATTATATATATATAAAATTACATAATTATACACATACACACACATCAAATTTTCTTTTCAGTTCTGTTTTTTTCAGCAAGAATGCTTAAAAGTCCTCCTCCTGATTGAATGACCATATTTTCCCCTAGAACATTATACTCAGTTTTGCTGGGTAAGTGATTCTTGATTTTAATCCTAGCTCTCTTGATCTCCAGAATATCATATTCCAGGCCCTTCAGTCCCTTAATGTAGAAGCTGCTAGATCCTCTGTTATCCTGATTGTGTTTCCACAGTATTCAAATTGTGTCTTCTTGGCAGCTTGTAATATTTGTTCCTTTATCTGGGAACTCCGGAACCTGGCTATAACATTCCTAGGAGTTTACTTTTTGGGATCTTTTTCAAGAGGTGATTGGTGAATTCTTTCAAGTTCTATTTTGCCATCTGGTTGTAAAATATCTGGGCAATTTTCCTTGAGAATTTCTTGAAGGTTGCTTTCCATGTTCTGTTTTTGATCATGGCTTTCAGGTAGTCCAATAATTTTTAAATTATCCCTCCTGGATCTATTTTCCAAGTCAGTGGTTCTTTCAATGAGATATTTCGCATTGCCTTCTATTTTTTTCATTTGTTTGAATCTGTTTAATAGTATCTTGTTTTCTCATAAAGTCATTTGCTTCCATTTGCTCCACTGTAGTTCTGAAGGAATTATTTTCTTCAGCAAGCTGTT